>JANAVB010031619.1:20953560-21285042 GCA_029216955.1 Iris pallida
ACTTCATTAATAAGGTTTTCACTAAACTTGCTGCCAGTAGACTGGCGAGAGTGCTGCCGAGGATCATCTCGCCTGAGCAAAGCGCATTTGTGAAGGGGCGTGATATTATCGACAACATTCTTATGGCTCAGGAATTGATTAGCAGCATGGACAACAAGAAGACTGGGGGCAATGTGGCCATTAAATTAGACATGGAGAAGGCATTTGACAGAGTTGACTGGTCCTTCCTCAATAGTGTGCAGCGTGCTTTCGGCTTTGCGGAGAAGTGGATCAACATCACTTGGAGAGCTATCTCCAACTGTTGGTTTTCTCCTGTGGTGAATGGCGTTGCGGCAGGCTTCTTCAAATCTGGCAGAGGTATCAGACAAGGAGACCCTATCTCCCCCCCGCTCTTCATAATTGCGGCGGACTCACTAAGCAGGAGACTCAACAAGCTTCAAGATGTGGTGAGCTTTGACAGGTACTCCTTCCCTAATGGCTGCCCATTCATATCCCACCTTGCTTTTGCCGACGACGTTCTCCTCTTCTCGTCGGGCAAGGCAGCCTCTGTTCGCACTATTATGCAGGCGGTCTCTGATTACACTAATGCTTCGGGCCAGAGGATCAACGAGCGAAAGTGCACCCTTTTCACTCACCACAGTAGCAGCTCCTCTAGGCGGCGTGCCCTCGCGCGCGCATCTGGATTCGCTGTTGACAGCCCGCCATTCAAATACCTGGGCTGTCCTCTCGCCTATGGTAGGAGACGTGCTGTTCTCTTCACCCAGCTTGTTGAGAATGTCAAACTCAGAATTGCGGGCTGGTCTAATAGAATTCTCTCCCCGGGCGGCAAGTTAATATTGATCAAGCATGTATTGAGCTCTGTGGCTTTGCACTCGATCGCGGCATGTAACCCCACTGTCGGGATTATGAAGCTTCTTGAGCGGCTCTTCTCATCATTTTTTTGGGGTATTAGAGATGGGCTTGACAAACATGTTTGGGCCAGTTGGACTAGTGTGGCAAAGCCGACAAGTGAGGGGGGACTTGGAGTCAGGAGTATCAAGGAGGTTGTTGATGCGTTCTCCATTAAGCTCTGGTGGAAGGTACGTAATCAAAAATCTTTATGGTCATCATTCATGCAAGCAAAATATTTCAAAAAATGTCATCCTACGAAGGCTATCGCCAATAGCAATGCCTCTCGTATCTGGAGACGCCTCATCAAGGGCAGAGAACTGGGAGAACACCACATTCACATGAAGACAGGCCGTGGAGACCATGACATTTTTGCGGAACGATGGGTCAGGAACCAATATCTGGTCCCGATTCACCAGGGCCTTGCCAACATCACTGCCAGGCATATCTGGATTGAGGGTCGGGGATGGGATTTCCCGGCTTTGACTGCTCTATTCGGGGAGGTGGCTGTCGAGGGATTCAAAAAATACTTACCCAAGCTCTCGGAAGAGGAAGACAGACTTATGTGGACTCCGTCTAGCAGTGGCGCTTTCTCGCTCAAGACGGCCTGGGACGTCGCTCGCACTAAATGGGAAGTTGACCCTATTTTGTCGGGTGTTTGGGGGAGGAAGATCCCCATCAAGTGGAGCGTTCTCAGCTGGAGGAGCCTCAAGAAGAAACTTCCTACCGACGACATCCTCCTGGACTGGGGCATTCCCTCTAACTTGCTCTGTCATTGCTGCTTGCAAGGGGTCCCTGAAACTGCGTCTCACGTGCTTTCGGAAGGCAATCTCCCTACTGCTACTTGGTTTCACTTTGGCGCCAATTGGGCGCTGCCCATTGCCTCGGTCCCCCTATCGGTTCGCATCACCTTATGGTGGAGTCTCCCGCGCCCTGGGGATGCTAGAAGAACGGCGACTGCCATCTTATGGGTTTTATGGAAAAATAGGAATAAATTCAGGTATGAGGGATCCTCTTATTCTGAATTGAAGGTGATCGCAGAAATTTCTCGCCAACTGGCTAAGTTTGATTGAGTTTTGTTGTCTTTGCTTTTTCTTTCCTTTGGGGTGTCGGGTATACTTGTTCATCATTTTGGGGTATACGGGCTTTTTGTTCCCCCTTCCCTTACCGTTCTTTTTTTTTGGGTATGGGATTTTTGTACCTCTTCTTTGGTCTAGCCGGTGGGCTTGGTTTATAAAGCTTTCTGTTTTCCTTTATATATATATATATATATATATATATATATATATATATATATATATATAGGGAGCGGATCAAAAGCCCCCCTTAGAAAGCCCCCCCAAAACCTCCCTCACTCTAATTCGTAATATTAATGTTAATTTTAATGTTAATGTTAATATTAATGTTAATATTAATGTTAATGTTAATATTAATATTAATATTAATTTTTTTTAATTTTTATATTAATGTTAATGTTAATGTTAATGTTAATTTTAATGTTAATATTAATTTAATGTTAATATTAATGTTAATTTTAGTATTTAATGTTAATATTAACATTAATATTAACATTAACATTAATATTAATATTAATATTAACATTAAATTACGAATTAGAATGAGGGGGGTTTTGGGGGACTTTCTAAGGGGGGCTTTTGATCCGCTTCCATATATATATATATATATATATATATATATATATATATATATATATATATATATATATATATATAATAAGGGAGGTAGGGTGATATATATATATATATATATATATATATATATATATATATATTCCGTTGGATCGAGCGACAACCCCACCCCGCCCCCTCGCTCTGCGACGTGATATATATATATATATATATATATATATATATATATATATATATATATAGAGAGAGAGAGAGAGAGAGAGAGAGAGAGAGAGAGAGAGAGACTCTGAACCTTGCTATTTACTTGGTGCAATGTGTAATTTTTAACCTAGGTGGGGGGAACTTTATGTTCCCGGGCCATCAATATTGCGTATGATAGTCATGATAGTCATATATAGTACAACCGCACATACAGAGAACTACAAATTTTTGTACCACGTCTGTCAATTTGTTGGATCAACGTGGTTTTGTATATATATATGTGGAGTGATGTGCTCGTGTAATGTTTTGTGAAACTTCAAATCCAAAGGATAGTGTATGGCACTGTATGCAACTTTTTGTTTGATCTCTCTCTCTCTCTCTCTCACACACACACTCATATTATCATATATATGAGATGAAAAAGTGTTACTAATATCTTTTACTAAGCACAAGCTATAACTATGATGAAATTGTCCGCAAAGCGTCAAGTATCAATTGGAAAGGAGAAAGGAACACTAGACGGACCGACATAGTTCGTACCCTCCAACTTGTAAGCACGTATAGGTGTATGTGAGTTGTAATAAAAAAAAAAGAAAATGTGGGAAGCTTTTAAATATTCAAAACGAACATTGAATCTCTCTCTATATATATATGTTTATTTTTGTGTGGATTATAGCTGTTATTATTCCCATGTTCCGAAGATTGATATCGTGTTATAAACTTGAGCATGAGCTATGATCATCGACCTGAATTTATAGAGTATGATATAGTTGTACATAAATATTTCCCATGCTTCTCTTGTGGGAATATTTTGGCATGAGACAGGTTGCATTTTTATTTCATTTATGTTACAAGTGAGTGAGTGAGTGGTGATCCTCTAAGTCTTAATTCGCCAATCTTGAAAACTTAGGAGTTTTATATATATATATATATATATATATATATATATATATATATATATATATATATATATATATACACAATTTGAGAAGAGATGACAGAGAAAACCTCATCACCAAACCCTCTCATTACATCATTATGCTTGACATTGGCATTAAAGACGTGACACTCACACATAAGACATCACAATCATAAAACAATGTGCCTAACACCTCATCAACATGAAAGCTCCAAAAGAAATTCAAACAAAGCAACTTTTAACTACTGATCATAAAGGCCAAGGACCCCCTTGATGATCAAAGTTCTCATCATTCTACTATGATTCTTTATATAGGATCAAACACACTAGCTAATTAATCTCTTCTCAAAAAGTCTAATCACTTTGCACCTTTGCTTTACATGCACTATATATGTTGCTTATTAGTTAAGGCCATATGCATCACATTCTCACCACACATGTCAACAAAAAGGTAACATACTTTAGGAATCTAGGTTCCATGAGAGGTTTTAGTTGATGATCAACAAACATGTCTCTATCATTTCATGGCCATTAATTATTTCCCACTCTATTTCCAAAAAAATGGGTTTTTATTTTATGAACTCAACTTGAAACATCAACACTACTCACATGCACTATGTAGCTTATTAGTTATTTTATTTTATGAAAGAAATGGTGGTCGCTAAATATGGGAAATATATAAAATATTAGGTGCAAGTTTTGTTTCCTACATCTTCATTTATGATCCATGCCATGATCCAACCACATGGGAAGGATCAAACTTCCCACATCTAGTAGTTTGCAACATTCTTGAAAGAAGAAGAAGAAGAAGAAGAAGAAGAAGAAGAAGAAGGGGATGGAGATAATAAGCAATAATTATATATCTTTTTTGTTCCAAATTTTACTCAATTGCTATCATCTTAAGAATCGGGTCGAAGAATTAGACAAACTCTTTTTTATTTTTCTTCGAATCATATGAAACTTCGTCTTGAGAATTTTGATGTTTCTCGGATATTCCTACTAATGAAACGTTTTTTTTCCCTGAGGGACATAGTACTGGAACATTAGATTTTTGGATACTATTGCAAACTTATATCCAGTGTATAAGTATTATATCTAAAAAATAGCAAAAAAATAATAATAGGAAAGCTCTGGCAAGTTTTAATTGTCTATGGATTCTTCATAATTAAAACACATTAGCAGCAGGTGATCCGGGCGTGGCATATGGATTTTGGACCCTACCCATTAATTTGGTGATCAGGAATCTACTAATTAGCTGTGCAAATGTAGTTACCCAAGAAATCCTTCAGACATAAAATTTTGCAACATGATGCATATTCAATTTACTTGAACACTGAAAAAAATTGTTTTAGTACTCATATCATATGCTCATTAGATTCCTTTCCAAATAATCTACAAGTATTTCTGCTGATAAGTTTTTTTTATATATGTATATGAGCTGGTTTTTAGTGGCATTAATTTTTTTTTTTAAAATGATGATGATACAAACCTCACATTATAATTTTTTTATTGGTTCCTGAAATTCTATACTATATCTAAACTCTAACCAACTTCGTAGTCATATTGGTAATTTAGTCTTTTTCTAATCAATGAGGCCATGTTACTTTGAGACTTATGGGAGAAATCCTAAACTACTTTGAAAGTGGTTGCATATCCAGTAAATTAAAGACATACTTGTCCTATACTTTTTATATTACATACATGAATGTAAAATATGAGTGTGTTATTGCTGATATCTAAAGGATTTTACACACATGCACACACTAATTATCGACTTAAAATTAGGACAAAAGATCATTATCTAACTCTATAATGAACAAATCTTAACAACTTTCACTACAAAAAATACCCCTATTTTGCAACGGTTTTAGTGCAACGCTTTTATGAATGTTGTTGGAACTATAATTTGCAACAGTTACATAACGGTTGAAATAACCGTTTCTAAATTAAATATATTTGCAATGGTTATAGATTAACCATTGCCTAATATATTTTTTACAACGGTTCATAAACACTTGCTAAACATTTTTCTTTTTTACAACGGTTAAGCAACAGTTTTATGAAAGTGTTGTCAAAACGAGTTGAATGGGCAACGGTTATGCAAGGGTTTTAAGTATTTGTTACAAATTTATTAATATTTTGCAACGATTACATAAAGCCTTATAAAAAGGCTCACTATTAGCAACAGTTGCACCACAATTTTTACAACCTGTTGTGAGTGGGCTTATTATTTATAATGATTGTGCAACAATTTATGCAACCAGTTACAATTTTCGTTTAATAACAACGTTTATGATAACCATTGTCAAAATAATAAACAACTATTACAAAATATTGATCTAGTAACAGTTTGTTTATAATCGTTGCAAATTCAATTTCCAATTTGAATTTTATTTATACACAAAAGGGATTTAATCATTAGAATTACTCGTATTAATTGGTTCCTTGTTCACTAACAAAAATATTAGATAATATATTTAACATCGATCCAAAAGCTTCAATTGATAAAAATGATATAAGTACATATATATTATATATATAAGTATTTATATACAAATGAGCTTGTAGCCTAGTGGTAGAGCAGAGGCATGTGATCTAGGAGGTTGGGAGTTCGAACCCCATTGGAGGTAAAAAAATATTTTTTATTGACTGTTGCCTATTATTCGCAACAATTGTTAACCGTTACATGTAATATTTTAGGCAACAGTTATCAACCATCGTGCTTTACTCAATATTTACAATGGTTTGTTAATCGTTGCCAAATATATTATTGACAACACCATGTAACCGTTATGCATTGACGTGAGATCCGTTGCATAATACATTATTTGCAACTATTTATAAAAATGTTGCAAAAATCTTCTATAACCGTTGTAAGAGGAATCTGCAACGCTCGAATTTACAATGGTTCTAATAACTGTTGCAGAATGATTTTGCAACGGGTTATATTATTTTTGCAACAGTTTTCGACCGTTGTAAGACACCCTGGTTTCTTGTAGTGTTTCTTGTCCATATATTATTAAATATCCGAAAGATCGAAGGTGTAGTTTATGATAAAGTGAATTTTAAGGAAAATATTAAATTCTTATTAGTCCAAATTGTTGGGCCAAATGGCACAATATCTGTTCTTTTAAGTCATTCCTTTCATCCATTCATGACACTACTTTGTCTTCTAGATATCTTGTATTGTAAAAAAAAGGGAAATTGTCATGTTATGCATATCCATATAGTACAAAAGTTGCTTTAGCTAATAAAGTCTTATAGTTTTATGTTAGATTCACATAATTTTCCCAAGAAAGCAACCTAGCTATCCTCTTCTTTAATCCTTCCTTTACCACTACGTTAGGGTTTTGCTTCTGTTTACAACACAAGCAAATTTCCTTGCATTTGCGCAAAAACATCGATGATCAAATGCCGAAAGTTCGATCTTCCTAATCTAACAGAAAAAGAAAAAAAAAAACAAGAGTAGCTTGTCATTAGAATAAGGTGAATTGGTGAATTTAAATGTCAACATGACGATATTTTAACATGTTACATATACTATCAATTTGTCAATTTTAAATCAAGATATTTGACTAAATATGCAAAATTACATCATCGAAGTTCTATTGAAATATGTATGAGTTTCTTTCTTGCTAGGTGGAATTGGGATAAGTGTCTGCTGATTAGAATAATTGTAAGTCCATCATTCCAGTTCATGAACTGTTCAAAGTGTAGCGTCATCGAGTAATTATAAATGTATAATCCTACGAAATCAATTTTGTCTTAATTGTATAGCATACAATAATTAACCCAATTTGTACGCTTTGGTGTACCTCTCGTTTTCTTGCTCTATTTTGGTTGCACACTAAAATGGAAAACCTTGACATCCTAAATTATTAACAACTAGCTAAATTACTTGATTTCTTAACTCGTCAAAATTAGGTACGGTGTTCTTAATTTCTCGGCTTTAATATTGGCAGATTATCGTTAATTGTTATTATTATTATTATTATTGTGATTTAGCTAAAGCAAGAATTATAAAATAGACATTTGGTTTTATGATTACTCGTGACAATTACATCTCTATTTCAAAGATTTGAGATCAAATGATGAATCATTCTCTATTAAATGCTCAAAAAAAATCCTTGTTTATATGATGACAATTCTATCTTGTCTATGGGGCCTCAAATTGAACGGTATATACACTGCAAAAGAATTTTCCAAGAGTAAACTTGTTCAGAAGAAAGAACAAGGGATGTTCTTTTCATAACCACTGGTGTTGATTGACAGTGCTTGCATGTATAGCCACTGTTGTTGTTTCCCTACCAAATGTAAACTAAGGGGAAAAGTAAGAGTTAGAGACAAAGTTCCTTTACTTTTCAACTCTTCCGTAATTTACCTACAATTTACTCTTTTGTTCGGTTCTCTCGATCGCACACTTGCCAGTTAAAAACAGTACGTCACAAGTAAAATCGAAAATAATCTATATATATAGAAGGGAAAACAGTAAGTATAGAAATAGGAACCTTCAGTGTTGTTTGATTTTTACTGTCATTCAGTTTCCTCTTAACTAAAGGATTCTACCAACATACACACTTTTGGATAGTTATGCTCTCAGGTTAAGGGATGTTTGGCTCCATGCTCCACTAGAAGCAAATAAGTCAAGAAGCCAAACCTACATTCTTGTTTGTTGCAATATTAGTTAAAGGAAACTTTACTAAGCAATAGTTGGAGTTAAAAAATAAATGCTGGATTTGATATATATATATATATATATATATATATATATATATATATATATATATATATATATATATATATATATATATAGTTTATCCAAAAATTGCTATCATAAGTTATTGGCTGGAACTGTTTGGTGGTTGCCTACAAACATGCTTAATGTGGTTGTAAAAAGCAATAATTGTTTGGATTAAAAGAAGGCTTTTCTAGTGCTTAAATTATTAAATATTTGAAATAAAAGAAGGCTTTTATAGTGCTTAAATTATTGAGAACTGAACAAATTGATTGATAAAAGAAAAACTAGATAATACAAGATAATATGGATAAACTTTGGAAGCCAACTGTAGGAATTTCTAACCCCTTTTGCGATATGTTTAGAAAAAAAATAATATATAAGAGAAAAAGAAAACGCACAAGAACACAGAATTTAACGTGGTTCACTTCTTAAACTTACATCGAGAAGCTACATCCATGGCCGATACATGCAAAATTTTTACTATGTTCGAAGATAGTTTACAAGTGCGCCCTAATACTTTTTTTATAGGCATAGGATATTAGGGCTACATGTGAAATACCTAGCATAATCATGAAAAAAAATGGGGGGTACCTGCCTCCAAACCCCCCTTCCGACCAGTAACACTTAAAAATCAACACAAAATTGTCTTTTACCAAAATGGTTACTTTTTTAGAAAGATAAGTAGAAGCAACTTCCATAAGTTGTACCATAAGTTGTACGTACTGAAACCAGTCCAACACCAACCATGCTGCAGCTTGAGAAATGCAGTCAAATATGTATAACTCCAATTACAGTAAGTAAAGTTTATAACACTTCCTTCAAACTTGTTTTATCTGGTGAACTTTCAGGTAACTTTTTTTTATACTAATTTCAGAACTTGTGAGGCACTCATGGGCAAGGACACTTTTTGGGCAGTAAGAAAGGCAAAGAAGGCATGCTCTGTAACGGTAACCGGAGGAAAGGAGAAGGGGAAGTTTCAAAGCCGGAAAATGCGGCTACTTGCCGCCTCTTTTTTATTTCAGAAAGAAGAAAGCCATAATAAAGAATTCAAGTTTGGGGAAAGTCTTCCTCCAAAAGAATAACAAACAACTGGGAGAGAGAATTTTTTTTCAAGGGAAATCTTTCACAGAAAACTACAAAAACTAGTGTCTCAAAACTACCAGAACTGAATGATTAATCAATGGACGCAGTTAGTTGTCCATATTTTGGACTCTCTCTCTCTCTCTCTCTCTCTCTCTCTCTCTCTCTCTTCCTGTAAATATATGGATTCATTTTCTTTTTCTGGTTCGATTGGGTTCGATTTATTAGTTAGACTGAACCACTAGTAAATTCGCCTTTAACTATGGATCCACCAAGAATATTTATTTCTATATGAGTTATTTAGTTTTAGGTTATGTTTGATATTGGAAATTTGAGTTTAAATTTTTATATTATTCAAAAGTCATTTTGACCATTGACTTGGACTGAGTGTCAAAATGGAAACCTAAACACAAATTTCGAATATCAAACGAGATTCTAAAAGTAAATATACATTATGGTGACCTAAACAAGATCTATCGGTCAGTCCAAGTCAACAGTTATGACCAGACCTAAACTCTCTTCTAGTCGATATAAAAATATAAACGCAAATTTCTATACGAGAACCTAAAACTAAATAACACTTTTTGTATCTACCTTCGACTCCATATACCCACAACATATGGCATGTGTGACGTCTTAAGAAACCTTGACCGCTAGAAAAATTCAAGCGTTATTTAGTAATAGTGTCTCATATAATATGTTTTATATAATATTAGAATTTAGATGTCCAAATTGTCCGGCAATAAATTTTGGATCTCATTTTTAATATCCATGTTATCAATTTTGAGTCATGTGAAGACCGAAACTCTAATGCCGGACAATTTGGAGACTTAAACCCTTATATCACATATTATATGAGACCCTATCACTAATAATCCAAAATTCAAATGAGTCGGGTGCGAAGTTGGAGTGAAAAAAGAGTGCTCCAGTACTAGTATAGGATAAGTCAGACAAGACTTGGGGCTAAAGCAAACCAATGTTTTAATCGGACCGGTGATTGAACCGATTTTTTTTTTTGGATAGGTCGGATCGGGGTTCAATCGGGTTCAAATAAACTTGGTTTGGTTTGGTTCAAATAGATAATATATCCACATTTACACCTTGGTTTGGTTTGGTTCCTAGCATGTTTGGTTTGATTTAATTTTACAATATAAGATCTCTCAAAACCAAACCAAGAACCAAATGGTCCAAATCTCACACAATAAATGCTTTTGAGTTTTTTTTGGCTGGTTTTTTATGACAAAACCGGTTCGGCCGGTTAAACCTGGTTGTGAAAAAAAAATCGATGGTTCTTCAAAAAAATATGGTTCACGTTAGACTTACCAATTTTTTTGATAAAATCGGTCGGACGCGATCGGACCGCCGGTCCGGTCCAGTTCTGACAACACTAGAACAAGCCCATATATGCTCAGGACAACCCAACTCTACTCCCATTCGTAATTTGGAGCTTACTCTACCCAAGGATAATTAGGTTTGAGTTCGGTCTTTCCACTTTTACTCCTACTGTACATGCAAAATACATATGATATGCCTCTAATTGATTTATATATGTTTATTTTTTGTTGCGTAATGGAGAACAAGTCCTTTGTATGAAGAAGTCAGCCTCCAGTTTGCATATATATCAAAAATAAAACACATCCACCTCTCTCTCTCTGTCTCTCTCTCTCTCTCTTCCTTATTATTGCTTGCTTTAAGAAGAGTCTTTCAGCATTCTTCTTCTTCTTCTTCTTCTTCTATTTGCTATGCATGTGCCACAAAGCATGCAGTAGCTAGGAGCACCAGCAGCAGCTTGATATTGGTTAGCTAAGTTTATAGTATAGATATCAAGTTCTAGAGAGAGATCAGCAGCAGTGATCAGTAGCCAGCTTGCTAGCCAGCCATGTGTGATTTCTTCTGGCAGAGGCTGGAGACTGCCGACCAAGGCGATCTAGCCGACGTCGTCAGAGCCAGCGGAGGCGGAGGAGGGCGCAGCAGCGCCCTAGCACCCTCACCTGGCCCTTCCTCCTCGAACGCCGGCGGCGACACCCCGACAACCAGCATGGATAGCTGGCAGCATCAGCAGCAGCACCACCTCCACAGTGATCACACTGCAGCCGCAGCCGCAGCCTTCCCCCCGCTGCCGCCAGTCGACGACTTCTTCGGAAGCCTCCGCGATCCCTTACTCCACGAGCTGGCCGGGACCGGCGGCTTCTTCGAGGGGTCCACCGGAGGGGCTAGCCAAGGCTGCGGCGATGCCGCTATGCTCACGGCCGACGACGTCGGGACGAAGAGGCCCTGCGGTAACCTCTTCTCCCGAGTCCTCCATATCTCGCCCGGCGACAAGCCCCCGCAGCCCCCGCCCCTCGGCGCGGCGGCCCGCTCGATGCAGATCCCGTCCCCCCGCGCTCCTGGGATCAAGAGGAGGTAATATACGTTCGTTAGACACAATCAAGAAAATGTTCATTGCTCGATAATTAAGTTTTAGTTAGCGAGCGAGTCAACCCCCCACTGCGCCGTACGTGTTTAGTTAACATGCAAGACTTTAGTTTCCTTTTAGGAATGAGAGGTAGGGAAAGGAGGAAGTGGGAGTGCCTTGTGGAAGTGTATGATTTAGGTGAAAAGGCACACTCCATTTGCAAAGTGGGGCTTGGATCTTGGGGGGATGAATTGACATGAGAATATTGGTTGGAACTATATGCATGGATTTGGGTTGTAAAGATGAACTTCTCTCTTTCTCTTTAGGACAACCAACATCAACAACAACAACAAAAAAATCTTCGTGGTTGAGTTTTTCGTGTGGTCCTAATTAAATCAGGTTTGCAGTACCAGTATCGAAACCGATATATCGGGATCGACGATATCGACTGTTTTCTTCACATATCAATTTTTTTTAAAATTGGAAAACAAATAATCAATAATAACTTATTAAAATATTAGAAAAATTGTATTTGTATAATAATTTAAACATGATTTTAAGTATTTTCTGTGTTGTTTCTTACTAGTTTTAAAATTAAATTGTTGATTAGTTTACCTACAATAAATAAATAAAAATTTCATTTAGTTGCGTATACCGTCTAAACATTCTTGACGGTTGTTTTATTTTGTTCGATATTCTCTTCTCGAATTGACTGGAATAAATAACCCTGATGACCGTAACGGTCAGATCGGAACATGCCAAACTGTATTGGTCGATACTGCAGACTACGAATCAAATTCCGAGCTCAAGAAAGAGATGCAGACATATATGCAATTGTGAATTGGAACTGAGAAATTTCTTTTACTAGATTCTATATATACATAAATAAATATCAAGACGCTTGCTTGAATAATTTGTACTTAATTTCTTGGTCTCTTCCAAATTTTGACATGAACACAGGAAGAGCCAGGCGAAGAAGGTGGTCTGCATTCCTGCGCCAGCAGCTGCGAGCAACAGGCCTAGTGGAGAAGTTGTTCCTTCCGACCTCTGGGCCTGGAGGAAGTACGGCCAGAAGCCTATCAAGGGGTCTCCTTATCCTAGGTATTTTTTCAAATTTAATTGCGCATTTTCACAGATAATTGCTGTTTATAAACTTTTGGATCTCTAGCTATGATATGAAACATTTCCAATAAATTTGGAGTCGGCCGTTTGAATCATTATAATTCTATTCAACTTTGCTAGAAGCCGTCTCTCTGTAACACTAACAAAAACTATATTCTTCTTTAAAACTCGAAGATTTTAGGGTCGGCTACTTAATTTTTTAGGGCAAATTACTTTAACCTCTCCTATATTATATTTTATGTTTAGTAAACAAATCTTTTTATATAAAGGATTATTACACCAAGCGTCCTTATTTTCAAAATAAAATATAAAGCATAAGGGATAGTGGAGGTCCGTATAATTATTTTGAAATTAAAGAAGGTTAGTGTATTTATTTCAATTTTTTATCATCATATATATGTTTAGAAATATGAGTAGATCTCTTCTTTCACCCTTCATGAGTAAGTAAAGCTAATGCTGAAGAGAGAATTAAGGACTAGAAAATATAGAAAAGTTGTGTGTTGAAGAAGTAGGAAACACTACACCTCTTTATATATCCCTTAATTTCTTTTTCACCATTGCCTTCAATTTACTCAAAGAAGCTATTCCTGCGCTAAATAAACTTTTTTTTTTCTTGATTTAAATTTTCTTCTATTAAGGATCAACATGTTACTATAATGCTTACTCTAAATTCAAGTTTCTATTAAAAATCAAGGGAAAGGGTTCTTAGCACTAGTGTCCCTTGATGATAAATCAACATTATTGTGATCATACCAATCCATGCATCATGCTTCCTATAATCTACTACTAATTTGCTTTCTTTTCTTTGGTTGCTCATTTAGGGTGTGTTTGGTAGGAAGGAAAAGTGGAAGGAAGAAAAATAGAGGAAGGAAAAGTGGAGGGGAAGACTCATTTGTTCTTTTTTGGTATGGAAGGAAAATAGGAAGGAAGAAAAAGTGGAGGGATTACTTTTCCTTTATAACCTAAGAAATCAAATCCCCCCAAAAGTCGGAGGAAAAGTGGAAGGAAAAGTGGATGCTTGTAGTAATTAACAATTATACCCACATATGAATGTATTATTTAAAAATTATTTATGAAATTAAATGGTAAATAAATGATATTAATTGAGGATAGAATTGGTAAACCCTATATTTTTTACTTTCTTTCCTTCAACTTTTTCTTCCATAACAAACAAAGGAAAATGCATCCCTTATCTTTTCCATCCTTGCTACCAAGCACAAAGGAAGGAAATGAGTTTTCCTTTCCATAAGGAAGAAAAATAAATCCTACTCTTTTTTCTTACTTCCACTTTTCCATCGGCTTAGTACATATTATATGGAAACAAACAAGCCAATAGGTAAAAAAAAAATAAAAAAAAAATATTTTGTCCACCACTTGACTGCACCTATGTGGCAGCGGCCATTAGTTCTCCTGCTAGCACCGGGGGTTCTCACCTCCTAATACCTGGGCCGGAGGATAATGGATGGCCACCATGTGGCGCAGGCGAGTGACGGTTACGTTCGTAGAGCGGACATGCCAAATAGCAGCTTCCTATAAAATAATAGTGGTTTGGTTTCTAACAAGTTAAATTACACACTTATTCATGTGAGATATCAAAGTAAATCAATCTGAGAATTATAATCCCCAGTTGCTAGCACTACTGGTCATGAACAATTTGCAAGATTTTTTTTTTTTTTGTTGTTGCTGATATTGATAAATATTAGGTTTCTGCTTAGCTGACGAAGTGCATGTATGCATATATATACAATTTCAGAGGCTACTACAGGTGCAGTAGCTCCAAAGGCTGCTCGGCAAGGAAGCAAGTGGAGAGAAGCCGAACCGATCCGAACATGCTTGTGATCACCTACACGTCGGAGCACAACCACCCGTGGCCCACCCAGAGGAACGCCCTGGCCGGGTCCACGCGATCTCAGCCGGCCAAGAGCGGCGGCGGCGCGTCGGCTTCGAAGACGTCCTCCGTCAGCCAGAACCAAAGGATGCCGAGCTCCAACATAAAAGAAGAACCCAAGGAGTACACCACAGCGACAACTACGAGCCCTAGCATGGCTAGAATGAAGGAAGAAGAAGCCGGAGGGGACACGGACACGGCGGGGGCCGGAGCGGTACCGTTGCTGGACGACCAGGCGTTCGACCAGATGTTCTACAACGAGCCCGCGGCGGGTCACGGGCCGAGCCAGCCGAACGACTTCTTCGCGGACCTGGCCGAGCTTGACCCCGACCCGATGAGCCTCATCTTCTCGAGGACGGACGGCGGCGGCCAGGAGGAGATGGAGGAGAAGCGCAAGGAACTTGATTCATTCATAGACATCTTCGACGACTGGGGAGGGAGCTCATTTGGAGATCATCATGCAAAGAAAGGTTTATAGGAAAGACCTCTATAAGAACAAGCAACCTAAACATATCTATACAAAGCAAGTTGTTCAAAGGTCTGGTCATAATTAACCTTTTTTCTTATATAGTTAGCTAGCTAGCTAATATTCATACTTTTGAATATTAATTATTCTTGTTCTTTATAATCTTCTTGTTATTTTTTTCTTGTTATTTAACAGAAATTAACAGTCAACAAGTTTGGAATATAAGGGGAGATGGGACAGAAAGCTGAGGAACAGAAGATTTCTATAGTTGAGAAGGAAAGAACATGTACTAGCATTAGAAAAAAGCTGTATGTGAATGAAAAGGCTCTACGAAGAGATGAAGTGTGTTTGTTGTTCATATAAAGAGAATAAAGAAGAAGAGGGATCATAATTTTTTCTTTCATTCGTTCAAGTCTAGTATGCAAATAATTCAATCTTTTGTTCCTCAGCTTTCTATGTATAAGCTATGTACCTAAAAAGAATTCTCAGTATTTGATTTTGGAGGCTCTTGAATGATAATTTCAGTGTATACTTTCTTGAGAAAGTTTGCCAGCACGGTTTCGCAGTAATCTAGGTTTAAATTCAAAATTTTCCCACTGTATCTGTTAAATGTCTCTTAATATATGGGCTAATTAGTGTTTAGACCCTTGGTTTTGTACCAGTTTAGAGTTTAAGTCATAACATTTCCAATTAGAGAGTTTACATCCTATATTTTTTTTCTTCTATTATTGCATCCCTTCATGTTTGATAATAAAAATTTTACATATAGATTTGGGAAGGTATAATGGAAAAAAACAAAACAAAAAAAGAGTCTTGGATCTAGACGCTAAATTTTACATATAGATTTGGTTTTATACCAGTTTAGAGTTTAAGTCCTAACATGTCCAATTGAAGGGTTTAGACCATATTTTTTTTTTCTTTTTTATTTTCCTATTATTGCCTCCCTTCATGTTTGATAATGAAATTTTTACATATAGATTTGGGAGGGTATAATGTGGAAAAACATAAAACAAAAAAACAAAAAACAAAAGTTCTGTGTCTAAACTTTTCAGTTGGACATGTGAGAGCTTAAACACTCCAAACTGGTATAAAATGCAGGGTCTAAACTCTAATTAGTCCTTAATATATCATGTTTTTACTTAATATCTACTTAAGTACATGTGATCACGCGCATATGGATATGAAGGAAAATGGGTGAATATTGGTTATATTTTCGGTGTTCGTTTAAAATATCTTTACTATTTTAAAGATACTTGAAAACGGTTCAAAATGAACAATGTCCAAGTCCTATATGTAAAAGAAAAAAGAATAAATCCTTTTAACTGTTAGCAATGTAGAGAGGAAGTATGAAATAATTTTTTGTGTTTATTCATTAGAGGAAAACCTCAATTTATATAGATTACAAAGAAAACAAATATAGAATGTACAACGGTAATATTCTAAAGAAGGAAAATACTAACAAGGAATTATGTAATGAGCAGTACAGCTATGAATAGCTGTCTTTCCTTAACATCCCCCTCAAACTCAAGATGGTTTAGAAAACATATTAAGTTTGGATAAGAGAAAGTTGAACCGAGCTAAGGGGTATGTCTTTGTAAAAAAAATATGCAACTTGAGCTTAAGTAATGTAGGGTAGTGGATTATTCTTTTTGCAAAATGATCCCTGACAAAATGGCAGTCAACTCCAATAGGTTTGGTGCGTTCACGGAAGACATCATTATGAGCTATTTGAATAACACTCTTACTATCACAAAATAGAGGAGTAGAAGATGAATGTTCAACGCCCATGTCATGAAGTAGCCCACGTAACCATATAATCTCAGACGTAGTGTGAGCAAGGGCCCTGTATTCAGCTTCAGTACTTGAGCGGACAATTGTTGTTTGCTTCTTACTTTTCCAAGAAATGAGGGAATCGCTAAAGAAGATGCAGAAGCCAGTAGTAGAGCGACGATCTGTGACATCTCCCGTCCATTCAGAATCAGAATAAGCACGGAGAGTAAGCGTGGTGGTAGAAAATAAGTGTAGTCCTTGATATAAAGTGCCCTTCAAGTAGCGCAATATTCGAAGAACAACTGCATAATGAACAGAGCGAGGTGAAGACATGAATTGACTTACAATATGAACTGCATGACTGATATCTGGTCTAGTAATAGCGAGATAATTAAGACTGCCTACAACATGGCAGTACGTAGTAGGATCAGAGAGTAAAGTGTCATCAGATGCATGAAGTTTTGCATTTAATTCAAGTGGAGTATCTGCAATCTTAGTATCAATTAAACCTGCTCAAAGAAGTATTTCAGATGAATACCTTACTTGAGAAAGAAAATAACCATTGGAAGTATGATCAACCTCTATCCCAAGAAAGTAACGGAGAGTACCTAAATCTTTCATCTCAAAACATGTGCTCAAATGTAATTTTAAAGCATGGATACCTTTTGAATCATTACCTATAATAACCATATCATCTACTTATATGACAAGAATGACAATACCTTGATTAGAAGAGCGAAAGAACATAGCAGAATCATGTGTACTCTGGATAAAACCATAATTAATGATGGTAGTGCAAAACTTTTCAAACCAAGCTCGAGGGGCTTGCTTAAGAATATCGTATAAAGCACGACGAAGTTTACAAACCTAACGATGAGAGTGGGGAGACGAGGGGGTTGTTTCATATAAATTTCCTCTTATAGGTCTCCACGAAGAAAAATATTTTTGACATCCATTTCATACAATGTCCATTAACGAATAGAAGCAACAACAATCAAGGTTCGTATAGTAGTCATACGAGTAACTGGGGCAAAATTTTCTTCATAATCAATAGCATATTATTGGGTAAAGCCTTTCGCAACTAAACGTGCCTTGTATCGGTCAACAGAACCATCAGGTTATGTTTTTATTTTGTAAATCCATTTACTTCGCACAACAGATTTATCAGGTGGAAGATCCACAAGATCCCATGTATTAGTGTCATGTAGAGCAATTAGCTCTTCCATCATGGCTTGTCGCCAAACTGGGTCAGAAGAGGCCTCATATAGGTTGTTGGTTCATGAAGGGATAAAAGAGAAGATAGATAACAGTAATAATATGTCAGATAAGCAGGTTGGTATTTATCAGGGATAGGTCGGGTTGAAATAGAGGTGATTGGATCAGTTTCTGGAGAGGCTAGCTCAACAATTTTTGGATTATCACTGGAGAGATAATGTCAAAACATTGGGCAGGATGGTCTGATGGTGGTGCTATGTGTAATGCCCCGCTCCGCACGGCGCATTACGCTGAAGCGTTGACTCAACGAGTCGCGTTGACGCAAAGGAAATGTATCGATGCAAAATGATACGCGAGTTAAGTTGTCCCGAGCAACGCATCGAACTAAGTCGATGCGGAGAGTTACGTCGACCCGAGTAATGCATCGGACTATGTCGATGCGAAGAGTTGCCTTGTCCCTAAGAATGCATCGAGTGAATCGATGCGAAGCGCCGCGTTGCCCCGAAGGATGAGTGCATTGAATCGGCTCGAAGATTCTAAGAAATCGAATCGACCAAGGCGCAAGTCCGAATCGAAGCAAGTATTGATTTTAGTTGGTTTCGTGTGCAGGTCATACTTTGACGGGAAAATATTAGAGGTCGATCTTTTGCAATATTTAGTAAGGGGTCCGCGAAATCAAATCGTCGCCTTGCGACGGGCTAAGACTTGGGCATGCTAAGGCGAATTGGGCGTATAACTCAACGAAGCACGAAGTGCTCAAATGGCTAAGTCAGGAGAGTGGCCGTGCAACAAAGTTAGGGAATCGAGCCGCATCGGCTCGGCGAAACGTCGAAGGCGTATCGACTCAAGGTGGGAGGATTGACTTCTTTTTACTCCTTCATTCGATAAGTCAAATATATCATTGTATGCTAAAGTTAACCTATCGACGCCACGGGCGTGGCCGATCGGAGATAAATCATAGTGTGAGTCGAACACTAAGTTAGAACAATGGAAATGAAACGTGCATCAATATGCATGAGTCGCTATGGGACATTGGATATCGCTAAGGCGAGCGCCTCGGTGCGCAAGCCGCAAGAACATGGGATAACTGTAATCGGCGAGTGCCTTAGTGCACGAACCATACCGTGCCTTTGCTGCACGAGTTAGACGGCTAGAACATGGAAAGACAATAGGCGAGCGCCCTAGCGCGCAAGCCCCGAACATTGAATGCTAAGTTATGGAACATGGGAATATGGTCAGAACGTGCCTACGTGCACGGGATAATAAAAGATGGCTTCGTTGCGAGAGAATACAGTTGTGGCATGAATGTGGCGGAACTGTCGGATATGACATGGTGCCTCGAAAGGTGTTCAAGACCTTCGGGTCGTTCGGTTGACGAGCATTGAGTTGAGGTACGATGCCATTGAAACATTGAAACGAAGCTAGAAACGTAAGAACATAGAAAGTTAACGAAAGAGATGCGAGATGATAAGTCTGAGTCTCGGACTCAAGACTATGTTTGGTTGTTTGAAATTGATACTTGAATGATAGGGCGTTGCATGGTCGATTGGAATGGGCTCGAGATAAAATATGATACCGCCCGTGCACGGGTGTTTCCCCCAATCGGATAGTTACCGGATGCGCCCCGGAACCGATTGGCCGCGGAGGGATTCGAATAATCTTTGTAGGCGCACATCAAAACTAGATGGGAAATGCCGCAAATGATGGTATGCAGCGGAAACGTTTCGGTTGTTTTGGGATTGTTACCCAACCCGTTAAACGCCGGGCAGCCCAACAAAATAGTGAGAAAAGAAGGAGAGAAAAGAAAGGAACTCCTTTAGTCCATTCCGGCGCGGATACGCCAACGGCCCTCATATAGTTAAGGAACGATGGGTTGAAAGTGTAGGCGCGAATGCGTCCCGCATATAGATCCTACTTAGAGTTGCACTTATAACATGACAGGGAAAAAATGGGGCGTATTCACCTTGCGTCAGTGCAAGGGACGCAAGGGCGAGTGCGTCGACTTGGTAAGCCACGAATCAAACACGAGATTGCTTGTTTGTTTGTCTATTCAATATGATAACATGATGCTATGATAAATGCTTTACGCTTTCAAGTTGCCATGAAATTGACCCTAAGGAGAACATAGCAAGATCATAAGCTAAGTTGCATGATTCAACGTAAAGATTAAAATGTCGGTTTGGAAAGATGATCTTTGATATCAGTACATGCGAGGACGAACGTACTGATCCCCCACCAGCTTCATGCAGGGTGCAGGGAATGGATTGCTCGCGGCGAAGCGTTGCTTGAACGTGTTAAGGCTTGGAATGCCGAAGCGCATTGAAGCGTGCTATCGCATTGACGCTCGGACTACGCAGCTGGATTGATGCGGCCGAGATATAGAAGGCATGATGTATGGAACGGAGAAATCCTTTGTGGGCAAGTGAGAACCTGAGTGTTGTAGCCAATCTAGCATATATTGTTAGGCTATCGAAAGCCATTGTAACCTCAGTTTCGGATATTAATAAAGAGAATTGTTTTGTATACTCTGTTTCCTTTCGTTGTTAATATCGAATCAAAAGATAACCATTTGAGAACTTGTCATCTTGCCTTGCACGAGCGCAACTTCAGGCTCGTGCGGCATCACGCCCCCTGCGAGGACGATGATTCGGGTGATTCCGGGTCGGGGCGTGACAAATTGGTATCAGAGCTCTAGGCTCAATTTCCTCTGGACGCTCGCTTCATTTCAATTCGAAAAGTTGCCCACCACCACTCGATATCACTCTTGACTCTACTCGATGCCGCATTGGATGTTCCATACAATAAGCCTAATACAAATCATGAAATTTTGCCGCATGTGTTTTGGAAATTTCATGATGTTTGCTAAGAAAGTCGCGAAGGGTATATTGCATTGAATGCAAACGAGCCGTAAAAATGTTAGTTGCTACAAGCGCAACAAATTGTGGAATACGATTTGAGATACTGTGGCAATGTAACATGTTGAATGAGAAATAAAATGATGCACGAAGTGCAACGAGTAATGGTGAATATGCGTTAAAATGAAAGTGAGAAGTGATAGCCAATACCGATGTGTTAAACGGATTGTGCATTGACTTGTAAAGTCGAGAGTAATTCGTTGCACGAGGTACGGGAAATGTTGGAAATAATCGTTGCACGATGTGCAACGCGTATTAAAAGTAAAATTATTGCACGTGGTGCAACGCATATCAAATTAATCGTTGCACGAAGTGCGAAGGAAATTGGAAATGAATCGTTATACAAAGTGAAATAAAATGTCGGAAATAAATCGTAGCACGATGTGCAACGTGTATCAAAAAGGGTAAAAATTGTTGCACGTGGTGCAATGCATGTCAACTAAATTGTTGTACGAGATGCAACGTAAAGAAGGAATTGAAATCGTAAATCGATAGAACGAATCGTTCGGTTGTGCACCAAACTTATGTTGGCAAACGAGAACATTGACCGAATCGTGTCGGGTTTTGATAGAATCAAAGTTACGGTTGTGATCAAGCACGATCACTGCGGAAATCGTAAGTCGGAAGATATTGTCGGCTTGTACTAAGTATAGTACGAGGGAAATGGCTTGATTCCGAGTGGTATATGCCATACCACGTAGGCGATGAATGACTCGATTTCGAGTGGTATATGGTATAGCACTTGTGCGATAAATTGCATCGACGCTTTGTGAGAATTGCGGAAAGTTTGTCCGCAACGGGCGGGGGAGTACCGAGACTCGATTGAAAATTTGTATGACGGTATGTTGATGCAAGTGTTCTTCGAAATTCGGTTGGGACGATAAGGCGAGACTCGTATCGATGAACGATACGTCGGACGGAAGTTATAGTTGGTCGGACGACCGAGACTAGCGAAACGATTCTGCCTTGACGCAATAATCGGATCGACGGGAAAGAAATACTCGAGCTTACAAATGAGTCGCACGACTTGCGATCTCGGTAGAAATGTTGGGCGAGACGAATCGAATCGTACGACTTGCGATCTCGATAGAAATGTTGGGCGATGTGAATTGTAATCGTATCGCACGATGTGCGACTTCGGTAAGAAAGTTGGTTGACGCGAGAAACCATGCCTATGAAATAGTTGATTAAGTTACGACGACAATCATTTGAGTACGATTGAAAACACGCGAAACTTAGAGGGCGAGATCGTATAACTCGAGGGCACGATGTTGGATAATCGGTAACTCGGTTACGCGATCAAAGTATAGCGGGATGCGGTGAATCGGAAAATGATTCGATGCGTATGGAAAAGTTTGTTGCGAACTTGGATGTATGCGAGGCGAGTTAAGTTGACGTTGAAACAGATTCAAAGTTGACCCTTACGTTATCGAAATGGATACGGCGTATCGAGATCGATACGTAAGGAAACGTAGGCGATGTGAGAATGCAAAATGGAGTGCGCCTTGCGCTATCAAAATTTTGTAAGTAACAATACGAGAAAGAACGGACTGGTTGATCGTGAACTTTGCGATTGATCGAGACGAGACTATAAGTCATCGACGATTGCTCGATGCGTATAGCATATCGTGTGTCGGCCCGTAAATAAGATAGACTCGAACTTGATGCGAGTAGATGTTTCGTAAATTGCGAAATCATCGACGGCAGTACATGACTTGACTCGGAGGATAGTTGCGCATCAGTTGCGCCGATAGAAATGGTTTGTTCAAAATTTGGGTAGTCGCATAGAATTGTCGGAACGTGATTTGGCTCCGAAATAAGATATAGCATGGTTCGTATTAAACTGTCCTTCGTTAATGATCCACAATTATCGAGCGTAACTTCGGGGCAGCTGACCCTAGAAGACTTGACCGCCAAATCAAATTGAATACTGCAGACCGTAAGATGACCCATGCGATATCGTATATGGGATTGCACCATAACAAATATAACACAGTGCGTGTTGATGATAAGTCTAGGAGATTGCGAGGAACGTGCTATGCACGAGAGGGAATGATAAGAAAATGACTCACGAGTCATGTTGTTAGATTCGGATTCACCTTGCAATTGAGCTTGCGTGAATCAAAATTATGTTCAATGTTGCGAGACGGATAAGTTGGGAATTTGGCTAGTGATTTCCTACTCGTTAGGAAATTAAATGTAAGACGCGTCGTTAAGACATTCGTGTCAAGGCGATCGTTGCCTTGAGCACCATGGCCTTGATGTAAACTTTCGTGTCGGATAGATTGTGGCCTTTGTGCAATGTCAATTTAAACTTGCGTCGGGAGAATCTAAGCACGGTGCCTTGGAAAGTAACCTAGCGGGCGTAGCCCTGAATGTTGATGCATTTGCAAGTCAACAAAGAGAATCGTATCGAGACAAGTTGCGAGCGAGACTTCGAAAATAGTTGGATAGCGACTTCGAACGCAAGGCGTTGCGGAGACTCGTTGTGATTGGATGCGCGACGGCTTGACGCAATGCGTAGAATTGATAGTCCCGATAAAATATACGAAATGAGAAATGCGATTTTGAATCGCGTCGCGTGCAATGACCTTGTTGAATGAATCGCATGTGTATCAATATGCATATGCGATGAAATTTCGAGAACAGTTGCTAAGGATAAGTCCGATCGAGAGTACGAGATGGCAAGCATAGGATTGAAATTTACCTGTCAGCTTTGTTCTAATTTGCTACGACTGGGCTTGGTCGAAATACATATATCTTCGGGACGCCTTGAATATAGGTACGAATCCAAATCGAGTTGTATACAAAATTCAAATCGAGCTGCAGGGAAGACTATGAAATGTTAATGGAAAGCTTGCGAGATGTTATGAAATCGAACATCATTTGTGGGGCGAGATCGTGAAACGATCTATAAAACACTTAGTCGGAGTGTTGGTTTTGGTTCGAGGACGAACCTTGTTTTGAGTGGTATATTCTGTAATGCCCCGCTCCGCACGGCGCATTACGCTGAAGCGTTGACTCAACGAGTCGCGTTGACGCAAAGGAAATGTATCGATGCAAAATGATACGCGAGTTAAGTTGTCCCGAGCAACGCATCGAACTAAGTCGATGCGGAGAGTTACGTCGACCCGAGTAATGCATCGGACTATGTCGATGCGAAGAGTTGCCTTGTCCCTAAGAATGCATCGAGTGAATCGATGCGAAGCGCCGCGTTGCCCCGAAGGATGAGTGCATTGAATCGGCTCGAAGATTCTAAGAAATCGAATCGACCAAGGCGCAAGTCCGAATCGAAGCAAGTACTGATTTTAGTTGGTTTCGTGTGCAGGTCATACTTTGACGGGAAAATATTAGAGGTCGATCTTTTGCAATATTTAGTAAGGGGTCCGCGAAATCAAATCGTCGCCTTGCGACGGGCTAAGACTTGGGCATGCTAAGGCGAATTGGGCGTATAACTCAACGAAGCACGAAGTGCTCAAATGGCTAAGTCAGGAGAGTGGCCGTGCAACAAAGTTAGGGAATCGAGCCGCATCGGCTCGGCGAAACGTCGAAGGCGTATCGACTCAAGGTGGGAGGATTGACTTCTTTTTACTCCTTCATTCGATAAGTCAAATATATCATTGTATGCTAAAGTTAACCTATCGACGCCACGGGCGTGGCCGATCGGAGATAAATCATAGTGTGAGTCGAACACTAAGTTAGAACAATGGAAATGAAACGTGCATCAATATGCATGAGTCGCTATGGGACATTGGATATCGCTAAGGCGAGCGCCTCGGTGCGCAAGCCGCAAGAACATGGGATAACTGTAATCGGCGAGTGCCTTAGTGCACGAACCATACCGTGCCTTTGCTGCACGAGTTAGACGGCTAGAACATGGAAAGACAATAGGCGAGCGCCCTAGCGCGCAAGCCCCGAACATTGAATGCTAAGTTATGGAACATGGGAATATGGTCAGAACGTGCCTACGTGCACGGGATAATAAAAGATGGCTTCGTTGCGAGAGAATACAGTTGTGGCATGAATGTGGCAGAACTGTCGGATATGACATGGTGCCTCGAAAGGTGTTCAAGACCTTCGGGTCGTTCGGTTGACGAGCATTGAGTTGAGGCACGATGCCATTGAAACATTGAAACGAAGCTAGAAACGTAAGAACATAGAAAGTTAACGAAAGAGATGCGAGATGATAAGTCTGAGTCTCGGACTCAAGACTATGTTTGGTTGTTTGAAATTGATACTTGAATGATAGGGCGTTGCATGGTCGATTGGAATGGGCTCGAGATAAAATATGATACCGCCCGTGCACGGGTGTTTCCCCCAATCGGATAGTTACCGGATGCGCCCCGGAACCGATTGGCCGCGGAGGGATTCGAATAATCTTTGTAGGCGCACATCAAAACTAGATGGGAAATGCCGCAAATGATGGTATGCAGCGGAAACGTTTCGGTTGTTTTGGGATTGTTACCCAACCCGTTAAACGCCGGGCAGCCCAACCAAATAGTGAGAAAAGAAGGAGAGAAAAGAAAGGAACTCCTTTAGTCCATTCCGACGCGGATACGCCAACGGCCCTCATATAGTTAAGGAACGATGGGTTGAAAGTGTAGGCGCGAATGCGTCCCGCATATAGATCCTACTTAGAGTTGCACTTATAACATGACAGGGAAGAAATGGGGCGTATTCACCTTGCGTCAGTGCAAGGGACGCAAGGGCGAGTGCGTCGACTTGGTAAGCCACGAATCAAACACGAGATTGCTTGTTTGTTTGTCTATTCAATATGATAACATGATGCTATGATAAATGCTTTACGCTTTCAAGTTGCCATGAAATTGACCCTAAGGAGAACATAGCAAGATCATAAGCTAAGTTGCATGATTCAACGTAAAGATTAAAATGTCGGTTTGGAAAGATGATCTTTGATATCAGTACATGCGAGGACGAACGTACTGATCCCCCACCAGCTTCATGCAGGGTGCAGGGAATGGATTGCTCGCGGCGAAGCGTTGCTTGAACGTGTTAAGGCTTGGAATGCCGAAGCGCATTGAAGCGTGCTATCGCATTGACGCTCGGACTACGCAGCTGGATTGATGCGGCCGAGATATAGAAGGCATGATGTATGGAACGGAGAAATCCTTTGTGGGCAAGAGAGAACCTGAGTGTTGTAGCCAATCTAGCATATATTGTTAGGCTATCGAAAGCCATTGTAACCTCAGTTTCGGATATTAATAAAGAGAATTGTTTTGTATACTCTGTTTCCTTTCGTTGTTAATATCGAATCAAAAGATAACCATTTGAGAACTTGTCATCTTGCCTTGCACGAGCGCAACTTCAGGCTCGTGCGGCATCACGCCCCCTGCGAGGACGATGATTCGGGTGATTCCGGGTCGGGGCGTGACACTATGACAGGCTCAGTACATTGAGTATGATGAATTTGAGGTGGCATTTTTGTAGAACTTTCAGGTGGTGAATCAATAAAGGGCTCATAAAATTGATGAGAATCAAAGACATCTGTTTGGTATTATGGGAGTGAGTAAAAGAGTAAAAACACACATGGTTATTTTCTTTGCTGAGTTTATCATGGTCTCTTTTGGGAAGAAGGATAAATTAGGTGTAGCCAAAGACTCTAAGTTCTGAGTAAACATGAGGGATATGATAAAGGCATTAAAAGGGGGATATTTCGTTAGTAACTAAAGAAGGAATTCGATTTATGATACAAGTAGAAGTGTGAACGGACTCTCCCCAAAAAGTATGAGGAACTGAGGAGGAGAGAAGTAAAGTACATACAGTTTTCACAATATGATGGTATTTGCGTTCCGCAAAACCATTTTGTTCAGGTGTCTCAGTACATGATAATTGAGGAAGGGTTCCTTTTTCAAAAAAATCAAGGAAGCATTTGGATATATATTCTCTACCAGAGTTTGATCTAAATTTTTAGTAGTTTTTTAAAACTTGTGTTCTGATCGTTGTGCAAAATTCAATATATACTTTAAAAAAATCAAAACGAGAATGTAATAAATACGTCCATGTATAGCGAGTATAGTCATCAACAAAGAGTACATAATATTGACCACTTCCTATAGATTTGATAGGAGCTTTACCCCAAAATCAGAATGCACAATATCAAAAGGTGATGCAGTTGTTTAGCAAGTTTACAAGCAGCACAGTAAGGTTCTTTGTCTAAATGGACAGAGCCCAATAGTGCTTTATTCATCATATACTGAAGTCGAGAAAAGAGATATGACCTAATTTGGAGTGCCAAAACATGAAAGGAGATGAAGAAATTGTTGGAGCAATAAAGGAGGTACCAATGGAAGACGGGATGAGAAGTCTGTCCAGAACAAAAATGCGACCAACTTTACGGAATGTCCCAACTTGCTTCCTTGTTGAGCGTTCCTGAATGACACAACCAGACGGGATTTTAGGGCTTCTTTTGTACGTGACGGGATATACATATGGTGCTATAGTTAAAAGGATTTTAGATTTTTTTTTTTACATAAGGATATACATACTGGCTCTTTCCTTAACACTAATTACCACCCCCGTATGTATATCCTTCAACTAAAATAAAATTATAAAATTCTTCTAACTACATGAACATCTTTACATCTTTAATGTTATAAAAAGACATAAAAGCGACTCAAAATGAGCCGTCCACGGCCGTATGTATATCTTTGTGTAAAAAATAAATCTAAAATCTTTTTAACTATAGCACCATATGTATATCCCTCAACATATATCTAAAATCGTATATAAACATATCTATAACAAATTCAAATTAAAACATATTTAATATACAAATTATATCTAACTACATGGTACTATCTAAACATATATTCAAAGTTCTAAAACTATATACAACAAATTTTAAATAAATATATTAAATAATATTTAAACCATTATTTAATTTAATTTATATCTAATTTTTCAATAATATTAGAGAAATTTATATGTGCATCCGCACATCATTAGTATATCTAAAATCCTACAAACATATCTACGTTAAATCTAAATTAAAATATATCAATATTTAAATTATATTTAACCTAACTATATAAGGTATTATCAAATCATATATCCAAAGTCCTTAAAATATATCTATAACAAATTTTAATTAAAATATGTTAAAATTATATTAATCTATTTTAATATAATGTAATTTTTTTAATCTATTTATTTAATAAACTCATAGAATATTTTGGTACCTACATTGCACGTGAACATGAGTAATTTATATAATGTGGATGTGTGTATATATATGGGTATGTATGTTGTATATAACATTTACAAGGTAACATGGCTTCTGAGCATGTGGAAACTGTGCGATTGCACATGGCCCCAAAAATAAAAAAGTCCCAAAAAATAATCCACCGTATATATTACGGTGTACAAAATTTTTATTTTTAGTTTAGGCCTCCCAATTCTTTAGAAACTATAATAAAATGACCCTTAAAATGTCTAAATAGTAGTTAAAAAATATATTATTTTTAGTATTTAAATACAACTCTTAGAATGTCATAAGCCATTCTATAAGGTTATCATATAATAATTACCATTGTTCATTAGGATATATGATATAATTATAAATATGCTGATCATGATGTCGAGAAGCCATATATTTGTAAAAACAAAAGTCTAAGAAAAAGACTTAAAGAAAAACTAAGAAAAGAAAGTACAAGAGTACAATTTGATTCTGGGTAACTATAGAAATCTGATCAGAAGACGATCACTTTATCCCTTGGACGATGCGATGTCGGAGGAGAAAAGCTCTCGAACGTGCTGCGAAAGCCTTATCAAAAGATTATGATCATTAATGATACCTTGAGAAGTGATTTTGAATCATATTTATAGAGTTTTGAGATAACTGCCAGGCAGTTACAATGATTGGCGCACAGTACAAAATAGGTTGATTATGTACTATTTGGTGCACCATATTCTGTTTCATCCATTTGTGCGAACGGTTAGCTTAACTACGTGAGATGTATGTCATTCTGTGAGAGAAGTGCGCTTGGTTGTAGGCAGTGTTTGCATGTACGTTCTTCGAGATTAGTGGTATGCGCGTCACGTCATCTTTAACTGCTTCTGGATAAGAATAAATGAATTGTGCACCTAGTTGATTGACGCCCATTGAGAAACGCGCTGAGCATTAAGTCTGTGAAGAGTTGGTCACTTCGCGCCAATTGTAAATGGCGTAAAATAACTGACAAACATCATCATAACAGATCTGACACAATCCTCCTCGAGCGCCGTGCGTTCGGGATTCAAAAGAATTTTTCTCAACTGTTGTGTTATCAGTCATTATGACTGACGACTTAGCTTCTCGAGAAAGGTCACATATGGAAACCTGCCCTATATAATGTCTGACACCATTTAATAATGTGCGCCATTTGATGTTGGCTGCCATTTGATAAATAAGGCCTGGCGTAATTTGTGAATGGCACAACATATTCTTCTGGTATTTTTAAGCTTCTACAAGACCCCCTTCAAAGTTCTCAAATTTTAAAAGTTTTAAAATTTGGAATACTTTGAATAAGAAGCGTTTCGGCAGATTTTGCATGCACAGAATCCCAACCGACCCATTGTTTCGTACACAATTTTCACAGCCGTTACACGTATGCTTAGTCTATAAATAATCCACTGAGAGGAGAGAGAGTTCTTCTTTCAGAATTTTCTCTTTCGAACTCTTTTTATCTCCTTCTTCCTCTTCAGAGTTCTTCGAGCTTTCTCTACCGTCGACAATTGCACCAAAGAGATCGACCACAGAGAAAGGCAAGGGCATCGTCGAAGCTTCATCACGAGCATCACCACTGAGGGCGCCAAGGCACGCGTCGCCGTCAGCAAGAGCCGAGAAGGTTAACCTCGCTCTCGAAGGTAAATGATTGGTCGGCAAAGACGATTCACAATCAGCGCCATTCGCTTATAGCGCGAACAATAGCTGTCACGCCCCAAAACCAGAATACTGGAGAGCGGGGGCAGACATAGCCAGCTACGTATATGAAATGGAATCCATCTCGCTATACGGTCACGGCTGTCTAGATACATGAGGGTTCACTACAAGCCAATAGTCACCTATGGTCATGAACAAGCCTAGTGTCTCAATCACAAACAAGTAGGTAAAAGTCACAAGATGTATGATCATTAAATATACAATAATAAGGCATCCCAAATATTACATATTCAGCTGATCATGACGCTAGTCATTATAAAATGTTAGGACTAGAAGGAGTTTAGTCATACATGATCAACCCTAGGATCTGTCAATCATGTTACAGCCTGTAGGCAGGCAGTAAGTAAGTGCAATCGAGCTAAACAGGTGCTCGTCGGCTAAACGCCTCAAAAGAATATTTTTACAATAAAGTGGGAGATCAAAAATAAGCCCACTCGTTGCCCTGGTTACATCTAGTGGCCACCATCGGGCTGGAAAGTCGGTAGGTCCTCTAGAGCTGCTCCAAAATCTGGCCATACAAAACCAGCTGGGTCAGACCCCAGAAAGAGCAAGTGCCACAAAGAAAGCTTCACATAGGAACTAAAACCAGCAATTAGCACAGAAGATAATAATATATAGTAAAACTGGAGAAGTACAACATCACGAGGATATACGGTAAGATAACCATGGAACCATTCAGATAACCAGGTTACAATCCTTAAACCAAACAAGGACCAGGATTATAACCCTTCGTCTGAACCGAACTTGGTTTCTTCCATTTATCAGCAAAGTAAAATAAGAAAAATCAGAACATGTAATAATCTTATACAGGATCAAGGCAAGACTAGACTGATTATTCCCCATTCAACAATCACGGCCAAGCAATAATTACGACTTGATACTTTAACTAGCTAGGGTTATCATAGGCCTAGTTACTAACAAGATGCAGTGAGATTATTCCACAGCCACAAGCCCTGCAGACCATCCAGGTTACCCAGGTCGAAAATTAGGGATTGAATTCAGGTGGGTACATCGTCCAGGAAACGCATGTACCCTTAAGTAGCTTGAAGGGTGCAACACATGACAGTGTGCTGGAAATGTGCCATATTCGACGGCAGGCTACAGATCCCAAGCGCACCCAGGTAACGGAATTGCCTGTAGCTGGGAGATCTCTTTATGACTAATGTATTAATCTAGTTATTAGCCTTAGTCCATTTCAGTAGGTACTCCTGACCGTGGTACTCAGGGGTCCCCTCCTAGACATGATGTAAGACAGGACTGGATTATTTGTACAAGCACAATCGCCCATGGTGTCCAGGTTACTTATACAGGTCATGTCATGTCATGTAGCCGTCGCAACAACTTATCAAGATATATCATGTCAGGTTATCATGTCAAGTGTACTTGTCAGGAGTGTGCCACGACGGGCCACTATCAGGTCATATCATATTTACTTGTCATGAGTGCACCCATACGGGAAACTATCGTGTTCATGGTACATGTGCAGGGCATCATAGTGGAAGCATTCAATCAAGAGATCCAAGTATACCGGGGGTTATAAACCACAAGTTGACAATAATAGTAGAGAATTAATAACAATAATAACGATTAAATAGCAGGGCAAGGCACAGGGAGGAGCCCTGCGGCTCAGGATCACTAGAACCCATGCGGCCAGAAAGGCAAGGGCCCATGCGGTCCCAAGAAGTCGGGTCTCATGCGGCCAGCAGAGAGTGGGTCTCATGCGGCTAGAAATGGATGAGCGCATGCGGCAGAATAGGGGCCTCAGCCCTATGCGGCTGAACTGACCGAGTCCATGCGGCCAGGGGAGGACTGGCATATACGGCTGACGGGAAGCGAGTCCATGCGGCTGGCACGGATCGAAGCACAATGCGGCCAATGGAAAAGGCTGTATGCGGCCAAGAAGGAAGTAGGCTTATGCGGCTAGGGCGAGTTGGACCCCATGCGGCTGGATATGGCGGGTACACATGCGGCTTCATAGTTAAAGGGGGCGCATGCGGCTAGACGGTTCAGGGTCTCATGCGGCTCAATATGGCGGGCACATATGCGGTTCAGGAGAAAGGGCCCTCATACGGCTGGCGAGAATGGGTGTATATGCGGCTGACGGGGAGAAGTCCATGCGGCTAGGAGTGCAAGGGTCTCATGCGGCTGAGAGCGACTTGCCGCATGAATGTTCATGCGGTCAAGTACTGCCATGCGGCCAGAGAACTGTTCTTCTTCTCCAAATTTTCCGAGAAGAAGAACACTATGAACCCATGCTTCCAAGCTCCATGAAACCTTCATCCAGAGTCCAAATCCGAACTTCCATAGGTCAAAATAGGATAGAACAAAATTTTCTACCACCTGGAACCATCAAAACTTAGAAATAACAAGATTAAGTAGATCAAAACTCAAAAAACTGAAAATGAGATAAACTTAGATCTACAAGATTCTGGCCATGGAAAGTAAAAATACCAAGTACTAAAGTATGTTAGAATGCTGCAAAGAATAGAATGGAACAATAAAATTAGAGTTCCTCCATGAAGCAAGCTGCACTTGCCTAGGCCTCTCTCTCTCTGGTAGGTGAAGAAATTATGGTGGAGAAGAGTAAGAGTAATGAGGAGAGAGAAAGGAGAATGGGTAATAAATACTAATGGTGGTGGTAGGTAGGGGTTCACCTTTGGTTCATGATGAACCAAAGCAAAACCAAGCCAAGCCGAACCCACCCAAGGATAAATCAAGCCATGAAGAAAGCTAAGAAAGGAATCATGCAATACAAGATAAAATATGTACACGTATTCCAAAAATACGTAATACAAACCACAGGCATTACAACTCTACCCACCTTAAAAGAATTTCGTCCTCGGAATTTAATTAAGAGGCTAGAGAGACGAGGACAAGCTATATTAATCACATTCAAGCTACAACTAGGCAAGCAATCACTCATTCAAGCAAGGAATCGTAGGCATGAGGCATAAGGAAGACATTATACCTCACGAGTGAAATAGGTCGGGATATCGCGATCGGATATCATCCTCACGCTCCCATGTTGACTCACCCAAAGAGTGATAACCCCAAGCAACTCGGACTAACTTGATAGTCTTGTTCTTGAGTATCTTCTCTTTTCGGTCCAATATAGACACGGGCCTCTCCTCATACGAAAGGTTGGTACCAACAACCGATTCCTAATGATCCAGGATATGGCTCGGGTCCGGGATATATCGTCGTAATTGGGATACATGGAACACGTCATGCACCTCGCTTAGCGACGGCGGAAGAGCGAGACGATAGGACATATCTCCTACTCGCTCCAGAATATCGAACGGCCCTATATACCTAGGACTAAGCTTTCCCCGTGCGTCGAAACGAATGATGCCACGGCTAGGCGAAATCCTCAGGAATACATGGTCGCCGACAGAAAACTCGAGAGGGCGCCGATGAGAATCGGCCCAATGGCGCTGGCTATCTTGGGCAACTCGAAGATGATCCCTGACTCTTCTGACCACTTTAACTGTCTGGGCAATCATGTCTGGACCAAGCATCTGCCTCTCTCCCACATCATCCCAGGCTAACGGGGATCTGTATTTCTTACCATACAGTGCCTCGAACGGTGCCATCTGGATACTGGCTTGGAAGCTGTTGTTGTACGAGAATTCCACCAGGTGGAGGTGATCTTCCCACGAACCACCGAAGTCAAGTGTATAGGACCGCAACATATCTTCAAGAGTCTGGATTGTACGCTCCGTCTGACCATCTGTCTGTGGATGATATGCTGAACTGAACTGGAGATGAGTTTCCAAACTCTCCTGCAGGCTACGCCAAAAGTGCGACGTAAATCTTTAATCTCGGTCCGAGGTGATACTAACTGGCACTCCGTGCAACCTGACAATCTGTCTGAGGTATATCTCTGCTAACTGAGCTGTCGACTGACCGACTCTGAATGGGAGGAAGTGAGCTACCTTCGTGAGCCTGTCAACTATAATCCAAATAGCATCTCGACCAGCTGGGGACCTAGGTAATCCAGTCACAAAATCCATGGTCACATGTTTCCACTTCCATTCTGGAATCGGCAAGGGCTGAAGAAGTCCAGCGGGCCTCTGATGTTCAGCCTTAACTTGTTGGCAGACTAAACAACGAGAGACAAACCGGGCTATCTCCCTCTTCATGCCATTCCACCAAAAGTGCTGACGGATATCACGGTACATCTTCGTACCGCCAGGATGAATGAAATACTGTGAACTGTGAGCCTCTGCCATGATTTCCTGTCTGATATCACCACTGGGCACACAAAGAGGCTTACCATGCCTAAGTGTACCGTCTTCATGGATACACAACTCTGGTCTTCGTCATGCCTCATACTCTGCCCTAAGTCGCTGAAGCTTGGAATCTGTTGACTGCGCCATCCGGATCCTCTCGACTATGGTGAATTGAACTTGCATACTGGCCATTAATGCCACAATGGAAGGGAGAACAACTTCAATACCCATCTTCTGAAGATCTGCTAACAGCTCTGGTTGTGCTGTTAGGAAATAGACTCCGGCTCTCCTGCTCAATGCATCTGCAACGACGTTGGCCCTCCCGGGATAATACTGCAAGTTGACATCATAATCCACAAGAAGCTCCAGCCACCTCCTCTGACACATGTTAAGATCCTTCTAGGTGAAAACATACTTCAGGATCTTATGGTCGGTGAAAATCTCTACCCTATCTCCGTACAAGTAGTGCCTCCACAACTTAAGTGCAAACACTACTGCTGCCAGCTCCAAGTCATGGGTTGGATAATTCCTCTCATGATCACGAAGTTGTCGTGACACATAAGCTATTACCTTCCCATGCTGCATCAGAACACATCCTAGGCCTCTGCTTGAAGCATCACAATATACTGAGAATCCTCCAGTTCCATCTGGAAGTGAGAGAATAGGAGCCGTCATCAAGCCTCGCTTCAACTTCTCAAATGAATCCTGGCACTCTGCTGTCCAAGCAAACTGTACCTCCTTACGGGTCAACTGGGTCAATGACGCCGAGATCTGGGCAAAGTCTGAAACAAATTGCCGGTAGTAGTCGGCTAATCCAAGAAAACTGTGAACCTCTGCAACTGTGCTGGGCACTGGCCATGACTCAATAGCCACAATCTTCTGGGGATCCACTTCTACTCCTCCTCGAGTGATGATATGACCCAAGTACGAAATGCGATCGAGCCAGAACTCGTATTTACTGAACTTGGCATACAACTGGTGCTCCCTGAGAATTTGAAGAACCACACGGAGATGCTGCTCATCCTCCGCCTCACTCCGGCTATGTCACGCCCCGCTCCCGTAGGAGCGATCGTCCTCGCTAAGGCGTGATGCCGCACGAGCCTAGATTGCGCTCGTGCAAGGCGGGTTCCATAACGGCCGATTGCAGCGGAATTTAAAGAAAACACATGAACACAAGTACTCAAAAGAACTCTCTTTATTGATATGGAATACAAGATTACATTTGTGGGCGCAAGGCCAAATTACAAGTCTCTCGTGCTCACTTTTCTCTCTTTTATAATTCACTCTGCTCTCTCTCATCTCTCGATATAATACTTGAATCCAGCGGAAGCTTCGGAAGGCGATGTCCATACATTATGTCCTGTATAAGTCTTCAATTCACGCGGCCGCACGCTTCGACTCGCCAAGGAACTCCGTGCCTCGACGCATCCAAGCGAGATCCGCGCCACGAGCTTCTACCTGTGCCTGCACATGAAACACTGTGTGGGTGTCAGTACCACTGTACTGGTGGAGTGAGCTTCTCGCCCACCCATACAAAACCTACACGTTCATTTACTTTGTGCAACATAAACCCTTTTACGATTGTCTTTCTATTCTTGCCTTAGGATCAATTTAGGACCGGCGCCTTAGCGCAACTTGTGTATCGAAACCATCCCGTGCTAGCAATGTCAACGTTAACTCATACTTTGTGCCTAGACCACTCCTTGTGCCAACAACGTTAACCTATCAAGTCGTGTTTGCCTTACGGCCATAATCAGAGACGCAGCTACACGAAAGACTCCATTTTCTTGTCTCTAGACCTTTCTCGTGCTTGCATTGTCAATGCACCGACTTATACTTATCCTCCGTGCCAAACTCTGGGACGTAACGACTCGGTCGTGCCATAACTCGATCCGTGCTTCAATATCACTTCGCTTAGTCTCGCATACACTTGTGTGCCTCATAACTCAACGTAACTTCACACAATATGCCCTACGGCCCTTTTTGACTTAACTCGCAACTTAACAGTCGATGCCACATCTCGTGCCGAAGCACGTCGCCTTCGCTGTAGCCAAATCTTAGGCTCAGACATTGTGTCTATTTAACTCATACATATTCAACTCAATCCAAAGGCACCCACGCGGATTGCCGCCCGTGCCGACACATCTATATGAAAGGTCACTGGCCTAACCAGCCATTTTGGACATAGCCTGGTACTCGGGACCCTTGCACCGCCGGTTGCGATCCTCGCTGCAAGTCCCCGACATACCGGTTGCTTCATACCCAGCTCGGCTATAATTCGGTTCTTCCTAGGCCGAGTCGGTCCCGTGGCCCCGGGTTGCCGCTCGAAGAACCACCCCTTGTCGACAAGTAGTCCATGACCACGCGCCTACGCTAACTTCTAGACTTAACGTAATGCAAGGTCACATTATTATCACAGTTCCTTTGTTTTACTCTTTCCACTTTTCGTACTTTCTGTTGCAGAGCCCCAAACCAGGGTTGCCTCGGCGACTGAACCACAGTCCTGACATATTTCCTCTCGGCGACTAACCATCGCTTAGACTTAACGTTCTTTGAACTCAGGGAACAGCAACTGCCTAGCCTTTCAACTTAACTTGAACATAACGTGTTTCCTTAAGTATCGACCGACCGTGGCTAACTTACCACTGAACCAACCGTGGCTCGTGCCTTTAAACCGACTCGTGTTCGACGCAACGCTATCGCCCAAGTCATACTTCCTATGACGGGCCTTGGGGTCGTGGGACTATTTATCTTGACAACCGCAGAATGAGCGGGACAGCACGTAGAATAACTTAGGTCGACCGGCATAACTATGCCTAACTCACTCAAGCCTACAACTTAACCCAAGGGACGAGCAAAGGCTATGCCAAGCCTTGCGGGACAGGATCGTGCATGCTTTAGTAAGCATTTGTGCGGGCGACGCCTATGACTTAGGCTAACTCTCAGCTTTTGCACCGAAGACCAACTTTCCTTCTCCCAAGCCACGGGACGAAGGACCGAGTGTCATTTTCAAAGCACGCCGTGCACCAACTCTAAGCCGACCGTGGGACGTTTTCTATGTTCTAACTCGATTCAAACCATCGGGATTATTCCCTTAGCTATGTGGATGCGTAGCTTTTATTATCAAGCCTAACTTGTGCAAGTTGAAAACACGATTTATTATGTGAAGGCAAAGATGAGGAGAGTTCACCGAAACTACCCCACCTGAGCGATGTCTCCGAGCAAGCCGTTGCAAGGCTAAGGCCGAACGCCGTCGGCGTTTCGATTCCTCCGATTGACTTTACGGGACGGGGTACTACATCATACACCACTCAGAACAAGTCTCGTCCTCGAGACTTTCCTGAAGGCAAGCTATCCTACCATTTCTATGGCCAAGACTTAATCGTGCCTGGGCACGAAACTATCGTACTCACTTCATCTATACGTTTCTTCGACTCCGAGCCACGCTCGCGCTTGTATCAATCTTTACTTCAACACGATTTCAAGATCTCGACACACTCCCATCTTTCAAGCCTTGCTTGAACTTGTCGTTTCACTTGGCTGGATCGTGCACGCATTCCAAGCGTCCCTAAAATACATGCATTCAGCCAGGCCGCATGATAGAGAATTGTCATTCTCACTCGACTCGCATCGTGCACATACCCAGGCGTCCCTGAAATATATGCATGTCAGCCGAGTCTCGTGAGCAGGGTTTCCTACATTCGTGATTTCCATGCATGCCAATCCTCAAGATCAATCCTTCCGATTGCTAACACTTGAAACAGGGCGTCTCGTCTAACCGCTAGGCCAATTCTTTTCGAGGCTAAGTCAATGTCAGAATTGGAATCATAGTTCCCCAACAATAATGCCAACACTGACCCCTATCCTAGGGTCAAACCAGAGTCGATCATATGGGGTCTTCTACCCAAGCTCGCGTCACTCAAATTTCTAAACATCAAGCACGATCACCTAATTCGTATTATGGCACGCATTGTGTATATTCAAATTCCTTCAATTCACCAATTCTAACCAATTCATGTATTCGATCACGAGGTCGTCTCGCTCGACAATACGTTGCGCCCCAATCTCACGCGAGTTCGATTATCCACGGCGGTTCATGAATCACCACGCAACGCTCCCGCGGAATAATCATTCTCATCGGGGCGTAACTCTTGTTTGAGTTTAGACTCATTCATTCTCGATACGCGGATTGGACCTACTCAATCCTCAAGTTCAATCGACAAGCACACCAATTCAATCTCGAGTCTAACTTCGTGTCAAGCCACAAGTCAAAGCACAATCTGTCACACCGTACAAGTTCGACCACTCCCGCTGTATGAATCACCATACCAGCGCTCACGCAGAGTGATCGCCCTAATCGGTGTGACGCATGTGCGAGGCTGGAGTAGCGCTCGCATAAGACAAGAACATCAACATTGTGGTTGTCGACGAAGCAAATCCAAACATTCCAGTTTTCATCCAAGCCAAGTTCAATAGTTCGATCGTCATTCGTTCAACTTAGAAAGTCCTCGAGCCAAGTCTATCCTTTCCTCGACACATTTTTAATATTTCAAGTATAGCGTCCAACGGAACAATGACATTTGCACGACCGTCATTCGCCGAGTCAGAGTGCCCCCGAGTTATCGCATATCGATCTTTGATACGCCTCAATACCATCGACGATATGCGTAACCTGACGATCTTCCTTTGCAACCAATTTCGAGTCGTACGTTGATGCTGTTGTCCGAGTTGGATATTCCTCAATTTTCTCAATACTCAAGATCAAGTTCAGTCGCTTTTCCTCAAGCTCGTTTCAAGATCGTTATTCAAAACTCAAGTCACATTTCAGTTGTATCAATCCGATATCGCACGTACGATCCTCTAAGTTTCCTCAATCAAGACCATTCATTTTCATTCATCGTTCCGAATCGGTTTTCTAACTCGCATTGCTCATTCACAAGTTGTCCGAACGAGATGCTCGTTTGGGACATTCGAAATCACGACTAACTAAGCGTGACGCGTTCTAAGGCTTTGCGCGATCGCATCGCCTCGCCGCTTACTCGTAATCCTCAATATTCATTCGAACAATTTCCAAGACGAACCATACACCACTCGGACTTGAGCCACTCGACTAGTCGTCGACACTCATTCTTATTCTTCTTCTTACCTATCACATACACCACTCGAATTTAAGCCATATGATCCAGTCCTCAATCACATTCGCGTCATTCGCTAAGACATCCTTCAGATTCGTTCGACGAATCGCTAGCGTAGTCGCTCGCGTCGTATCGACGCACACACTAAGTCGTTTGCACTATTTCCTCGAAATCCAAATCAATCTTCCGTGTACGCCTAAGCGTTAGTCCGATAGCGTTCCTATCGATAGACACTCTAAGTATATCTCAATTCCCGACCGAACGATACTTGATATCACTCGCAACTCGTTTGCACCAAGGGTCGAGGTGCGCGATACGCAACACAACTTAGCCAAAAGGCCGTGTGCATAGCCATCCCGTAAGGACTATATTCGAGTTTGCACGCTCAATTGCTAAGGTCGACGTTGGACTAATTAGGCATGCACGCGACTTGTTAACAGCAGCACATATTTTCTATCGCGTGAAGTTTGCAACGTTCGGCACAAAGGCCCTATCGACGTATTTGGCAACAGCCTACCGATGCGTTAGATTGAACGCTTGTACGAGCTTTCGAAAATATTTAGACTTATTGTATGGACATGCCGAGGAACATTTGAGAGAGAGCGCACCAATGATAACAACTTGCGGAAGCAACAGAGTTTTGTGGAAACATCAAAGTTAAAGAATTCAATCGACGGTCCAAGGATGTAAAGCCGTGCTCTGATACCACTATGTCACGCCCCGCTCCCGTAGGAGCGATCGTCCTCGCTAAGGCGTGATGCCGCACGAGCCTAGATTGCGCTCGTGCAAGGCGGGTTCCATAACGGCCGATTGCAGCGGAATTTAAAGAAAACACATGAACACAAGTACTCAAAAGAACTCTCTTTATTGATATGGAATACAAGATTACATTTGTGGGCGCAAGGCCAAATTACAAGTCTCTCGTGCTCACTTTTCTCTCTTTTACAATTCACTCTGCTCTCTCTCATCTCTCGATATAATACTTGAATCCAGCGGAAGCTTCGGAAGGCGATGTCCATACATTATGTCCTGTATAAGTCTTCAATTCACGCGGCCGCACGCTTCGACTCGCCAAGGAACTCCGTGCCTCGACGCATCCAAGCGAGATTCGCGCCACGAGCTTCTACCTGTGCCTGCACATGAAACACTGTGTGGGTGTCAGTACCACTGTACTGGTGGAGTGAGCTTCTCGCCCACCCATACAAAACCTACACGTTCATTTACTTTGTGCAACATAAACCCTTTTACGATTGTCTTTCTATTCTTGCCTTAGGATCAATTTAGGACCGGCGCCTTAGCGCAACTTGTGTATCGAAACCATCCCGTGCTAGCAATGTCAACGTTAACTCATACTTTGTGCCTAGACCACTCCTTGTGCCAACAACGTTAACCTATCAAGTCGTGTTTGCCTTACGGCCATAATCAGAGACGCAGCTACACGAAAGACTCCATTTTCTTGTCTCTAGACCTTTCTCGTGCTTGCATTGTCAATGCACCGACTTATACTTATCCTCCGTGCCAAACTCTGGGACGTAACGACTCGGTCGTGCCATAACTCGATCCGTGCTTCAATATCACTTCGCTTAGTCTCGCATACACTTGTGTGCCTCATAACTCAACGTAACTTCACACAATATGCCCTACGGCCCTTTTTGACTTAACTCGCAACTTAACAGTCGACGCCACATCTCGTGCCGAAGCACGTCGCCTTCGCTGTAGCCAAATCTTAGGCTTAGACATTGTGTCTATTTAACTCATACATATTCAACTCAATCCAAAGGCACCCACGCGGATTGCCGCCCGTGCCGACACATCTATATGAAAGGTCACTGGCCTAACCAGCCATTTTGGACATAGCCTGGTACTCGGGACCCTTGCACCGCCGGTTGCGATCCTCGCTGCAAGTCCCCGACATACCGGTTGCTTCATACCCAGCTCGGCTATAATTCGGTTCTTCCTAGGCCGAGTCGGTCCCGTGGCCCCGGGTTGCCGCTCGAAGAACCACCCCTTGTCGACAAGTAGTCCATGACCACGCGCCTACGCTAACTTCTAGACTTAACGTAATGCAAGGTCACATTATTATCACAGTTCCTTTGTTTTACTCTTTCCACTTTTCGTACTTTCTGTTGCAGAGCCCCAAACCAGGGTTGCCTCGACGACTGAACCACAGTCCCGACATATTTCCTCTCGGCGACTAACCATCGCTTAGACTTAACGTTCTTTGAACTCAGGGAACAGCAACTGCCTAGCCTTTCAACTTAACTTGAACATAACGTGTTTCCTTAAGTATCGACCGACCGTGGCTAACTTACCACTGAACCAACCGTGGCTCGTGCCTCTAAACCGACTCGTGTTCGACGCAACGCTATCGCCCAAGTCATACTTCCTATGACGGGCCTTGGGGTCGTGGGACTATTTATCTTGACAACCGCAGAATGAGCGGGACAGCACGTAGAATAACTTAGGTCGACCGGCATAACTATGCCTAACTCACTCAAGCCTACAACTTAACCCAAGGGACGAGCAAAGGCTATGCCAAGCCTTGCGGGACAGGATCGTGCATGCTTTAGTAAGCATTTGTGCGGGCGACGCCTATGACTTAGGCTAACTCTCAGCTTTTGCACCGAAGACCAACTTTCCTTCTCCCAAGCCACGGGACGAAGGACCGAGTGTCATTTTCAAAGCACGCCGTGCACCAACTCTAAGCCGACCGTGGGACGTTTTCCATGTTCTAACTCGATTCAAACCATCGGGATTATTCCCTTAGCTATGTGGATGCGTAGCTTTTATTATAAAGCCTAACTTATGCAAGTTGAAAACACGATTTATTATGTGAAGGCAAAGATGAGGAGAGTTCACCGAAACTACCCCACCTGAGCGATGTCTCCGAGCAAGCCGTTGCAAGGCTAAGGCCGAACGCCGTCGGCGTTTCGATTCCTCCGATTGACTTTACGGGACGGGGCACTACAGGCTATAGACCAGGATGTCATCCAGAAACACAATCACGAACTGATCCAAATAAGGCATGAAAATACGATTCATGAGATCCATGAATACAGCCGGTGCATTGGTCGCTCCAAATGGCATCATTAGGAACTCCCAATGCCCATACCTAGACCTGAAAGCTGTCTTCGGGATGTCCTGCTCTCTGACTCTGATCTGATGATATCCTGAGCGCAAGTCGATCTTCGAGAATACTGCTGCCCCTTTGAGCTGATCAAACAAGTCATCTATCCTTGGGAGAAGGTATCTGTTCTTGATTGTCACCGAGTTCAAGGTACGATAATCAACACATAACCTGGACGTACCGTCCTTCTTTTTCATAAGAAGCATCGGGGCTCTCCAAGGCGATCCACTAGTACGAATGAATCCCTTGGTTCGAAGTTCTTCAATCATCTTGTACAAGATCTCCAATTCTGACGGTACCATCCTATAGACTCTCTTTGATACTGGGGCTGTCCCGGGAATCAAGTCTATGGTGAACTCGATCTTCCGTTCTGGCAGCATACCTGGAAGCTCTTCTGGGAAAACATCTAGAAACTTCTCGACTATCCGAGGCAACTGCACTGCTGCTACTGCCATCCGCAACACTGGAGGAGAAGGCTCAACTGCGCCTTTAGAAAATGAAAACTCTGGCTCTCCTGGAATGCTAAAAACAACCCTACCAATATGGCAGTCTATTCTAGCATACTGGTTCCTCAACCAATCCATCCCTAAGACCACATCATAATCGGCCATCGGGAACTCTATCAATCTAGCAGGAAATTCCTTACCGCTAACTACGATCCGACACGAGAAAAACACTCTATCGACTTCCACAAGTCCGTTACCAGTAAGTATATTAAGCCTTACTGATAAAGACTCGGGCTCCAATCCTATCCGTGTCGCGAATCGTACAGACATAAAAGAATGCGATGCACCAGAATCAAATAAAGCTGAAGCTGGAAAGGAGTTGACGAGAATAGTACCTGCCACTACCTCTCCTTGTGCCAATCCTTCCTCTGCGGTCATCACCATAGCCTGACCATGCCCTCAGGGTGCTGGTCCCTTCTGCTGAAATCCTCGCTGCCTATTCTGACTCAAGGATTGAACTTGAGCATGCTGCTGGGGGTATTGTTGCTGGAACACCTGGGACTGAGGTGGCAAAGGCCTCGGCAATGGGTACTGCTGCTGCTGGACCGGAGCTGGTCCTCTTACCGAAGAGCTAGAAAGATTGGACGATGATGAACCACCCCTATTCAGGCAGGATCCAACCCTATGGTCTGCTGCTCCACAAGCCAGACACAATCCCTGTGCCCTGCGATACTCTGCCACTACATGGCCTGGCTTCCCACAATGAGAACATCCCACTGCGGAAGACTGCTTCTGCTTCTGTTGCTATTGCTGAGGGTACGTCGGGGTTGAATGCTGAACCGACGTCACTGAGGCCGCTCGCCTCGGAGCTCCAGTAGTCAAAGCCCTGGCTGCCGGGGCTGGGGCTGAAGACTGATTCATCTGGCCGTGGGATCTCTTTCGACCTTCGGCCCTATCCACAATCCTCTGGGAGGTATACTCATGCCTCCTAGCTGCTCTCAAGACTGCATCAAAAGTCTGATGCTCAAACTGCTCAACTGCCAACAAAATCTCCAGGTGAAGCCCTTGCTGAAATCGCTGGCTCTATCATACTCGGTTGCCACCAAGATGGGAGCAAACCGACTGAGCCTAGAAAACTCGGCCGCATATCCGTCGACCGTTCTGCCCATCTGCTTCAGATTGGTGAAGCTCGTCTGTAGATCGTACCGAGCTACAGCATCAAAATATTTGGTTTGGAATCTCTCTCTGAATATCGCCCAAGCAATGGGTGCTGCTAATCCAACGGCCTGCATCGCCCACCAGCTGCGGGCAAGATCTAACAACTGCAGGCGCACCACGGCTACCTTCTCATTATCTGGGGTCCTGGCTGCTTCTAGAATCACCTCTGTGTCTTGAAGCCAAGCATCTGCAGCGATAGCATCTTCACTACCGTCGAAGAATGGAGGGTTCAAGCGCTTGAAGCTGTTGGCCGCGCTGTTACCCTGATGACCTCCTCGGGTTAGAGCATCCGTCACTGCCTGGTGCAAGGCATCTCCTCGACGATCTTGGGAAACTATCAAGGTCCTGACGAGACCTACTAAAGTGCCATCATCAGGTTCTACAGGCTGAACTGGCTGGACTGGTGGCTCTCCGCCAGAAGGTACGACTCTGGAGGCTACTCCAGAATGCTGGGCTTGATCCCCTGGTTGCGGCTGGTCCACGGGAAGTGCTCCGCCTTGTTGACCGGCAGGTCCAGGAACGATGCCGCTGAAGAAAACGACATGGGGAACAATAAGGAAGGACCAGGACAGATCAACGATACAAGCATATGATCAGGACAAGAATCCAGGGATTCAGAAGATACGAGCAGAGATCAAAGGCGAATACTGATTGAGACATCTATTCGGTAAACCCTCACATATCTTGATTTATAAGACCTGCATGGGCCACCACTTAAACTATGTCACGTCCCAGAACCAGAATACTGGAGAGCGGGGGCAGACATAGCCAGCTACGTATATGAAATGGAATCGATCTCACTATACGGTCACGGCTGTCTAGATACATGAGGGTTCACTATAAGCCAACAGTCACCTATGGTCATGAACAAGCCTAGTGTCTCAATCACAAACAAGTAAGTAAAAGTCACAAGATGTATGATCATTAAATATACAATAATAAGGTGTCCCAAATATTATATATTCAGCTGATCATGAAGCTAGACGTTACAAAATGTTAGGACTAGCAAGAGTTTAGTCATACATGATCAACCCTAGGATCTGTCAATCATGTTACAGCCCGTAGGCAGACAGTAAGTAAGTACAATCGAGCGAAACAGGTGCTCGTCGGCTAAACGCCTCAAAAGAATATTTTTACAATAAAGTGGAAGATCAAAAATAGACCCACTCGTTGCCCTGGTTACGTCTTGTGGCCACCATCGGGCTGAAAAGTCGGTAGGTCCTCTAGAGCTGCTCCGAAATCTGGCCATACAAAACCAGCTGGGTCAGACCCCAGAAAGAGCAAGTGCCACAAAGGAAGCTTCACTTAGGAACTAAAACCAGCAATTAGCACAGAAGATAATAATATATAGTAAAACTGGAGAAGTACAACATCACGAGGATATACGGTAAGATAACCATGGAACCATTCAGATAACCAGGTTACAATCCTTACACCAAACAAGGACCAGGATTGTAACCCTTCGTCTGAACCGAACTTGGTTTCTTCCATTTATCAGCAAGGTAAAATAAGAAAAATCAGAACATGTAATAATCTTATACAGGATAAAGGCAAGACTAGTCTGATTATTCCCCATTCAACAATCACGGCCAAGCAATTATTACGGCTTGATACTTTAACTAGCTAGGGTTATCACAGGCCTAGTTACTAACAAGATACAGTGAGATTATTCCACAGCCACAAGCCCTGCAGACCATCCAGGTTACCCAGGTCGAAAATTAGGGGTTGAATTCAGGTGGGTACATCGTCCAGGAAACATATGTACCCTTAAGTAGCTTGAAGGGTGCAACACATGACAGTGTGCTGGAAATATGCCCTACTCGATGACAGACTACAGATCCCAAGCGCGTCCAGGTAACGGGATTGCCTGTAGCTGTGAGATCTCTTTATGACTAATGTATTAATCTATTTATTAGCCTTAGTCCATTTCAGTAGGTACTCCTGACCATGGTACTCAGGAGTCCCCTCCTAGACATGATGTAAGACAGGACTGGATTATTTGTACAAGCACAATCGCCCACGGTGTCCAGGTTACTTATACAGGTCATGTCATATCAGGTAGCCGTCACAATAGCTTATCAAGATATATTATGTCAGGTTATCATGTCAAGTGTACTTGTCAGGAGTGCGCCACGACGGGCCACTATCAGGTCATGTCATATTTACTTGTCAGGAGTGTACCCCTACGGGTCACTATCGTGTTCAGGGTACATGTGCAGGGCATCATAGTGGAAGCATTCAATCAAGAGATCCAAGTATACCGGGGGTTACAAACCACAAGTTGGCAATAATAGTAGAGAATTAATAACAATAATAATAATTAAATAGCAGGGCAAGGCACAGGGAGGAGCCCTGCGGCTCAGGATCACTAGAACCCATGCGGTCAGGAAGATAAGGGCACATGCGGTCCCAAGAAGTCGGGTCTCATGCGGTCAGCAGAGAGTGGGCCTCATGCGGCTATGAATAGATGAGCGCATACGACAGAATAGGGGCCTCAGTCTTATGCGGCTGAACTGACCGAGTCCATACAGCCAGGGGAGGACGATGGCATGTGCGGCTGACGGAAAGCGAGTCCATGCGGCTGGCACGGATCGAAGCTCCATGCGGCCAATGGGAAAGGCTGTATGCGGCCAAGAAGGAAGTAGGCTTATGCGGCTAGGGCGAGTTGGACCCATGCGGCTGGATATGGCGGGCACACATGCGGCTGCATAATTAAAGGGGGCGCATGCGGCTAGACGGTTCAGGGTCTCATGCGGCTCAATATGGCGGGCACATATACGGTTCAGGAGAAAAGGCCCTCATGCGGCTGGCGGAAATGGGTGTATATGCGGCTGACGGGGAGAAGTCCATACGGCTAGGAGTGCAAGGGTCTCATGCGGCTGAGAGCGACTTGTCGTATGAATGTTCATGCGGTCAAGTACTGCCATACGGCCAGAGAACTGTTCTTCTACTCCAAATTTTCCGAGAAGAAGAACACTATGAACCCATGCTTCCAAGCTCCATGAAACCTTCATCCAAAGCCCAAATCCAAACTTCCATAGGTCAAAATGGGGCAGAACAAAATTCTCTACCACTTGGAACCATCAAAACTTAGAAATAACAAGATTAAGTAGATCAAAACCCAAAAAATTCGAAAATAAGGTAAACTTAGATCTACAAGATTCTGGCCATGTAAAGTAAAAATGCCAAGTACTAAAGTATGTTTGAATGCTGCAAAGAATAGAATGGAACAATAAAATTAGAGTTCCTCCATGAAGCAAGCTGCACTTGCCTAGGCCTCTCTCTCTCTCTCTGGTAGGTGAAGAAATTATGGTGGAGAAGAAGAAGAGTAATGAGGAGAGAGAAAGGAGAATGGATAATAAATACTAATGGTGGTGGTAGGTAGGGGTTCACCTTTGGTTCATGATGAACCAAAGCAAAACCAAGCCAAGCCGAACCCTCCCAAGGATAAATCAAGCCATGAAGAAAGCTAAGCAAGGAATCATGCAATACAAGATAAAATACGTACACGTATTCCAAAAATACATAATACGAACCACAGGCATTACAATAGCCAATGTCGACCGCCTCTTTCAGAGTGTTGGTTGGCGCTGCACATATTTCATAATGTGCCACCTCTTTCAGATTGTTGGCCATGAATCATGCATCCTTTGTTCATTCAAAGTGCGTGGTGCGCTAAGTGACACCATTCAAGAATAGTGCGCACATTACCATGCTGTACGAAACAATACTGCTTGATGCATGCACAAATCACAGACTGTCCTATTGTATGAGCAAACTGAGAACTGTCATACTGCTTGCGCAAACTGAGAACTATCATACTGCACGTGTAATTTAGAGACTGACACTATATGTATTTCGATATCTATGATTTGCGCAGAGTTAAAATAAATCACTTAGATTTTTTTAATTTATAAGAAGACTCTTTCATGATTTTGACTCTTGTTTTTTTTTTTGCAGTTTACCTTAAGGAAGACCCTCATGCTGAGATATTGGCTTCTGTTTTTCGAGTATTAGAATACCAGAAAGACCTTTCTCATGTTACCTTCCTGCAGTTCGAAGTACCAGCTACCAAAAGAGCTCTGCTAGAGTCCCAAGATAAGAGGACTTTGCTATGCCTAATGAACGAAGAACCCTGCCTAACTGTGGATTAGGCTCCCCATAAGAAACCAGCTTTCTTATTTGGAGAGGCCATTGATAAAGCCTCTCAGCCTAAGATGAAATAAGAAAATCGGGCCTTCAAAAGAGGAGAGAGACTGGTATATCTCACATATATGGCAAGGAACTTGTCCCTGTCCCAATATGCCCATACCAGCTATCCTCGGAAGATGTCATGGGATCCGAATCCGTTCCAACAGGCTAGGGTTGGACGGATATATCACAAATTTGGGACCCAGAGGAGAGATATATTCTTCAGTTCTTTTGAGAAACACAAGAGATTTGAAACCAAGTTGCATGTCGGCCGAGGATTCGTCTTCGATGATTTCGGTCAGAATACCCTTCTTTGTAAATACTTTTGTTGCAGCAAGAGGGGAATACCTTACCCCAAACATGCGGCTGACAGGTTTGATGTATCCAGACATTAAGCGTTGGAACCGACTTTCAGTATGGGATCTGAACAATTTCAAGGACAAATTGCTTGAGTTTGAGCTTTATGAAGCTGTCTTGACTACCTCCTGTGGCATCAACACCAATTCAAATATGTTCTTAGCCTTGGTGGAGAGGTACAACAACAGGACTGGTACCTTCGTTACTCTCCACGGGGAGATAGACCTCGCCTTATATAAGATGCAGTTTTTATCACATATGCCAACGGGTGAGAATCCCTACGAAGAGTACGTGTCAACTGAAGAGGAACTGGAGGCTCTAGCCAAAGAGAACCCTCATATGTGGCATCCTTCGATTAGTTGCTATGTCATTTCATGATCTGTACTCTTTTATATAAGAGCAAGGCGATTGGGACATGCTATACGTCCAAGTGGTTGTTGTACCTCTTCCTGGGTCATGCCGCAGAGAACAAGGTATAAGAACATTTAGAGTATGAGCTTCGTTTCTTTGAACCGCTCCACAGCAACACAATCAAAGACTGATTAAAGAATCATGACATATTAATAATGAGTTGGAAGAAGACTGGCACGGTTATACTGTTGGCACCCCTATGGAGACTTATGTAAGACATGGTGCTATAACCATATCTTCGGAGGCTACTTTGGCGGGCTTCCTCTCTCTTTGGTTGTGACGGTTTGTGGTTCCCAAAGCTAGTGCGGTCGATCGCATCCACCGAGGCATGTTGTTCGCTGCGGTGCATTTAGTGTTCGGATACAAGATGGATATCCTCTCCGATATGACTTGTCGGTTGAATGCGGGTCTCCATGCATTCACAACCACTATAATAGAGAAACCCGGCTCTCGAGACGACTTTCCTCGTATCGAGATTTCGTATACTTATTTGTTCGGCTGGTTAATATTACACCATCCCACTTTGATGGATTCAGCCCTCGGTGCCACTGTAGAAGACTTCATCGATAAATATGCCGGTGGACTCACTCTTTGACTGCAGAAAGGTACTGAATACGGGCTCCGACTGGAGGTTCTTTTATGTCGCTCCTCCACCTGGGTACGAGAGCTTCCCGGCTCCTCTCATGGATCAAGAGCCTATTGGTACTCGTATACCTCCAACGACCTTTACTTGGTTGAAAATGATCATACCTTCACATCTAGTATATCGTTTCGAGAATGAATGCTATCTGGAACCATACCTGCCTAGTCAATTTGCTCGTCAGTTCGGCTACGACCAGATACATGTTGGGAATGTAACCACCTGCCTTCAAGCTTTCAGACATTTGATCGACGGTGCCCGATGATGGAGATAATACAGTACGGGGGGCACTAAAGCTGTATTTACCTTGCCCTCCGCTACTTTCGAGGTAGGCCCACGTATGTTAAATATATACACAAATTTCTATACCTCAGCCAACACCTTCTTCAAAGGTTATTCCTTGTCCGATAGCTTTGTTGGCAAGAGAAGGTCACAAGAAAGGACCGAAGATGCCATAGAATTTGTAGAAGTCAAGGAGAACGTTCTTCTAGAGGCTACACTTGTTGGTTTTCCTGACAAGGTGCATGGTACACTGCGTGTCACCCTCAAAAAGCAAATAAAATCTTCCGTAAAGGGGACTAGAAAGAAGCAGAAGACTGGGACCTCATTCACCCAATCAACCCATGATGAACTTCCTTCTCCGCTAAAGGAAAATAAAGGAAAAAGAAAGAAACGACCATCGTTGAAAAGCCTGTGGCGAGGACAAGGCTTCAAACACAGCAATTATAAGTAGGGCTTTTACCTGAAAGAATATATTCTTTTAGAGGAACAATCCCATCCCCTGCTTAGAGGGAGAGAGGGGTTGAGGAGACAAGTAGGAAGCGGATTGCTCCTGAAGATCAGCCTGCCACTGCCATTTCTCCTCTCCGATTAGTCAAGCATGCCGCCAGAAGAAAATTGGTGGTGTCGAGAGCTATGAAGGCGAAGACTGCAGCTTCTATTATTTCTTTCTAGCCAAGACAGTCTCCTGGTCAGGAGCCATTGCTGTCATCACCTGGGGGTGTGTTTTCTCTAAAAGATGATATACTTAGTCTCTCAGTTCCATAAGAGCTACTAGATGTTAATCCTATAGCGATTTGTATTGACCTTTCTTCGTCTCCCGAGCTTCCATCGACCAGTGAACCGGCTCTAGCTGCTGGAGTAGACATCCCTCCAGTTACTGTTTCAGAACCTACAGTAATCATTAAGGTCACTATTCCCTTTTCCGTGAGGACACTCATGGCACTTGATTCAGCTGGTCTGACGTTGCCATCAGCCTCTGATGACGCTTCAAGAGTCACAGTTCCTGAGGAGGCGTCAATTCTAAAGAAAGCTGCTATGAAAGTTCAAGCTCCTCTTATAATCCAAACTCTATGAGATACCTTCTCTAAATGATGAAAAGATGATAGAAGCGCTGTAGGACTTTGATTTTAGAGACGAGCTGATCGAGGAGGACCCTATTGATGCTACTTCTAACCTTGAAAAGGCTGAACTAAGCCCAGATCATGCAGTAACCCAAGGGAGTTAGAACTTGGTGGCCAAAGATGGCCAGATTACAACCTAGGATGATGAGTACCCTACTGAAGATGAGGGCGACCAGAGCCCTAGTGATGATGATTAGAATCTCGATGAATCGCTGGACGATGAGGACTCTGATGCTAAAATTGAGGGCAACAAAAGCCCAGTTGACGATGACGAGGGTGATGGGGGCCTTGCTGAAGGTCTTAAAAGCCCTGGGAGTGATGGGAACCCTTTTACCAATGTTGAGGGGATTCAGGCCCCTATTGAATATGTTTTGGAAATGGAAAGGGTGTAAGTAGTAGTCCAAGTAGGACAAGTAGAGTAGGGGCCAGAGGCAGCCATGCTGGCTTAGAGGCTGGGAGCAACTACTTTATGTCGGGAGGCTCAGAGGCAGGAAGTATCCAATCAGGTGCAGCAATATCTACTTCTATGATAGAAAGACTCATTACAAAAAAAGATGTTGCACCTGCCGATACTCCTTACATCCCCACCGGCCCAGGTAAATTTTTTACTTTATCTGCCATCTCTTTTTATTTAATGCTGTGTGATATGATGATTTTCACTTGAATTGCAATAGGTCACATAGGGACGATCAGCAAAGTCCCATTAGCCTCTACTGACTTCAACCTCAGTTCAATAATGGCTCATTTGGATATCGGGACCAACGCTAAGGAGGGAAGCTCGACAGGAATGCCTGCAACAAAATCCCTAAATGTTGATGTCGTGTCGGTTGTCAATATTCCTCCGTCTTCTGTGAAAGGAGGGGTTTCAACCGCAGCAGCGACACCTGGTATGCAAGCGGTGATGAGCGGCATTATCCATACTTACATGGACGCCTTCTTCAGCTCTCTACACTTTTTAGTGCAGTTGACACTAGAGAAGAATTACTTTTACGATTTTGTAAGAACGTCTTCTTTTTATCCAATTACCACCATACGCAACCTTGGCGACGCTGAAAGGGCAAGTGCCTTAGAGCAGATCCTGAAGGGGCTCAAGGAGCCTATCAAGTATTACCAGGAACTAACAAGAGAAAATATAAACAGACTGGTTGATACGGAGTACGAGGCCATAGCTCGTGGGTATGAAGAACAACGAGCCACACTGGACAATTTTATGGTAGCATTCATGATACAATCTGGAGATATAGAGTCTAGTATTGCTGAGGCCACTTTCTCTATTGAACTTTATAAGGCCGAGGAAGCAGAGAAAGATAGAGAAGTGATTGAGGGTCATGCTCACATCCAAGAGCTAGAAGCTGAACTAGCTCGGACCCGTGCATCAGTTACATCAGCTAGGAAGCGCTAGGAAGAGGTGATCGAGCTGTATCAATTCGCCTCAAGCCATCTGGATGATCTGAACATGCAAAGAGATGAGCTTCTCCGAGATCGTAATGCAGAGATGGAGTGTCATATTCTTGCAATACAGCCATTAACTGAAGAGTTCTAGAGGGACTTGGCTAGGGAGCGGGTGATTGCTACCAGGGTGGAACGAGCTGAAGCCTTGAAGAAGATGATTTTTGATATTCTTACCCTTTCCCAATAAAAAATGTAATAATCTTTTTTTTCGAACATCAATGTAATAATTTATGTTATTGAGCTTGAAATGAAGTAAAAAAGCTGTCGTTTTGTGATTCTATTACTTTATGTATCTATTTGAAACACAAGTAATATATAGAGTTGTAGAATGCATTCAGAGGTGCTGGACATAGCGTATTTCTTTAAAAATAGTATTATTTATTATATCTGTTCAGAGGTTCTGGATGTGATAGAATATACTTGACGTGATATTGTTTTTAGGACGACGTTATCAGAGGTAATGTGGACGTGACAAGTAGTTGGCACAAACAATAGAACTCAAAGGTAATGTGGATGTGAATTCGTATTTCTGTTGATTATTCTTAAACCAACTAGATCTCAAGAATAAAATATCTTTTTAAAATGGCTGGGTTTCAAAAGATGATGTCGTTAATATATGTTGTGATGGATGTTATGGATTAATCTTTTGAGCATGTAGCATAAAATCTGGGTTATACTCCACTAGGGAAGTCGTTGGTATAGACAATAGAATTCAGAGGTAATGTGGACGTGAATTCGTACATCTGACAATTCCTAAACCAACTGGAGCTCAAGAATGAGATATCTTTTAAAACAACTAGGCGTCAAAAGATGATGTCGTTATTGTTTGCCATGACAAAAGGTTATATAAACTTTTTGTATATTAAACATGTAAAAGAGTACAATTGATTCCTAACAGGAGATCTAAGTACAAAGTTTTCTGGAGAAGTGTGACGGGGGAGATCAAGCACTACAGCGGCTCCTTTACTGTAACACCCAATTTTTTAAATAAGGGTAATTTTGAAATTTTATGATTTAATTATTTATTTATGATATTTAGATCGTAATATAATTTTTGGTGATTTTTAATCATTTTAAAACTATTTAAAAACTATGACTTGTGATTTGGATGTGCTGCTAGTGAAACCCTAGAGACTGTCTGACCTAGAGCCTAACCATGTGATTGGGATATCTATTTATCATTTTTAGCCTAGGGGTAATTTAGTCATTTTGAATTATTAGAATTATTTGATTAATTATTGGATTGATGGTTGTTGATTTTGACTTTTACTAGTTGTAGCTTAAGAGACTAACCTAGATGTTGACTCTAGCTATGGTGACTTGAGTAGCATGGTGGGACCCTAGTCTAACTTAAGTCAACCCAAGTTAAGTCATTTAGAATCAAGTTTCATATAGGAGAATAAACGATTAGGTTAATGGACTTTTGACTTAAGGAGTGATTTCCTTTACCATTGAACTTGGCCCAAGCCCATTAGTCATAACCCTAACCCTAATTTTATCATTTTATGACCAGCCACATAGGGATCCCCACCCTATATAATCTCTCTTTCTTTGGTTCTTGCCTCTTTTGTATTGAAATAACATTTGGAAAAGGAAAGGAATTGCCATCTTTCCCAATCCCTAACTTTTCCATTTTAATTCCTTTTTGACTCTAGTTTCTTACATTGGAATCTAATACTCCTATATTTTCTGATTATAGAGAGAAATCTCATCTTTTGAATAATTTGGGGATTTGAGCTAGCAAGGAGGATCACTCTATTTTGGGGTTTTTCTTGCCATTGACACACTATAGGTAAACCCTCTAAATTGTGTTTTTATTCTGATTTCTTTGTATGGGTGTGTAGATCTAGGTGTCCCCTAGCTGTGCCTCAAGTTTGATAGAAAATCGTGTCCATTTCGTGTCCGTATCAGACACGTATCAATGTGTTTGCGAATGTGTTTGATGAAATGCCTAAACCAATATTTTGTTCTCTTTTTTCAAAACTTTTTTAACAAATTTGTAGACCTTAATATGCTCTTTGATTTTCGTGCTAACTGGGGTGATTTTTGTGTCGTATCTGTGCCCAAATTGGACACGAACACGTACGCAGCAGGCCGCACACAGTACCCTGCTGCTCGGGCACTGTAGCGGACACGGCATAGCATGTTTTGACACAAAATTTGGTGGACACCTAGGCCACGTGTCTGACACTACACTGACAAAATTTCATAGGATATTATCGAGTAGGTTGGGAGAAATCCCACTCGCACTGAATTTGCACACACGCACACACGCGCACAGACACGTTCTGATACGTGTTCGTATCTAGGACACGATGTCACTTGGACACATATCAGGATCTTAGACACGACCATCTAGACCTATACTACCTAGACACTTGACCATGAGACACCTAGTGGCTTGTGCCGTGTCCTAGTGGACACAACATGTCAGCACGAGACTGTACTGAACACAGTCTCTGATACTGGGTTCGAGCCCCTGTTGGACACGATTTTGACTCATTTTTGACATGTGGATACCCTCCACATGTGGGACACTACTGTACACGTGTTTCCCTAATTTATTGGGTTTTCAAAAATAATTTTGGTTTCAAAATATTTGGGGTTCGAAATTGCATTTCCAGATTTTTAAATAAAATTGTGAAACTTGTTTATACTTAGTTATCATTTTATTCTCAGGATTTAATCCTGAGTTCCTTTGAAATTGGTTAACCCTTGTTTGAAATGTTAGCTTTGATATTATTTCAGTTTAGTAACTATTCACAGGATTGATTGAATGGGTTGTGAACTTGGTTTCAATTTCTGAGTCGAATATGAACATGTAAACTGAAATTATATGAAGAATAATATATGGGTTAAATGTTAACTGAGATGAAAACATGGGTTAGCTTTTGTAATGTTTGATATATAAGTTATAGTATGTTTTACTGTTTTTACAAATCTAAGTAAACTGTCAATTGGTTTCACTGATACTTGAAACTGAAATGAGTTTGGTTTTTTACTACACTCATCACACCATGTAGACACACACACACACATAAACTGAGACACCACTGTATGCTTCTACACACACATGTGCACACAAACTGAAAACTCACAGGCCTATCACTGTTACACACCACTGCTATATTCACTACACACACATTACTGTCACACACACACACACACACACTTGTTTGACTCTCGAGCACACCCTTACCTATATATCCTGCACATAGTAGACATCCATTACCTGATGTACCAATTGCATTCACTGTAAGGCAAGGTATCCTGGATCATTCACTGCCTTGACACATTGTTCTACAAATATTTCCTGCATTCACTCATTATCCTGCGTACCCTGCTTGCTCATTGCAACCTGTATTTGGTTGTCCTACATCTGCATGATCCCCAAATTCATGCAATGCACTTGGTCACATGTCCTATACCCTGACACTTTCACTACACACACATAGGCTACATGTCCTGTAACACATAAATTTGCCTACACTTGGCCTTAGACACACTGTACTGCCTATATTTGATGTCCTATATCCAGGATGTTGTATCCTCATGTTGTACATCCTGTACAGCATGTACCTGCTGCATACAGACCATATTGCATATCCTTGCATTTAATACCATACACACACTTTGTTGCATACATTTGCATCTCATGCATTAACAGTCACAACATTCCCTTTTACTACCTATTTAGAGATAGGCTACATCCTACCTATTATACACACACACACATATAAATCTGAGAGCACATTGAATATCACACACACAGACCACACACAACCTCACCCCCTCTACTTGTTGGTCAAATATACACATGCACACACATGTGTAAACTGAACTGAGATAATGTAAAAATCTGAGAACACCCCTCACTTTACCACACACACCTCACACATGCACTCTAAAACTGAAATTGGAAGTTTGACTTGAACTACTACCAGAGATTCACTGAAACTGAGTTATGCTACTGCCAAATTTATACACACACTACACTCACCTCTTACTGCCACTATACATGTGACACACATACTTTATATGTTGCCACTTGCCCCTCTCCCTCTATATATAGCTATCCTTCTATATAGATGTATGTTTGACTATGTGAATATATATATGTAAAGTATAGTACCTTCATGATATGCTATATGTTAGTTTGTGGTATAGGTTTGTGTTTTATGATAGGAAATGTGTTTTAGAGGCTTTGTGTTATGGCTATGTGATAGGTGATGCTTAGGCTATGTGTTGTTGTATAAGTTGGTTTAGGTATACATGTGTATATGTAATATACATATATATGCCTAGAGAGTGATTAGCCTAGAATTATTTAACTTAGACTTTATGGACTAGTGGCCACCATAGTTTGACTTGGTGATGACCTAGTTGACTTAATGGTTGACCAAAAGTTGACTTAGGGCTAGAAGGACCTAGAAATCATGTAGAATACATTGAAATCTTCAGCCTTACTATTCTAGACATGTTGTGACTTGTGTTGTTCTAAATAGGAGTCATGTACCTCATTTGGGACTCTATATTCTCAGCGGGACATTCAGGTTATCATGTGAGTACATTCTCTGATCATTTCATAACTTGCTTAGGATTATATTCCTTCTCTAGATTACCTTATTTGATGCTGTCACGATATTATCACAGATTGGTACTATATGGATCCCTACATTGAGATATCATCCCCCTCGGGAGCATCGGATACTTCATGTCATGTGTTTCGTGTACATCATGTATTTCTTGCTCTCATGTTATTCATGTTTCTTATGTGCTTCATGTACGTTCATGTACGCTTGTGTACTCTCATGTACGGTCATATTTTTTATGTACTTCATGTATAACCTATACTTCATGTGTACCCCTTCATGGGCCTTCATGTGGAATTCATATGCACTCAGTTCTGAGCCCTCATGTATACTTTCTGTAAACCCATTTATGGGCTTTCATATGAAAATCATGTGCGTAACATAACTTGTCTAGATCCTTGTGTATTGATTGGGATATGGGGAAGTATAAATGGTCATGTGAATAATTCCAAAGTAGTATAAACATGTGAGCCTCTTTAGTATATTTATGTGCAAATCCAGCTGTTCACATATCGACTTTGTACTCTACATCACTAGTCACTGATAGTTCTCTACTTATAGTCGATATTTCTATTACAGTTCTCTCTATTTACAACATGTACATTCTTTCAGTTTTCATATATCGTACCCTTTTGCATGTCTATATTTACTAACCTGCTATGATCTATGTGAGATGTATTGTGCTCGCTCCCGTCCTGACTGGACCTGTTAAAATTTTTACAGAGGATGATGAGGAACCCTATACCCCTTACTATAGAGCTTGCCTAGATGACACTCGCGACCTGGACCCTTGGGAGGTTCAGGCAGCTGCTGAGGATGATACCCATGTATAGTATAGATAGTCTAGGCTATTCTTTCTTTTCATGTTAGTTGTTGTCTTTGATTTCAGAGTTGTATTATTATGGAGATGTTGAGACTTGTGTTGGTTAACTTTGATTTATTTCACTTCTATTTGTACCTCAGTTTTGAGGATTTCCTTATCTATTCCATCGTGCTATATTCTACCTCTAGATTGTGATTGAGTTGTACCTTCTATGACTTAGCCTCCAGTTGGAGAGTATTTCATATTATGTTAGTTATGTTCATGACCTAGAACAGCGTTCTACCGCCGACACTGCGACGTAGGCTGGGCGTTGTTACGTACTCGTACCCTCACAGTGGGTGTGGGTCATGACATTTACTCCGTTGATGATCTAACGATGAGTTAAAAATGCTCCGGCTTTCTAGTGCTTATGATTGGAACTCTAGGGTTGCCAATCAAGAGGATGCCGAATTTGTGAAGATTTTGAAGCCTCTTTATCGAAGAAAAACTCATTCTATTTATAGGAAAGCACATACACGATGTACATAATGATTGTGCAGGAACGTTGTACGTAGAGATATGAAAGGATCTCGAAGCTGCACGGTGAAGACTGCTGCTGAGCTGACATGTGACGGACGCTGGGATTCTCTTTTATCAAGATCTTTGGGGGAATTATTAACATGACCGAATAAATGACACGTGGCTTGTGTCTACTGTTGATCGGATGAACCTGAGCAGATTCTGTTCCTAACCCTGAAATTGGATTTTGTCTTATCATAGGGGGCCATTAGTTTAAACAAACCAATTGTATATGGCCCTCATCTATAAGAACAAATTTTATTCTTATTTGTAGTTTAAACAAACCGATATGATATTGCTCTTATCAACAGAATCAAACTCTCTGTATCTGAAGAGCGGTGATTTTTAAACAAACCAATCTGAAAATGACATAAACATTCGTCTGGCCACGTAGAACCACGTTATCCCGTAAGAATGTGCTTCTCGAGCTACGCTCTGGCGAGGCTTTGAGGTTACTGTGCTTTTGGGCGATAAGTTGACTGTACTTCAGGCGACGGAGTCACTGCACTTTTAGAGTGGCGAGTGGACAAGTGCTTCAAGCGACAGAGTCACTGTGTTTTTAGGGCGACGAGTAGACAAGTGATTCAGGCAATAGAGTTACTGCACTTTTAGAGTGACGAGTGGACAAGTGCTTTAGGCGACAAAGTTACTGTACTTTTAGGGCGACAAGCGGACAAGTACTTCCGACAATGGAGTCACTGCACTTTTAGGGCGATAAATGGACTTGTGCTTCAGGCAACGGAGTCACTGCGCTTTTAGAGCGACGATGGACAAGTGCTTCAGGCAATGGAGTCACTGCGCTTTCTGGGTTGAAGCAAGGGTGCAGTGAACTGGCTGCGCTTTTGAGTTGAAGGGAGGGCACAGTAGAAGAAATGAACTGGCTGTGCTTCTGAGTCGAAGGAGCTAGTTTCTGTCGAAGTCATAAGAGCAATTAATGACTGCTCCTTTCGTGGATGAGTCGGTCATCCTCTTCTTTAATTATCGCCTTCATTTGGAGAATTTAAGAAGTTAGTGGCCTAGGAGTTAGTCGAATGAACCTATTGAATGAGGTTCATTATGCTGAGTTTTAGGTTCATCATATTAATTCAGGGGTCTTTTGACCGACGGCCACGTGGCATGTGGGTTGGACCATACTTACCCTATATAAAGGGAAGCTTCTCTGAGGAATTGTGTCTTCTATTTCTTAGCATCCCCACCGCCATGCTCGATCTAGACTTAGCTTCAAGCGGCTATTGGCCTTGCACAAGTCGACTGTTGGTTGTGGATCCCGTCCTTCAAAAAAGCTGTTTCATTATCGAAGAACTGTTGCTAAGTTTTGAAATGTACCTGAGCGTTTGGCGTAAGGAGTTCGAACCTAAACAACATCTTGTAGGTCTTCGAGATCCAAGCTTTCGGGTTTGGATTGATTGCCAATCCGAAGAGCCACAGGTTGTGCTCTTCCCTGCTCAATGGCAGTGGCACACCCTGTGCTATGGACTGAGTTCTTGCTCGGGCCAATAGCTGCTTCAGGAAGTGGCTCTCTCTGACAGTACTGTGCGTCTGGGGGGCTGCACGTGCGTTGAAGATTAACCTCCTTGTAGACTTTTCTTTTAGGTGTTTTAGTCCTTTATATGTAATCATGAAGAATCTATAATAGATCTTTTGTGTACATGATTTTAATAAAGAACTGTTTATGCACCACCTTTGTTCATGCTTGTGACTTTAGTTGTCTGTCTACGCTTTTGGGGTACCTGTACTTTTTGTGAAGCCATGTGTAGTGAGAACGCCACCTGCGCTTTTGATATGTCTGCACTTTTTCATTCTTCTACAAGACCCCCTTTAAAGTGTTTCGAACTTGAGCCAAACTCAGAATACTTTGAACAGAAGCATGACACGTGTCCTTTGCAAGCAAATGCCCGGTACGCTTACTGACAGGCTGTCGTCACGCTTAGCCATCAGCATTAAATTTCTTAAGCCGTCGCTTCATTAAAAGTTGATCACAACTCTTCGTTTCTAGGGAACGGTTATCATGATCTTTACTCTTAATTCCTACGTTGTCTGAAGAGTTTTCTCGTTCACGAAGCGTTTTGTCTTCTTTCGTTGACGTGGCCGTACCTTATAAGTATGGTATGTTAGGAGAGAGAAAAGTTTTTTGTCTTTCTTTTCTTCTCACATAAGCTTTTCATCAAAGTCATCTTCCTCTTTCAAACCCTAACTGTTTTTGCCATGGCCCCCAAGAAATCAAGAACCCTAAAAGCTCCTGCAACGAGCTCGAAGAAGGCTAAAGGAAAGCGGCCCGCATCAGAGGCCGTTGATGTTTATGACTCACCGAACGTGGGTGCCATAATTCACAGGGACATGCGGCCACCTGTCGCATGTAGTAAACTTTGGTCCTCTGTTTTGCTGATGCACATGCGCGGCTACTCCTTGTAGTATCGTCACGTAGATGTGCTGAAGCTTTCCTTGCCGATGTGCATGAACACTTGCTCTTTGGAGGAGTGTTCATAGATGCGCTGAAGCTTCGTTCAACCAATGCACATGGTCATTTTACTTTTATAAAGTAACGACTGCAATATGTGCTGAAGTTTTTGCTGACGCGTAGGATTACCATGTACTGACTACACAGATGCTCCCTCGTTGAAACGCAGCTCTGCTAAGTCGTATCTGCGTGGAAGCTAATTTGCTGAAGCCAGTGCTACCTGGAAGTACCTGCATGAAAGCTGACTTATTGAAGCGCAGTGCTACCTGGTAGTACCCTGCGCAGATGCTTGTTTTACTCAGAACAAATTTCAGACTTATGTTTCTCACTTTGTGTAGTTTCCATGACCACCTCATCTTAAATGAGGTTTTTTTCGACTTCTCCGTCTGCGCACTGGGGACAAACATCGAGCAGGAGCTTGAGGAGCCAGCCAGGAGGTTGATTGCCGAAGATCAACCAGAGGGGTGACTGGATGAAATACATGAGTAACATCTGGGCTATTTTTGCCCTATGTTGGATCATGGCAGGCTGGCACCTTCTTTTGAAGCTGACGCGGAGATGTTAAAGCCCCAGTTTCTCTTTGGCGATCAGTTGGTTCTAAAGGAGACAGACCTCCTTGCACTCAAGGCAACTTGGTATTTAGAGAACAATGGTCTTCCCCTGCATGTTTCGATGACTGACCGACACCTACCGCTCTCTGTCTTTTCTAGTTTTGTCGAAAGATGGCTAATGGAGTAGAACCTGACCCCTAGTCAGTGCATCTGGACCGCTTCAAGGTAGACAAGAGTTCAAAGGGGAGGGTTACTTTTATGCCTGTTCGGGGTGGTGCATCGTATACCTTGTGGTTGCTACTCCCTGGCCATAGGTTCAGCGATCTTCCTGCGGACGTTGCATCCATTTGGCACTTCCATTTTTGCCAACAGCCTTTTGGCGGCCGACTGTACGTATCTGACGGATGCCTATCGGGTTGAGGGTTGGGTTCACTCCGACAAAAAGTGGGGTGACTTAACCCGGTAGGTTTTGAGTACTTTTAAGGAGGAATTGAGTGGTATTGGCTTACGTCGTGCCATAAAGGCGACTGAGCATAGAATCACCATCAACCAGTCTCTGTTCCTGGCTTGGCTGGAGTTGTACAACCACCACATTGGGACTTTTTTCATACCGTGTGGAGAGATAGGATTGGCCCTTCATGAGATGTTTTCCATCTCGAAACTTCCTTGGAGGGAGCACCCATATGAGGAATACTGCCCTAGCCCAGAGGAGCTCATGGGGATGAAAAGCAAACACCCCGAGATGATGGATGTTTATGAGAAACTACTTTCCCATCATCAAGTGTGCGTACACTAAGACTCTGCAAAGGGTCAGCCCCACTTTAATCGTGGAGAAAGTATTTTTTTAGCGAAGAGCCGTCGGAGCGCGGGACGGTTTGCTTTACTTCCAGCAGGGCGTATACCACTGCTGAGGTGGAGGATATGGCGACAAAGGCAAAGGTGTCAGCTCCCCTGTTGGATGCTGAGCGAAAGCCTAACTCAATATCCCATAGCTGTTTTTATCAAAACTTGACTGCCATGAGTCAAAAAGCGACGCTAGCTGCCATTCTGATAATGTAGCTGAGGAAGGCTGTGGTTTCTGGAGGCTCAGGCTCCGTGGAGGGCTTGGTAGGGAGCTTATCATACCGGCTGTGAGGTTGGCCTTCGGGCATTCTCTCGCTTTACTTTCTTCCATGGTGTGTAATACCCTTCGAGGCCTACAAGAGCTCTCAAAAAATAATTGAGTATCGTGGGTGTGATAGTGAATTCCCTCGAACGGAGCTGCCCTATCACCATCTGATGGCCTGGTTGGTACTGCACCATACTGGTCTAATTATTTTTGCCACTATAGACGAACATGAGCAGGGAGGCGCGCCTTTGCGTAATTACCACAAGGCGAAGTGGGTTCATGACGGCGCCCCTGCTTGTAGACGGGCACTGAACTTCTTGAATGGTTATCGTTTCAGCTGGGTCTTGCCTTTCTATGGTGATGGGTTGGTTGACAGGGCTGGAGAAGGAGACGAGCTAACTACTGGTGCTTTTCGCTGGCTGTTATCTATTTGTCCTTCGCACTTGGTGTACCAGAGTCAGGATAAGGTATACTTGGAGCCCTATCTGTCGAGCCGCTTTGTACGACTGTTTGGCTATATCCAAGCTATGATGAATAACCTAAGCCCGTGTCTTGGCTTTGGAGGCAGCTTGTTGGATGGCGCCTGCGCTTGGAGTTATTATAACGCCAAATCTACTAGGACAGAGTTCACGCTTTCTGAGGCACAAGGGGAACCCCGCATCTTGTATTATGCTGTAAAGTTTCATTGGCTGGTGAATAACTTCTCGTCAGGTTATGATTGAGATCAGAGCCTTATCGTGGGTACGAAGTTCGAGAGGCCCCAACAGCGGTCTCTAGAGTCCGAAGCTGCAAGGGGTGAGTCTTTTGATGATTCCAATGCATCTGGGGAGCGAAGGGAGGATGCAGCGCCCATGAACTCCTAATCGAAATGTCGAGCTCCTTCGACGGCCAACCTTCCTCCTGGCAAGAAGGTAAAAAGGGTGGCATCCAAGAGTCATGCTTCCTTGCGGTCCAGCGCACCGCCTATTGCATCGACTTCCCAGGTACATTTTAGTTTCCATTTGATTCGAGTTTTTACCCACAATTTTTTTCACATCCCTGCTTTACTTGTGCTGGCAAAGGAGACGCCAGGGTAGTCAAAAGTACTGATGGAATTTCCTGAGGGGGATCCGTCACCCGCAGCGGCTAAGACAGTTCGACCAAAAGAGGTTTCTTCCTCTGTTTTGTTCAGCCAGGAGAGGTTTCCTGGCAATTTTTCGGAGTTCATACCTTCTCATTAAGAAGCGACCCCCATTGGTGGGTCCGTGGCGATACCCGGGGATGGTAAGGCGTTTCACGAAGGCGTAGCTCAGGAGCCTGATCTTGCGACAGACTGTTCGGTCGAAGGTGCTGAAGGCTCAGCCATTGCTTCTCCTAGGGAGACCCCTCTTCACGGAGGTATCGGGGGAAGAGTATTGGAGGAATTAGCCTTGGCGTACATCGTACCTCATCCTCGGGTGGTGGTTGAAGAGAAAGTCGAAGTTTCTCTGGTAGATGCTACTGATGAGTTAGCTGGCCGAGCTGAGACGGCCACTGCCGAGGTTCCAGCCGAGGCGGTCACTAGAATGGCTGTCAATGTTGCTATTGATGAGCATGTCGACAAAAACCTTAGGAGCACAATCGAGGAGGCTGGAGAAGAATCGGTTGAGAATACTACGGATGAACCAGTTGAAGAATCCTCTAACGTAGTCGCTTCAGAACCGTTTGAAGTTATCCTCGAGCCACCTGCTATGGGCTCGCAAGAGAAGACTGTGGACGAACTGGCTATTGAAGCACCGGTTGCGAAGATCAACGAGGAGTCGGTTACAGTGACCATCGAGAAGTCGACTGCTGAGTTTGCTCAGGTTCCAACTGATGCAGCTTGGATTACGGATATGGTTGAAGGACCAGTGAAGATGTTTGCTGCAGAGCTAGCCGTACATCAGGCAGTATTGGCTCACAGCTTCCTTATACTATCGACGTCCTCTACTTCTTTCATGGTGCCACTGCCTCGGTTGCAATACCTAGGCGTGTGTTAGCTACAGTTGCTACCACGGGACCTTCTATTGCGGCATCTTTGGTAACTCCGATGAGTTTGGCGGACAACGCGTATTACACCAAGCTCATTCTGAGTACCATTCATTATACTTTGATGCGTGGCATAAAGGGTGTCCTGCGGGATAACCAGTCACCTAGGCGGGCCCGGTCTGTAGTGAGTGCCCAATTGGTGGCCTTATGCAACTATCCAGAGTATGAGGCGACGGCGAACGCGATTGAAGATCTGCTAGCCGAGTTGGAAGACACCGCCTCGGAGTTTCAAAATCTCGAGTGCATTCTCCTAATTCTAGCTGCTGCGGATCTAGAGAGGATGGCCTCTGTTGGCCCATTAGTCATGGTCAAACCTGATTTTAATAATTGATCAAACTCTGTCTCGATATACTAATCAATTCAGATGTTTACTAATGATGTTTTGGACACTGATCAAAGATGGATATCTACTCAGTTTAAGACCGAGGCTGTTTGTCACTCAAGAATGTATTTCCTTCAAAGCAATGTAATTTTTATTTTTATTGAGTCTAGGAATACATTGTACATCAAGTCGTACTGGCAAATAGGCTATCCGAAAACGTTTTTCAAAATTGAACTATCTTTCTAAAATAACCTATGTTTTTGAAAAACATCTATTTTACAAAAAGCTTCTGAAAGACTTTTCAAAAAGCCAAAATTATTTTTCACAAAATTAACTGACCAAACCCTGACAGAACTCGGCCAGAGTTCGGCCAAGTTAAACGTTATGTGAACGTTTGATTTTGAACTTGGTCTCCCTTCAGTTGCGGTTTGTTACAAAAAGTTTTGTCCGAATTCTGCCCAAATTCTATCAGAGTTCTGCCTTTGGTAAAACTATAAATAGAGAAGGATTTCGATCATTTCAAAACATCAATTCACTTTCAATCTCTTCTCTTCTAAAGCTTATATTTCTTCCAAAGAGTTCTAAAAAGCTTTCATTTTCAAATTCCAAGCCAGTTACAATCCTCTAGTCGATTTGCCAGTACGGTGCGGTCTAGAAGTTTCAGAGCGATTGTTGTAGGTCCTAAAAATCAAGTTGCACCCATCAACAAAATCATCAAAATCAATTTATACATCCTTCAAATGAACTGCGCAGAAGACAGATTGCGCAACCATTCGATTGCGCAGGCTGAAGTGCGCACTCATCCAAGTGCGCATGCTGACGTGGCCCCGTCATCATTACCTGACAAAAAATTAGATCTTCTGACAGCTGACAGCATGAAGAACGAGGAAACTGTTCGTTTATCGTACAGCACAACGCTCGAGGACAGCTGTACATGCAGCGCAATCTGTCTGCAGCGCAGTCCATCTCAGCGTCGTCCATCCTAGCGCAATTCGAAGCCAGTGCAATTCAAGTGGCGCACTCCATCAACTGACAAAATACACGTGGCCTTCATGCCATCAATGACTCATTACGTGGTAACCGTCTAGACACGATCATGCACATTTCAATCAAATAATGCCATGTGTCCAAGACAGTTGGCCCACGATCAAGTAACTGCCAGCGCAATCTGATGCCTGCGCAGTCCAATGCAACATAATCCAACTTGCGCAGTCCAGAATAACTACAAAGTAGTTATTTCCAGAACTCTATAAATAGAGTTTCAAGTCCTTCCTAGGGGGATCATATACGCATTCAGAGATCAGAGATCATCACCAGAGATCAGGAGTTCTTGCCAAAGTGCTGCTGCATTCATCAGAGGCTTTTGCCTTCAACTTCAGAGGCTACCATCTTCAAAGTTCACATCGTCCAAGGGATAAAGCGATCGTCTTCTGATCGAATTCCTATAGTTGTACTTTCCCAGAATTCTTGTAATCTTCTTTTACAAAGTTTGTTGAAATAAAGATCAACTTTTGTTTTTGCAAACAAAATGACTACTCTGCTGGGGACGACTTTCTCCTCCGACGAGGAAGTGACAACTCAATGTGACGTTGCGTCTGTCGAAAAGACGCAGAAGACGCTGGTTGTGAAGGTCAACCAGACGGCCTACGAAGCCATGATCAACTCCAGGACCACCACTCGCACTGCGACAACTTTTGCCATGAGCAAAGTGCACCCAGTGTGGGTCCCCAAGACTGTTGCGCAGTCTGTTGATTCTGCCAACAAGACTGTGGCGCAGTCTAATGTTTCTGCTACCAAGACTGCTGCGCAGTCTAAGATCACTGTTGTCTCTGCTGTTGCACAATCTGCCTCCACTACTCATGCGCAGTCTGCTGTTGCCAGTACACAAACTACATTATATGCTGCCCTGTCAAAGTGCAAGACTCCTGTTCCTCTGGCGCAGTTGGCTGCTACTCTGCCTGCGCAGTCTACTACTCCAGTAACCAGAGTGCAACTCAAGCACTCTGACAACAAGACTCCTGCTGCACAAACCACTGTGATTGAGGCCAGAAGACCTCCAGTGCAATCTGCCAGTGCGCCATCAACCCATGCGTAAACTGTGTCTGCGCAATCCAAGAGAGACAGCCCTTTGGCTAATATCTCCTCTTCTCACAACAAGAGGAAAAGTTCTGATCCTCTTCTCAAATACCCTGTTGCTCCTGCACAATCCACTGGGGGTAGTCTTTTGGCTATTCCTCCTCCTCCCCAGAACAAAGGAAAAGGCCCTTTGGTCTTTTCTCAAACTTCCTCGTCCCATGACTTGGAAGACAACAGAGGGAAACGCTCTTTAGCTAACCCTTCTTTCCAAAACAAAGGGAAAGGCCCTTTGGTCTTTTCTCAGTCTTCCTCGGTTTTTACCGTAGAAGATCAAACTGAAAGTTCTCTGGCACCAGTCAGTACAAGAACCCTTTCTCACAAGGATTCTTCTTCTCTCCTTGCCAAAGGGAAGTATACTGATCAGAGGGGTATTCTGCCTACTCCGGTAGCAAAATTCCAAGATCTCCCAACTCTTCAGATCTCTCGCTCAAAACAGGGAAAGTTGTTGGTGTCTCAGACAGAAGCCCCTGGGGGTGAGTTTGCTGATTTAAGAACTTATCTCAATCGACCAACTTCGGTGAAACGCAAACAACCAATGCCGAAGACCAACCATCATCAGAGGCAAACTTCCAGGATCAAGAATCCGAACACCTATGCCAATGAAATGAGTACTTCCCTGTACACTCAAGGGACAAAACATTTGAAAAACCGGAACCATGTTCCGAATATTGTCAAAGAATATATCCCTCGAACTTCTTCTCGTCCCGCTGCTGTTCCCGATCTCCGAGAACACCTCAAGCAAAAGCGGGACAACATCTCAACATCCCCAGTGCAACCACTTGGACACCATTGCAATCACAAGGTTGTCATCAAGTGTTGTTGTCAAACAACAAGACGATCTGTCTTCGATCGTCTGAACTTTACAACCTCTGAACCTATGTCTGAAGATGAAGACGAGGTTTTGTACGCTTCTGTGAACATGACCTCCAGAGACACTGGGGGTAGAAAGTGCTCCAAGCACGGCAAGCCTCGCAAGCCAAGTCAGCGGTATTTGGATCTACTCCAAGAATCTTCTGAAGGAGTATTCCAACATACCCGTTCCCGAAGCCGAGATACAATCGGTCAAAGGAATCTTCAAAATCCTTCCGGTCATCTTCCTTTTTCTCACTCAGGAGATGATTCCTTCTCCGACTACGATGCATACAACGAAAGCTCAGAACAAACAGTGTCCTCCACTGTACCCAGAGAAGTGACAGCTTATGTTGTCAATGAAGATCCTGATGCTTCCAGTTCAGCAAGTCAAGAACAGCGAATCACTGCATTAGAAGACAAGCTAAAGACCATGGCTGAAATGGTAGCAAGTATACATTCCATCATTGTGGCCCAGCATACAGTGCTACCGACCGTACCTCCTGTTAATCCTGAAATCATAGCATCGTCGGTGCCCGTTAATGCAGGACTGGGGGTAGCATCTCTTCAAGTACCTCCTGTACAGGTCCAACCTACACCCAGTCAGTCAGGTGCTGGGGGTAGTGCTTATCACGCTGTTCCTCCTCCTAACACTGTGACTCAGCCTGTTCCTTCTACATCAATGGAGGATGCCAATGAAGCTGTCAAGCTCCTGCGCACTCAGTTCGAAGCTTTCAAGGAGAAGGACAACTTGCAAAGGTTGGGGATCAAGCAACCTTACCCAGTTGAATGGAAGGAAGTTCCATTTCCTCCGAAGTACAAAATCCCAACCATCTCGCTGTTTGACGGCAGCACGTATCCCAGTCAGTTCATTAACCACTTTGAGGTTATGACTGTCCAACTTCAACCAAATGACGCTCTTCTTACCAGAGTATTCGTTGGCTGTTTAGCCGGCGTAGCATACGATTGGTACAGAAGTTTGCCCCATGGTTGTATCACCTCCTTCTCTGGCCTAAAGCAAATCTTCCTGGAACGATTCTATGAGGAGATCAACGACATGACTATGTCAGCCCTCAATAAAATCAAACAAAGACACAATGAAACTACTGAGAGTTTTATTGAAAGATTCCACAGGGAAGCTTTGAAAATGCCTCCTGGAACTCCAGCCGCTGTTACCATAGACACCTGCAAGGCAAATCTGTTGCCTATCATCAGCATGTGGACAGGATCTACTCAGTTCCAAGACTGGCCATCTTTCATTGTCAACGCTAAAGCAGCTGAAGATAGCGCTGACAAATTCAAGTAGTTAGGGGTACACATGTCTAACCCCGACCGGGATGAACACCAGACATCAGGTGGTGGCAATCGCCAGAACAACCACAAGGGAAAAGTGACTTTGAATATCAACTTGACAAATAAGAACAAAGAATCTCTGGCGGTCAACGTAGCTCCCCCTACGTCCACTTCCACTCCTTCAGCACCTCCAGCAAGAGAACCTCGTCCGAAAGTAGAATACTCTTTTGACGAGAATGACACAGTAAGCATCTTTGATTGCTTGATCAAAAGCAATAAGCTCCAGCTCCCAGATCCCAAGAAGCCCGATGAAGTCGGTAAGACTGATCATCCCAAGTACTGTGTCTATCACAGGTTCATCGGACATCCTACTCGAGCATGTTATGTGCTCAAAGGCAAAATTCAGGAGCTGGTCAACGCCGGTGTTGTCACTCTGCAACAAGACGAGAAGACTGTTACCGCAAACATGGTCTCAGTTCAATTTGGTGACTTCCCGCCCCAGATGGTACAGCACGGCGTCATTCCTATCCCCAAAGCTACTCTCGAGATCGAGAATCTCCCTCCTCCACGAGGTGAAGGTCTCGTCCCCTTTTCTCTTGATAATGGCGAGATTATGTGCATTCATCCGGATCTTGCTTCAGAGTTCGAACTTCCCTCTTCCTCCAAGAAGAAAAACCGTTCCAAAGGCAAGACAAAGACTTGCAATATGGTGTCTTTTGACCCCATAGTTGATGAAGAAATCCTGTTGGGCACCAGATCAGGGAAAGCCTATCTAAAGGATTACCCCGAAGCTCAAGAGAATCCTACTTCTTCTTCTGAGCCTGCTCCAGCGCAGCCTACTTCTACTGAGGATATTCCTACTGCATCCTCACCAGTTGTAGTGTCTATTCATCCCAAGCCGACGATCGCTGACAAAGGCAAACAACAAGTCCGCTTCGACAAACCTTTGAAGAAGTCATCTCCTTTCGGACTTGAGAAGTCTTACAATTTTGATATCTTGGCACAGTTAGCTAATACACCGGCCCGGCTGTCCATCTTCGAGCTCTTGCGCCTCTCCAAAGAGACTCGGGAAACTCTGAGTGAGGCTCTCATGCAAGCTGAAACTTGTCTAGCTCTTCTAAAGAAGCCAAAAGCAGAACCAGTCTCTTGCCTTCATTGTCATAGTGTGTTGGAGTTAATTCCAAACATAACTTTCACACAGGATGACATGTTGATGGAAGACAACAGGCACGACCGTCCTCTCTACTATACAGGATATGTCGACTCGATGAAAGTCGATCTTATTATGATAGATCCAGGGTCTGCTCTCAGTATCATGCCGAAGACAATGTTGGATGTGCTGAAGATCCCAGTGCATAGTCTTTCCAGTACAATCACCACTATTCTTGGGTTTAACCAGGGAAGGAGTGAACCTTTGGGCAAGATTCGCCTAAAACTCCAAATAGGCAATCTTCGCACAAAGGTGACCTTCTACATCATTGACAATCATGGTTGTTCCTACAATGCTCTGTTTGGAAGACCATTTCTGCATGAGCATAACATTGTTCCTTCGACTCTCCATCAATGTTTCAAATATGTTGACGACAATAGAGAGGTACAAAAGGAGGTTGCTGATCTCTATCCCTTCAAAGGCGTCGAAGCATACTGCAACGATGCTCGTATATACAAGGACGAATTCATAAAGGTTGTCCTATTTCTGGATACTGAAGAAGAGTAGGAAACAGTGTCCAATGACACCCTCATCATACCTGTCAAAGGGCGTGTTTCTCGTCCTTAATCCTCCAAGCCACTGGCTATTCACTTGCCAGTCCAAAAGCAACCAACTGATGATGATCAGGATCTAAGGGAGCTCACCTCTTCTGAGCCACTTGCTATAGACTTACGTCGTAACAAGGAAAAAAGGCAGCTCACCTCTTCTGAGCTACTTGTTATTGATTTATCTCATAACAAGGACAAAAGGGAGCTGACCTCCTCTGAGCCGCTTGTTATCGACCTTCGTCGTAACAAAGCCAATCCTCCTCCACGTTCTTCTTCTCCCCCTCTTGTAATCAATCTGACCAAGCCTGCTAAGGCTAAAGGTCCTGCTGTAAATACAAATGTACAAATCAATGAAAAAGCATCTACTTTCCAGTATACTGATGTCATTTATCATGCTAAATGCTATTTGGATATGTTAGATAGCTATCAGTCATTTACAATAGGAGTTGTACAATCTCTTCAAACAGAAGTCTCATTTGAAGATCCAAAAGATTCATATCGTATTGTTCCTGCTCGTAAGAAAGGCGAGAGTCCAATACTTTTTAGTAAAGGACCGGAACAACAATTCAGCTATACGGATGATAGCAAAATTAACGACACGGGGCATCTTCAACTCCGTCGTTATAGTCAACAATCAAAAGACATCATCCGAAAGATGGGTTACGACTTCAAGAATGGCCTCAACTACGGTAAAGGAAGAAAAATTCCTATCCGTACGGCTGTGCCGAAAGGAAAGTCAGAAATTTACTATAGCAGGACCAAAAGAGGCCTCGGATATGCTTCTCCTCCGGTATTATCCCCAGCAGCCTTCGAATCTGATAGTGAAGAATGTTCTAACTCTTCTGATTCCAGATCATGGGATTCTGACACCAGTATCGGTCAAGTTCATCGATTGATCGTATCTTCTAACATGGTCTCCGTCGAACTTCCAGAAGGCTATGATGAGGATGTTGAAGAAAATCCCAAAACAGATCCTTGGGCTCAACGAATGGATACCCAATGGGAACTCCGATTCGAACAAAGAGAACCTCCTACTGAGGATCAATTAGTTCAAGTTGATGTAGGAGAGAGCGGATCACCTCGTCCAATATTCATCAGCAAGAACCTTCCAGAGACATATAAGCAAGAATTAATTCTTCTTATCAAAGAATACATTGATGTCTTTGCCTGGAGCTATGAAGATATGTCAGGACTAGATCCCAAATTTGCTACTCATAAACTGAATATCTTGCCGAATGCAAAACCGGTCAAACAGCAACAACGGCATTTCAAGCCAGAAATGATGGACGCAATCGACGATGAAGTCAAAAAGCTCATCGCTTGTGGCTTTATTCGAGAAGAGCAACATCCTGATTGGGTAGCCAATGTCGTCCCAGTTCTAAAGAAAACCGGCAAAGTTCGAGTCTGTATCGACTTTCGAGATCTTAATGAAGCATGTCCAAAAGATGAATTTCCTCTCCCTATCACGGATGTCATGATCGACAACACTTGTGGGTTCGAAAGAATATCTTTCATGGACCGATTCTCCGGGTATAATCAGATTCGGATGAATCCTGAAGATAAAAAGCATACTTCTTTCCGTACTCCCCGCGGAGTCTACTGCTATACTGTAATGCTATTTGGTATCAAGAACGCTGGTGCAACATACCAATGAGCCATGAGTACCATCTTTCGAGATCATTTGTGCAAGACTATCGAATGCTACGTTGATGATATTGCTGTCAAAAGTCGTCTGAAGGAAGATCACATCCAAGACTTGAGAACTATCTTTAACCTCATGCGCCAACATCAACTCAAAATGAATCCCACCAAGTCATTCTTGGGTGTCTCTAGTGGCAAATTTCTCGGCTTCGTCATTACCTCTAAGGGTATACACATGGATCCCGAGAAGATCAAAGCCATTCAAGAGATGCGTCCTCCACGCAACCTAAAAGAGCTACGAGGATTCCAAGGTCGACTTGCGTACATCAGGAGATTCATTTCGAATTTGTCTGGACGCTGCAGACCATTTACTCAACTCATAAAGAAGGATGTATCTTTCGTTTGGACCGAAGAATGTCAACGAGCATTTGACGACATCAAGCGGTATCTCATGAACCCACCAGTCTTGGTGCCACCAATCTCTGGCATACCATTCTTAATGTATGTCCGTGCTATGGATCATTCATTGGGTGCTTTACTTGCCCAAAAGAACAAAGAAGGCCATGAACAAGCCATATACTATCTTAGTCGTACTATGATCGGTGCTGAACACCGTTATAGTTTGGTCGAAAAAGAATGCCTCGCTATTATGTTTGCTGTTCAAAAGACTCGGTATTACATCATTGGCCAAACTATTCATGTCATATCCCGAGTTAATCCTCTTCGGGTATTAATGAAGAAGCCTAGCACACTCAATTCTCGACTGGCTACATGGGCCATTCTGCTAGCCCAATATGACATGGTATATGTTCCTCAAAAGTCTGTCAAAGGTCAAGCACTGGCGGATTTCTTACCAGCTAACCCTGTTCCGGAGACATCTAAGCTCTATGATGAAATTCCCGACGAGACTTTGGAATCTAAAACAATCTCCGAAGAATTTCCTACTTGGCGTCTATTCTTTGACGGTGCATCTAGGATTGGACCCAATGGTGCCATTGTCGCAGGAGTTGGAATTGTTCTTGTTTCTCCAGACGGGTCAGCTATTCAAAGAGCCTGCTCCTTAGATGAGCCTTGCTCCAACAACGTGGCAGAGTACAATGCTCTACTCATCGGCCTTCAGCTAGCCAAGCAACTTGACGTTGAATATCTTGAAGTTTATGGTGACTCTAAACTGGTTGTTAATCAGGTTAGAGGAACCTATGAGGTTCGCCATCAAGATCTAGTACCTTACTTTGAAGCAGCAATCAATATGGCTACATCGTTCAAAGCTTTCTTCATCGAATATGTACGCCGAGCTTGCAATACTGAGGCAGACACTTTGGCCAATCTTGCAGCAGTCTTAGCCATCCCTATCAAAAGACAGTAGGTGGTGGTCATCTCTAATCGAGAATTGTTCTGTGTCAAAAATAATCGTAATATTGAGTTCAGTAATCTTACTGAAGTCAATGTTGTCGATGAAGATTGGAAAACTCCTTTTATCGACTTTGTGGTCCATGACTTACTCCCTGAAGATCCCAAGGAGGCTACGAGTATTCGTCGATGATCTCTACGATTCTACTACAATCAAACCACCAAAACTCTCTACCGGCGGACTTATGACGGCTTACTCTTGCGCTGTCTTGCTCGTGATGAAGCAAAGCAAGTATTACGAGAAGCTCACGACGGTGTTTGCGGAGCACATCAACCCGGTCCTAAATTACAGGATCGCATCCAACGTATGGGTTATTACTGGCCCTTTATGGTATCTGATGCCATCAAATATGCGAGAAAATGTTGAGCTTGTCAAATCTACGCAGATTTCATTCATCAACCATCGGAATTTCTTTATCCGACTACTGCTTCCTGGCCTTTTGAAGCTTGGGGCATGGATATCATCGGTCCCATCAATCCTCCCTCTTCTAGAGGACATCGGTTCATACTGGCAATAACCGACTACTTCTCCAAATGGACTGAAGCTATACCATTGGCTGAAGTCAAGACCAGCAGCATCATCAACTTCGTCAAACACCATGTCATCTATCGATTTGGTGTACCTCGAAGAATTATTCACGACAATGGACCTCAATTCATCAGCCAAAAGTTCACAAGGTTCTATGACGATCATCGGATTGATAATGTCGCTTCGACAGCCTACAATCCTGCTGCTAACGGCTTAGCTGAAGCCTTCAACAAGACTATTATCAAGCTTCTCAAGAAGTTTATATCCACTAACAAACGAAACTGGAGTGAAAAGCTTGGAGAATGTCTTTGGGCTTACCGTACTACGGTCCGCAACCCTACAGGATGTACACCCTTTTCTTTGGTATACGGCTGTGAAGCAGTTCTACCTCTAGAACTCCAAATTCCGTCTTTGAGGATTGCTATCGCCAATGAACTCATGACAGAGAACAACGATCTTCTCCGACTTCAAGAATTAGAAGCGCTCGATGAGAAGCGGCTATTAGCTCAACAACATATTGAGTTATATCAAGCCCGCATCTCAAAGACTTTCAACCGCAAAGTTAAGGTCAGAGCCTTTCAGAAAGGAGAGCTTGTTCTAACTGTAAGACGTCCTATGACTATGACTCACTCGAGCAAAGGCAAATTCGATGCGAAGTGGGAAGGTCCATACATCGTGAGCAAAATCTTCTCAAATGGAGCCTATCAACTCACAGAGTTAGACGGTCGAGTTGCAATGATGCCCATCAATGGCAAATTCCTCAAAAAGTATTATGTATAAATGTAACAGACAATGATTGTAATTATCAGACAAGTTCATAAATAAAATTTAGTTTTATTTCATCTTTAATGATAGTACAAAATATCAAGGAAGGTCACTATCATCCTTCTCGAAATTGGGACGTGGACCACTACCGTCCTTATCAAAGACATGATCAGCAAAAGAGTCAAGAACATTCTTGCTGGAACCCACCAAGAACTTGCAAGTAGCCATCCTCATGGCTTCTTCTTCTTTAGTTTTCCCTGGTTCAAGAAGGAAGTCTAAGATGTCCTTTGACGGTTTGGGGGCAGACGAACCTTCGCCCGCTGCTACCTGCTTTGGTTGAACCGGCTCGACTGGACATTCTTCAGTACCCGCTTCCACCTTTGGGGCGATCTCAGCCTTCTTGGATGCATCTCCAGACGACATTTTTATGTTGAAAAGTGGAAGTGACCATCTCATCTGATTTTCTGTTCTACTTATAGACAGAGAGTCGTAAAACTATGAAGCGACATATTCATCCGACGGTTCGTCCGTTCATCATATCCATTTGACGGTTCGTCCGTTCATTAATCACATTCATCCGACGATTTACCCGTTCATTCATCATATCCCTTTGAAGGTTTGTCCGTTCATTAAACACATTCATTTGACGGTTCGCACGTTCATCACATCCATCCGACGGTTTACCCGTTCATTCATTACATTCATCCGACGGTTTGCCCGTTCATCATCCGACGGTTCGTCCGTTCATACATCCACCTAACGGTTCATCACATCCATCCGACGGTTTACCCGTTCATTCATCACATCCATCCGACAGTTTACCCATTCATTCATCACATCCATCCGACGGTTTATCCGTTCATTCATTACATTCATCCGACGATTTGCCCATTCATCATCCGACGGTTCGTCCGTTCACACATCTACCTAACGGTTCACTCGTTCATCATTTGACGGTTCGCCCGTTCATTACATCCATCCCAACTATTCATCTCGTTCATTTACCTTGACGAATTATCCAGTTCATTCTTATCAGCAACTTGTCATCTTTGATTAAGTTGTCTATTGAAATAATGATATTCAATAAATTATATTTGCCACGTCCATATTACCTCTGAGCAGATATTATTGAATATGATTATTTTTTAGAATCAAGAAATATATTATGTCTTGTACCTCTGAATATATTTTCTATCTCTATTATTTATATCTGAATAAGATACGCAACAAATAATAAAGCCACAAAATGTCTTTTTATTTGATCAAGAGTGAAAGATATTACAAAGACACATATCATGAAAAAACAAGAAGATACAAAAGATCTTTCTACTCAGCCGGTGGTGTCATCAAATTGATCATCTGCTGCTTCAAGATTTGTAGCCGCTCCTCACGAGATTCCATCACTCGTTTCCTAGCTTCTTCCATCCTTGATTTATCATCGAAGGTTGGTAGGGTTACTAGTCTTCGAGTAACTTTAGCTTGGTGAGCTACAACATATTCATCTCTCTCTCGAGTCAGAACACCAAGCTGTTGAATTGCAGTTTGATGTTGAGCAGCTTCATCCTCTAGAGTTAATTGAGCAAGTCTCAATTCTTCCTGAAGACGGGCAATTACCACTTGCAATTCAGCAACTCTTCTTTCTTTTGTTTCAGCAACAGAGGCCACTGTTTCTAATTTGGAGTTGTACTCAGCGGACTTGGCAGTGAAAGTATCCAAGAGAATTTGGAAGTTAACTTTCTCAACCGCGGCCTCTTGAGACATCCGTTCGAATTCAGCTTTCACCAGGAGCTCTACCTCTCCCTTTCTTAGCTCTTTGTAGCTCTTAACTGAGGTCTCCAACTCATCTAATATATGCTCAAGGAAAGTAGCCTGAGCTTCATCCCCTTGGCTGCGGATGGCATTAATCAAGTAAGAGGTTGGACCTCTAATTGTAGAGAAATCAGCTTCTTCCTTCTTTATTACCCTATCTATTAAGGGTCCTAAAGAATTAAAGAAAAAGCTGGTAAAAGAGTTGATGACAAATTGATTAGTGGCCAAAGCACCCGGAGTAGCAGCGACTCCTGTTGATGATGAAGCAGTAGGACGTTCAGCCACTTGGACAGGAGGCTCTTTCAATAAGGGAGCTAAAGTAGAGCTGGTCGCTCCTCTCGGTTGTTCCTCTGCAAAAACAGATAAACTTTATCATTTTGTCTGTTATTTGTAGCTATTGAAAAGATCAAAGGTAAAGGCAATCTTACCATGACTTGTCCCAGTCACAAGCCTTTCATCTGCTGGCCCGGATTCCAGTCTAGCAGAAGTAGCTTCAGACATTACTGCCTGCCTCGGAGCCACCTGACAAATGACGACTACTGCTAGCTATCGTCATTACAGGTACTATATCCGTGCACACTGGAGGAGCTGGAGAAGATTCGATTTCTACATGGATCAAAGATAGAGATGTCAGCTATTAATCTATGAAAAGAAGATTAATTTCATTTTTATACCTTTGGGATCAATAGTAGGAGTTTTCTCCAAGGCCACCTCCTCATTTACAATCTTTTCGGGAGATACCTGCACCTCAACATCCTTTTCAGGATCCAAGGTGTCATCAGCTGCTTTTGGAGATACATGGACTTCAACATCCTCTTCAGGATTCTGTGTCTCATCAATAGCGTCTGATAATGTACACTCCTCACTATACTCAGGAGCTTTTTCGCTAGCAGTTACAGCGGCATGATCAGCATCTTTTTGATAACCGAAGTCACAATCATTTAAGGCCTCGATCATTAGACGATCCTCCTCTTCGCGGACTGCTCCCGGTGTGACAGAAAGCTGAGTCCTTTCTATCGCTGGCGGAGGAGATCGTGAAGCCTCATCTTCCCTAGGCTCTGCAGCCTCATCTTTTTGTTCAGCATTTTCCATAGGCTCTGCAGCCTCATCTCTCGGTACAGCTTCCTCTCTCTGTTCAGTCTCCTCTATCCTCTCTGGACTAGGTTCAGAGGCAGGAGTAGGAGATGACATAGTAATCCCAGTAGCAGCATTCACCACCACTGAAGATGGGATCACCTTCTTTCTTTTTCTAATAGCCTGCTTCTTTCTATGAAGAGGCCTTTCTGGGCTCTCCACATCGACTACGTCAACCGTCTTTTGAATAGAAGTTGGTGTGGTAGCCTCTTCTCGTTGAATTGTCTCGGCCATCTGCCGAGATTGGGATCTAGTAGTAACTTTCTCTGGTTGATCCAGGATAAGTTTCTTCTTTGCAGCTGGGGAATAAGGTTCTTCAATCCTTCTTTTTCTCTCTCTGACCGGAGATTTAACCACTTTCAGAGAAATTCTCAGTGGTTGATTTACTTCCTCAGGAAAATTTACTTCCCTGGAAGCTTCCAATGGATCATCTACCGGTTCATGTTGTTCATCATTTGCTGGAGCTAGTGTAGCAGTGGCTCCTTTCTTCAGACGCGTCGCTGTTGCGAAGCTATCCACCAGAGTAAAGTTCTCAGCAAATGTATTGGCAGCTGTGTAGAATAGTGAATATGTGTATAACATTCTTGGGCCATTATCATTCTTGTTTGGCATCGAGAACACTGTCCTAGTGTCTCGAGCATTGTAGTAGGCCCATGCTCGCGCACCATCAATTAGGTACCCCTTTCCTTGTAGGCAAGTTATTGCGTTGCCCACATGGAATTGGTCATAACCAAATTGACGAGCAAAGCGACTCGGCAGATATGGTTCAAGGTAGCACTCCTCCTCAAATCTGTATACAAATGTGATGGACTAATCGCCTTCAGCCAGTCAAAAGCTGCTCGGTCCAGTGGCTGCCTCCCCAGATCAACCATATTTGTTGCCATGAATTCGTAACCAGCTGGTGGAGCGAAGCTATAAAAATTCTATCCCTTGCCAAGGTTTAGGGCACGTCTACAGTCCTTCAGACTAGCATACACCCACTTGCTTCGGAAGAATCTACGCAGAAAGCTGCCGCTAACTGCCCCATGTCAGGGTTCGTCAGAGATGGATGATGCAGAAGCAACCACCCGAATAGATAGGTGTAGGGCAACTCCAGTCTAGGGAAGTTCCCTTTCTCACCCTTCCACTTGATCATGGAGTCAACATACAGACGAAGACCTGCATTTATTCTACAGGTCATCGCTGATAGCAAATCCATCCGGTAGCCGAAGACTAACCGGACGGTAGCGAAGAGTACGCCGCGGTGGAAGCGGTCTACGGCGCTAGCCCTAGGTACAACAAATCGGCAGAGCCAGTATGTTATAAATCCTGCCAGCCGAGCTTCTTGTGACATGGGCCTGTAGCCCATTCTTATAAAGCTTTCAATAAAATCTCCGGGCTTCAGCGGAGGGTATTGATGTTCATCAGTAACTTTGATATCCATCTTCTTATTCTCTTCCATCAGCTTTATTACCTCACTGTGGCTCAGAGGTTGAAAGAAAGTTGGGTTGCAGGAGTCATGATCTTTGGTCTTCTTCTCAACAATATAGTTAAGAAAAAGATAAGGTAACCATTTGGAGGAATAACATGTGCTGGAAGAGCCGCTCTTGTAATACAGGGAGCATATATTATAATGGCACAGTAGTTCATCGAAAACTGCTACCATTTTTGAATTTTCCCGACGCAGTCTATCTAACTCGTCGTTCGTAGGAATATACTCCTCATAAGGGCAGTCTTCCGTTGGTAGGCATGAGATATACTTTATCTCATGGAGCGCCAATCCCATCTCCCCGTAGGGCGTCATGAACGTCCCTATCCTATAGTTATACCTCTCTGCCAGGGCTAGAAACAGATGAGGGTTTGGATGAAAGCCATACACGGTAGCATATACCGCATTGTAAAGCTCGATTTCTCTAAGTTTATCTTCAAACTGAGCCAATACCCAGTTGGCTATACAGTTCCATCTCCTGTTATCCGGGTTTACCAAACCGGTCAGCCGGATATCTTGATCTGGATATCTGCCCTCCGCCTTCGCATACTCGTTAGCAAAAATCGGTGTCCTTACCCGCAGAAACAAAGACGAGTTCTCAGGAGGCATACAGCCTGGCTTCAACCCTCTTAGTAAAGTGCTGTGTCGCTCAGAAGAGCTATAGAACATGTCTCTATTGTTCGGGCCTTTCTTAACACAGATTTTTCCTGTCCGTGCATGTTGAAGGGGAGTAATGTCCCAATCCATCCTCCAAGGATGGCATGCATGAGCATATCGTGCTAGAGGGAGGTATCTAGCTATGTCTGGTAACTAGATCAGTTTCTCATTCCTTTGGAAAGTTCTCGACTCAACTCGGGGTCTAGGTTGAGAACTTTTGTCAATGGCTTCGCCGAATAGAAACATAGGCTTCTTGTGGGTGACAGCGTCAGCATATTGCAAGGGCTGTCCATTCATCAGACTTAATAAAGTCTTATTATCCTGAGCTATCAGGATAGCTTGGCGAGAGAATGAAAGGGCATACTGTGGGAAGAGCACATGGGATAAGTCTTCTTTGAATTCCAGCTAAGCTAAAGTTCCTGTGAAGATTTGATAATCAGGATCCTCCCTGATGTTAACTGTATCAAACAAAAAAAAGCAGAATTCAGTACAAGTCAAATCAAAGATTCTGTCAGCAGATTGCACAAACATCAGATTGTGCAAGCATTAGATTGCGCAACATCAGATTGTGCTGAATAACTTACACAAAGTATCAGCTTGCGCTGGATAGCCTTGCACAAATCAGCAGACTGCGCTGAATTTTGCCAGCGCGTTCTAACCGATTGCGCAAGAAAATAATCTTCATAAAAAATGAAGATTATTGGTTTTGTGCAACCGAAACCCTAAACAGGGTGGCGCAACGAAACCCAAATCTCTAAAAAGAGATCGGTTTTGAGGTGCAACAATGGCGAAGAACCCTAAAAAGGGTTTTCGATCGGATGTCTACCTTGTAATGCTGGGTGAGCCTCTTCATGACGTGAAGGGCACGACATAGCGCGAGTCGAGGACTCGGCTGGGGCCTTCCCTTTCTCAGCAGCGGATCACTTTGGGGCCATGGAGATCGATGAAGAAGAAGAAGGAGAGTCGAGAGTGCTCGGAAAATTCTTTCTTTCAGAAAATTAGAAGCAAGTAAAGAATGACAAAGAAGAGAAAGGGAACTATTTATAGTTTTCGAGAATGAACAGACTCCTCAGATTGCGCCGGATAAATAGGAGTTAATTCCTCCGATTGCGCAGACAGGTCATCATATGCGCAACTTGATTTTCAAATCAAAATTCAAAGTATTTCGAAGCTTTGACTATTTTCAAACTTCGAAAACTTTGAAGAGGGTCTTGTAGGTCCTAAAAATAAAGTTGCACCCATCAACAAAATTATCAAAATCATTTTATACATCCTTCAAATAAGCTGTGCTGAAGACAGATTGCGCAACCATTCGATTGTGCAGGCTGAAGTGCGCACTCATCCAAGTGCGCATGCTGACGTGGCCCCGTCATCATTACCTGACAAAAAATCAGATCTTCTGACAGCTGACAGCACGGAGAACGAGGAACTGTTCGTTTATCGTGCAGTACAGCGCTCGAGGACAGCTGTACATGCAGCACAATCTGTCTACAGCGCAGTCCATCTCAGCGCCGTCCATCCTAACGCAATCCGAAGCCAGCACAATTCAAGTGGCGCACTCCATCAACTGACAAAATACACGTGGCCTTTATGCCATCAATGACACATTACGTGGTAACCGTCTAGACACGATCATGCGCATTTCAATCAAATAATGCCATGTGTCCAAGACAGTTGGCCCACGATCAAGTAACTACCAGCGCAATCTGATGCCTGCGCTGTCCAATGCAGCGCAATCCAACTTGCGCAGTCCAGAATAACTACAAAGTAGTTATTTCCAGAACTCTATAAATAGAGTTTCAAGTCCTTCCTAGGGGGGATCATATACGCATTCAGAGATCAGAGATCATCACTAGAGATCAGGAGTTCTTGCCAAAGTGCTGCTGCATTCTTCAGAGGCTTTTGCCTTCAACTTCAGAGGCTACCGTCTTCAAAGTTCACATCGTCCAAGGGATAAAGCGATCTTCTTCTGATCGGATTCCTATAGTTGTACTTTTCCAGAATTCTTGTAATCTTCTTTTACAAAGTTTGTTGAAATAAAGATCAACTTTTATTTTTGCAAACAATTGTAATCAGAGGCTTGATTGAAGATTGACTCTTCACAATTGAAGTTGGTCGAGTTCTTCGTATCAAAGCTCGCGTCTGTAGAAGTTGCAAGGACTTCGTATGAAAACTTCGGGATTTTCCAATAGTGGATTCAACTGGAAGCTACAGTTCTTCCGACTGGACTAGTCCTCACAAGAGGAAAACCAATATAAATCTCTGTGTTTACGTTGCCTTCTGATCACTCTTTTTCATTACAGTTATTTATTTTTGTGATTATTATTATATCTGTGATCTAACTGCTAACGAGTTTTTAATTAGCAATATTTCACTGTCTACTCTATTCACCCCCCTCTAGAGTATTCTGCTTTACGATTTCGTTCATATAATTGGTATCAGAGCGGGTTATACAGGTAAATCAAGGTAAAAGTGCTGCTATATTCAATTATTTTTCAATTGTTATACAGATCACAGAATTACACATAGCAACTGTGAAATTCACAAGTGAAGGCCAAGCCACAAACAAACCTCCACTGTTTGACGGCACGAACTACACTTATTGGAAAACACGTTTGAGTTTCTTCCTGAAATATCTTGATTTTGACTTATGGTCTGTAGTTATTGATGGCTACAAAAAGCCTCTTCGTATTAATGTTGATGGAGTTTTAGCTAAAAAACCCCATGACAAATACACAGAGGATGAAAAGAAAAAGGCCAATCTTGACGCACGTGCTATTAACGCTTTATTTTGTGCTTTAGACAGAACTAAATTCAACAGGGTATCTACTTGCACAACATCAAACGAATTGTGGAAGCTTCTCGAAGTAACCCACGAAGGAACAACACAAGTCAAGGATTCAAAGATCAGCAAACTTACTCAGGAGTACGAGGTGTTCAAAATGAAGCCAAGTGAATCAGTCACTCAGATGTTTACAAGATTCTTGGATATTGTAAATCCTTTGTCTTCATTAGACAAAGATTACAGTAACCATGAAAAGATCCGTAAACTTCTACGAGCTCTCACAAAGAACTGGATTCCAAAGGCTACATCAATCATTGAAGGAAACGACCTCTCAACAATGTCTCTGGAAACACTCATGGGTAAGCTACTCATTCACGAGTTAGAACTTCAAGACTTTGAAGATGCTACACCAAAGGAGAAGTTAGAAAAGTCGATCGCACTCAAGGCTCAACATAGAAGAACTGTCGAAGATGATTCTGACGACAACGACTCTGACTCTGAAGATCAAGCTCTTATGGTAAGAAAATTTAAGAAGTTCATGAAATTTAACAGGAGAACAAAAGAGAGCAACAACAACATCAACAAAGAAGATCCTATTTGCTACGGATGCAAGAAGAAATGACACATGAAGAAAGATTGTCCAACAGCATCATCATCAACAAGAAAAAGCAGCAAATATGACAAAGGCTACCTGAAGAGATCTACATCAAAGAAGTATGCCAACACAAGCATATGGCATGAAAGCGAAGCCAGAGATTCAGAAGACGAACAATCAGATGACGCTGCAAATGTATGGTTGGTGGCTTGCGATCAGGTAATCACTAATCATCTATTTGATTCTTATGATGATTTCACCTTTGAGCAACTAGGAGAGGCTTTCAGTGACCTATTAAATGATTACAGGAAACTGCGTAGTAAATATGAAACCTCTAAGAAGGTACTCAAAGAGTACAAAGGTAAAATAGGAAGACTTACCGACCAACTAGATCATGTTAAAAATAATAACTCTTCAATTGAGTCTGGTGAGCTTTCATCTATTAAGTTGTTGTTACACGAGACTATTAAGTCATCCGAAGAAAAAGACCAAACTATTATCCAGTTAAAGGATGACCTATCTAAGGAGAGAAAGAGTCTCCAGTGTGCACAAGTCAGAATAGAAACACTTATATCTGACTATACTAGATTATATGACACCTCCAAAAAGTTAGAAATTAGTTTAGGAAAATGGCCTGAAGTTGCTGCTTCCTATTCTAACACGTGTCAATTACCGAATCATCGGAACACGCCCAAACCAAACTCTGTCAGACCAAACCATACCAAACCTATACCTAAGAAGACTAATAGGCATGCATTCTTCTATACTAGAAAACCAAAACCTACCAATCATGCACCTCACACAACTTTCAACACTCAACATGCAAAATGTCATTACTGTGGCCTCATTGGTCATATATCATCTACACATCGAATTAGAAAGTTAGTAGATTTAAATGTTTATGCATGGATACCAAAAACTAACCAGTCAGGACCCTACAAGAAATGGGTACCAAGAGTTTCATCTGCAAATTATTTTGTAGGTGGGACGCCCTTCACAAGCTAGGAGCAAATGGATCCTCGACAGCTGCTCACGGCACATGACCCATGATGCTTCATTATTCGTAACACTGTTGAAAAAGAATAAAGAAGGATACGTCTCCTTCGATAATAATTTAAGAGGGTACATAATCGGTATTGGTAACATTGGTAAGGCTCCATATCCTGTGATTAAAGATGTCTATCTAGTTACCGAGTTAAAACATAATCTTCTCAGCATGAGCCATTTAGCTGATCACGGTTATGGCATTAACTTTGACAAAGACAAATATACTATAATTGACAGTTCAACTGGTAGTACTATCTTTGAAGGTATCAGGGAAGACAACATATATGTTTTCTATTTGTTGGAAGATACTAACAAAGCAGGTAGATGTTTGATGGCCAAAAGCATTGAGAGTCAACTATGGCATATAAGACTCGGTCATGCAAACATGGATACAATTTCAAGACTATCTACAAAGAAGTTGGTACGCGGCTTACGGGACATACCTTTCTAAAATGATACGGTATGTAGTGAATGTGAAAAGAACAAAGCTACCAAATCCGTATTTAAATCCAAGAGCGCTGTAAGTACCATTAAACCTTTACAACTGTTGTATATGGACTTATTTGAACCAAGTAGAATTGCTAGTCTAGGTGGTAAGTTATATGCATTTGTCATTGTAGATGATTTCTCTAGATATACATGGGTATATTTTTTTGCACGCAAGAACGATGCATTATCAGAATTCGTCACCTTTTGCAAGAAAGTACAGAATGAAAAAGGGGTTCATGATTACTCCCATTCGTAGTGATCATGGCGGCGAATTTGAGAATGCAGAATTCAAACAATTTTATGACACACACGGTTATTTACGTGAATTCTCTTATCCTAGGACTCCACAACAAAATAGAGTTGTGGAACGTAAGAACAAGATTCTATCTGAAATGGCTAGAGTAATGTTAAACCAGTTTAGTTTACCCAGATACTTTTAGGCTGAAGCTGTCAATACAGCGTGCTATATTCTCAATAGGGTTCTAATTCGACCTATATCGAAGAAGACTTCCTATGAACTATGGTTTGATAGAACACCCATTGTTTCATATTTCAAGATTTTTGGTTGTAAATGCTTTATTCTTAATACTAAAGATAATCTGAGTAAATTTTATAAAAAGGCCGATGAAGGTATATTTTTAGGTTATGCAGCAAAGAGCAAATGATACAGAGTCTTCAACAAAAGAACCATGATCATCAAAAAATCAATCAATGTCAAGTTTGATGAGTTAAATCAACACTTAGACGATGACGACAAAGAAGACGTAATCACACCAAGTACAGCTACTGCAAAACCTTCACACAAAGATACAGGACCTTTACACCAAGCACCAGTTGAGTCTTCAAGCAAAGAAGCCGGAACTAGCAATCCTGAGGATACACCAAAAGAGATGAGATTCTTGGCAGATCATCCAAAGGACTTGGTAATTGGTGAGATTACCAAGGGTGTAAGTACTCGTTCCTCTAATAAAGATATAGCTTCGTATGTTGCTTTTATTTCACAGCTTGAACCCAAAAATGTTGAAGAAGCATGTAGTGATAATTTTTGGTTAGATGCTATCCAAGAGGAATTAAACCAATTCGAACGGAATCAAGTTTGGAAACTTGTTCCCAAGCCCATTGATCATCCGGTCATTGGCACCCGTTGGGTATTCCGAAACAAACTGAACGAGAATGGTTTAGTGACTCGTAATAAGGCTCGACTCGTAGCTCAAGGATACAATCAAAAAGAAGGTATCGACTATGATGAGACTTATGCCCCAGTTGCGAGATTAGAATCCATTCGCATGTTATATGCATTTGCATATTTTCATAATTTCAAGTTATTTCAAATGGATGTCAAAAGCGTATTTTTAAACAGTTTTATAAAAGAAGAAGTTTATGTAGCTCAACCTCCCGGTTTTACTGATTTCAAAAATCCAGATTATGTTTTCAAGTTGAAGAAAGCCTTATATGGTTTGAAACAAGCTTCTCGAGCTTGGTACGATCGCTAACCTTTTTTCTACTTGATAACGGTTTTTCAAAGGGAAAGGTTTACACTAGATTGTTTGTAAAGTCTTTGAATAACAACATTCTTTTGATTCAAGTCTATGTAGATGATATTATTTTGGATCTACTGATGAATCTCTTTGTCAATTTTTTTTAAAGTGTATGCAGAATGAGTTTGAGATGAGCATGATGGGAGAGCTGAATTTTTTTTTTAGACTACAAATCAAACATACCAACAATGGGACATTCATAAATCAAGCTAAGTACACAAAGGATCTATTAAAGAAGTTTGACTTGGAAGCAGTCAAGCCACTTAGCACTCCAATGGCAACTTCAACCAAGCTTGATATTGATGAACAAGGTAAACCCGTCGACATAAATAAGTATCGAGGTATGATCGGTAGCTTACTGAATTTAACTTCTAGTCGACCAGACATTATGTTTAGCGTTTGCTTATGTACATATTTTCAAACCAATCCTAAGGAATCACATCTGTGCGCAGTTAAGCGTATCTTCTGATACTTAAAGGCGCTTCTTCTGTCGGCTTATGGTATCCCAAAATCACATCATTTGACCTAACCGGTTATTCTGATGCTGATTTTGCCGGATGCAAAGTAGATAGAAAAAGTACCAGCGGCACATGTCATTTTCTAGGAAAAGCTCTAGTCTCTTGGTTTAGCAAAAAGCAAAATTTTGTCGCATTATCAACAATCGAGGCTGAGTATATTGCCCCAGGACGTTGTTGTGCACAAATTTTGTGGATGAAGCAAACTTTAGAAGACTATGGATTGTATTTTACACACATACCCATTTTCTGTGATAACACTAGTTCTATTAATTTGACTAAGAATCCAGTATGTCATTCTCGTACTAAACATATCGAGATTCGACATCATTTTCTTAGAGATCAACAAAATGGAGATATAGACCTTGTATACATAGACACACAGAATCAATTGGCTGACATTCTGACAAAACCTCTAGCGGAAGATCGTTTCAATTGTTTACGAGAATTAGAAATTTTAGATATAAATAATATTAATTAATTTTATTTTATTAATTAATTTATTCAATACTCAATAATTATTTTCGAGACAAGTCTAAAAAGAGTCTGTCTGTCACCACGACTACGGTCGAAGCAAAGCGGTATTTAAGAGTTCCCCGGTGAACCTCCGTTAGCTGGGACAGTACTCCTACAGCTAATCTGAAACAGATGCTGATTAAAGAATATTAATTCATAAAATTATATTAATTGTATTATTTGAAATTTAAAATTACTAAACTTTGAATTAAATATTTGAAATGAACTGTTGAAAAAGATGTGGCCAACACACAAATTTTTTTTATAGCTAGGAGAACCCTTGGCGAATTCGGCCCGAGTTCGGTCCAAATTCGGCCAGAGTTCGGCTAGGTATATGTATATATCTGTCAGAACCCGAGGCCCCCATCTTCTTCAACCTTTCCAAAAACACATCAATAGCAGCAGCAGCGCCCGAAAACCCTAGTTCTTTTCCACCTTCCTTCTTCCAATCTACGTGGAGATCTTCGTCCAAACTTTGGATTCGTGTGAAGAATTGCGTTCTCTTCAGCATTCCTGATTCTCGGAAGATATAATTCCTTCTCTCCTCCACTTTCAAATTATTAGGGTTTCTAGTTTTTGGGAAAGAATGCCTAAGGGATTCAATCATTTCAAAAGAAAGAAGATCTATGCCAGTGAAGAGGCATCGTCTTCTGATCCGAATACGGATTCCCTCTTTTCTTCGGTCCAATCGGATGACGGTACATCGGACGAGTTTTATTTCAAAACTCCCGACCAAGCATTACTTTGGTATGCCGACTTCATTATACGTACTATATATATTGGATCTCCGATCAAATGTACTGTATTTCCTGACCACCGTCCTTACTTTGAGGCATTAGGGTTACACTACTTTGCTACTTTATAATTCCCTATAGCTACTAATGCCATTAGATTATTTTACTGTAACTTCGTGTTAGATACTTTTACTGCGAGAACTCGTATCGGTGGGATAGATATCGAGTTCAATGATGAATTGCTAGCGGAAATTCTTGGTCTTCCAAACGAAGGTGCCTCGCTCGATGACATCACTGATTTCGATTTCCCCGAGGGTACGACTTTTGTTAGTTTCAAGAATGAGCTTTGTGCTCCCGCACGTGCTCATCCTGGAAAGTTCAAGGCCAATAACTTGAACTTGTTTAACTACGAATTACACCGCATCATCTATTCTACTTTACTTCCAAAATTTACTTCAAAAGATGATGTTACTGCACTCGATCTTTCTGTCTTATCTCACATTCTTAAGGGGATTTCTTTTTCTGCCCCTAAGACTATCATTCAGAAGATGGGTAGATGTCACAGTAGAGATCGCAACCTCTCTTATGCGATGATCATCCCACACATCGTTCAGAGATTTAATGTTGACTTATGCACCTGTGCTCTTGACCCTGAGCCCAAGTTCCTCAAGCTTTTTTGTCGCAGTATTGCCACTGCTCCTCCACCTCCTGTACCTGCTCCTACAGCACCTGGTCCTTCTCAGTCTTACCCTATAACCTTTGAGGGTATTCACCAACATTTATCAGATCTGTAGACATTCTTCGTTGACACCTCCAGGGAACATGAGTTTCGTGACGTGACTCGGTTCCAGGCTATTGCCAACTCCTTCACCGATCTGAGATTTGCACAGAAGGGTCACTCTGCTAGCTCTCTTCCTCGAGACCCTTCTGTATCTGGCTACCACATTGATGATGAGGCGGTCCACTCTCTGTTCCAGCCAAGGAATGCATACGATTGGTATCGTACTTCTGGTGCTAATCCACATACTTCTGGAGCTGGTCCATCTGGACATGCTGGCACTGCAGCCGATGATGATGAGGATGAGGATGATTTTTGAGATGTTACTTTTTGAGACTTTCTATTTTGACTTATGTTTACTTTGAAATGCTCTGACATTTCAAGATATTATCAGTACTCTTTATTTTAGACATGATTTGTGACTTTGATAGACATATGTTTTTATGCCTCAGTTTGGCATATGACTCACTTTAGTTTATTATTCAATAGTTTATTTGTTTCAGCTCTATTATAGCATTATATTTTGTTATGCTTCCATATAAACTGCCTGTGACAAATACCATGCCTGTGATGAATGTTTTTATATATTTTTCTTGTGTTTCTTCACTGTTTGTTACTTATACATTTATTGCGGGGGAGCTTTCTCTTTGCAATATTTTGCTAAGTGACAACAGGGGAGAAATAAGATCTAACATCTTCATGGATACAGGTTATGAACAATTTTTATTTTTTGGTACTTTCGGTACACTTTTGAATTGATCAAACCAAGATGTTATATCGGCAAGGTTTGTCAATTATCAAAATGGAGAAGATTGTTGGCCCATTGGTCATGGTCAAACCTGATTTTAATAATTTATCAAACTCTGTCTCGATATACTAATCAATTCAGATGTTTACTAATAACATTTTGGACACTGATCAAAGATGGATATCTACTCAGTTCAAGACCGAAGCTGTTTGCCACTCAAGAATGTATTTCCTTCAAAGCAATATAATTTTCATTTTAATTGAGTCTAGGAATACATTGTACACCAAGTCGTACTGGCAAATAGGCTATCCGAAAACGTTTTTCAAAACTGACCTATCTTTCTAAAATGACCTATGTTTTTTTAAAACATCTATTTTACAAAAAGCTTCCGAAGGACTTATCAAAAAGCCAAAATTATTTTTCATAAAATCAACTGACCAAACCCTGACAGAACTCGGCCAGAGTTCGGCCAAGTTGAACGTTATGTGAACGTTTGATTTTGAACTTGGTCTCCCTTCAGTTGCGATTTGTTACAAAGAGTTCTGTCCGAATTCTGTCCGAATTCTGTGATTTGTTACAAAGAGTTCTGTCCGAATTCTGTCCGAATTCTGTCAGAGTTCTGCCTTTGGAAAAACTGTAAATAGAGAAGGATTTTGATCATTTCAAAACATCAATTCACTTTCAATCTCTTCTCTTCTAAAGCTTACATTTCTTTCAAAGAGTTCTAAAAAGCTTCCGTTTTCAAATCCCAAGCCAGTTACAATCCTCTATTCGATTTGCCAGTGCGGTGCGGTCTCGAAGTTTCAGAGCGATTGTAATCAGAGACTTGATTGAAGATTGACTCTTCACAATTGAAGTTGGTCGAGTTTTTCGTATCAAAGCTCGCGTCTGTAGAAGTTGCAAGGACTTCGTATGAAAACTTACGGGATTTTCCAATAGTGGATTCAACTGGAAGCTAGAGTTCTTCTGACTGGACTAGTCCTCACAAGAGAAAAACTATTATAAATCTTTGTATTTGCGTTTTTCATCTGATCACTCTTTTTTATTACAGTTATTTATTTTTGTGAATATTATTATATATGTGATCTAACTGTAGACGAGTTTTTAATTAGCAATATTCCGCTGCCTACTCTATTCACCCCCCTTAGAGTATTCTGCTTTACGATTTCGTTCCTATAGCCTATAAAGTGTCCCAGTACGAACAGAGACGTTGGGCTTTAAACAAACAACTTGCCAAGATTGAGGTCGCAATTGAGGAGGTGACCGACGCTAAAGAGGCTCATATCTGCCGCCACAAAGCCCTGAAGGAGTAGTAGAAGACCCTCCAAAGACAGATTCGAAGGCTGGAAGAGACTTTGGCCCTTACGGAGAGCATTTTGGAGAAGTGAAGGGACGAGGAGGATGTTGGCCCATTGGTCATGGTCAAACCTATTTTTTATAATTGATCAAACTCTGTCTCGATATAAATACTAATCAATTCAGATGTTTACTAACGACGTTTTGGACACTGATAAAAGATGGATATCTACTCCGTTCAAGACCGAAGTTGTTTCCCACTCAGAACGTATTTCCTTCAAAGCAATGTAATTTTTTTATTTTATTGAGTCTAGGAATACATTATACACCAAGTCGTACTGGCAAATAGGCTATCGGAAAATGTTTTTCAAAACTGACCTATCTTTTTAAAAATGACCTATATTTTTGAAAAATATCTATTTTACAAAAAGCTTCTGAAGGATTTTTCAAAAAGCTAAATTCATTTTTCACAAAATCAACTGACCAAACCCTGACAGAACTCGGCCAGAGTTCGGCCAATTTGAATGTTATGTGAACATTTGATTTTGAACTTGGTCTCCCTTCAGTTGCGGTTTGTTACAAAGAGTTCTGTCCGAATTCTGTCCGAATTCTGTCAGAGTTCTGCCTTTGGAAAAACTATAAATAGAGAAGGATTTCGATCATGTCAAATCACCAATTCACTTTCAATCTCTTCTCTTCTAAAGCTTACATATCTTCCAAAGTGTTCTAAAAAGCTTCTATTTTCAAATCCCAAGCCAGTTACAATCCTCTAGTCGATTTGCCAGTACGGTGCAGTCTAGAAGTTTCAGAACGATTGTAATCAGAGGCTTGATTGAAGATTGACTCTTCATAATTGAAGTTGGTCGATTTCTTCGTATCAAAGCTCGCGTCTGTAGAAGTTGCAAGGACTTCGTATGAAAACTTGTAGGATTTTCCAATAGTAGATTCAACTGGAAGCTAGAGTTCTTCCGACTGGACTAGTCCTCACAAGAGGGAAACCAGTATAAATCTTGGTGTTTGTGTTTGGGTTCTGATCACTCTTTTATTACTGTCATTTATTTTGTGATTATTATTATATCTGTGATCTAACTGCTAACGAGTTTTTTAATTACCAATATTCTGCTGCCTACTCTATTCACCCCCCTCTAGAGTATTCTGCTTTACGATTTCATTCCTACAATTGGTATCAGAGCAGGCTCTCCATCTAGAGGTATTATATTTTGATCCCAATTGTTCCTACAATTGGTATCAGAGCGGGTTATACAGGTAAAGCAAGGTAAAATTGCAGTTATATTCAATTGTTATATAGATCACAGTATTACACATGGCAACTGTGAAATTCACAAGTGAAGGCCAAGTCACAAACAGACCTCCACTGTTTGACGGCAAAAACTACACTTATTGGAAAACACGTATGAGTTTCTTCCTGAATTCTCTTGATTTTGACTTATGGTCTGTAGTTATTGATGGCTATAAAAAGCCCCCTCGTATTAATGTTGATGGAGTTTTAGTTGAAAAACCCCATGCCAAATATACAGAGGATAAAAAAAAAGGCCAGTCTTGACGCACGTGCTATTAACGCTTTCTTTTGTACTTTAGATAGAACTGAATTCAACAGGGTGTCTACCTGCACAACATTAAAATGAAGTATGGAAACTTCTCGAAGTAACCCACGCAGGAACAACACAAGTCAAGGAGTCAAAGATCAGCAGATTTACTCAGGAGTACGAGGTGTTCAAAATGAAGCCAAGTGAATCAGTCACTCAGATGTTTACAAGATTTTTGGATATTGTAAATCCTTTGTCTTCATTAGGCAAAGATTACAGTAACCATGAAAAGATCCGTAAACTTCTACGAGCTTTCACAAAGAACTGAATTCCAAAGGCTACATCAATCATTGAAGGGAACGACCTCTCGACAATGTCTCTGGAAACACTCATGGGTAAGCTACTCACTCACGAGCTAAAACTTCAAGACTTTGAAGATGCTACACCAAAGGAGAAGTCAGAAAAGTCGATCGCTCTTAAGGCTCAACATAAAAGAACTATCGAAGATGACTCTGATGACAGCGACTACGACTCTGAAGATCAAGCTCTTCTGGTAAGAAAATTTAAGAAGTTCATGAGATTTAATAGGAGAACAAAAGACAGCAACAATAACAACAACGAGGAAGATCCTATTTGCTACGGATGCAAGAAGAAAGGACACATGAAGAAAGATTATCCAACATCATCATCATCAAAGAAAAGCAGCAAATATGACAAAGGCTACCTAAAGAAATCTACATCAAGGAAGTACGCCAACACAAGCATTTGGCATGAAAGTGAAGCCAACGACTCAGAAGATGAACAATCAGATGGCGCTGCAAATGTATGCTTAATGGCTTACGATCAGGTAATCACTAATCCTCTATTTGATCCTTATGATGATTTCACCTTTGAGCAACTAGGAGAGGCTTTTAGTGACCTATTAAATGATTACAGGAAACTGCATAGTAAATATGAAACCTCTATGAAGGTTCTCAAAGAGTACAAAGGTGAAATAGAAAGACTTACCAACCAACTAGATCATGTTAGAAATAATGACTCTTCAAATGAGTCTGGTGAGCTTTCATCTATTAAGTTGTTGTTACACAAGACTGTTAAGCTATCCGAAGAAAAAGACCAAACTATCATCCAGTTAAAGGAAGACCTATCTAAGGAGAGAAAGAGTCTCCGGTGTGCACAAGTCAAAATAGAAACATTTACATCTGAATATACTAGATTATATGACACTTCCAAAAAGTTAGAAATTAGTTTCAGAAAACGGCCTGAAGTTGCTGCTTCCTATTCTAACACGTGTCAATTATAGAATCATTGGAATACGCACAACACTGTCAGACCAAACCATACCAAAACTATGCCCAAGAAGACTAATAGACATGCATTCTTCTATACTAGAAAACCAAAACCTACCAATCATGCACCTCATACAACTTTCAACACTCAACATGCCAAATGTCATTATTGTGGCCTCATTGGTCCTATATTTTCTTTATATAGAATTAGAAAGTTAGTAGATTTAAATACTTATGCATGTATAACAAAAACTAACCAGTCAGGACCCTACAAGAAATGGGTACCAAGAGTTTCATCTCCAAATTGTTTTGTAGGTGAGACGCCCTTCACATGCTAGGAGCAAATGGATCCTCGATAGCGGTTGCTCACGGCACATGACCGGTGACGCTTCATTATTCGCAACACTGTCGAAGAAGAATAAAGAAGGATACGTCTCCTTTGGTAATAATTTAAGAGGGTACATAATCGGTATCGGTGACATTGGTAAGGCTCCCTATCCTGTGATTAAAGATGTCTGTCTAGTTACCGAGTTAAAACATAATCTGCTCAGCATAAGCCATTTAGCTGATCACGGTTATGGCATTAACTTCGCCAAAGACAAATGTACTATAGTTGATAGTTCAACTGGTAGTACTATCTTTGAAGGTATCAGGGAAGACAACATATATGTTTTCTATTTGCTGGAAGATCCTAACAAAGCAGGTAGATGTTTGATGGCCAAAAGCATTGAGAGTCAACTATAGCATATGAGACTCGGCCATACAAACATGGATACAATTTCAAGACTATCTACAAAGAAGTTGGTATACGTCTTACCGGACATATCTTTTAAGAAGGATACGGTATGTAGTGAATGTGAAAAGAACAAAGCTATCAAATCCGTATTTAAATCCAAGAATGCTGTAAGTACCACTAGACCTCTACAACTGTTGCATATGGACTTATTTGGACCAAGTAGAATTGCTAGCCTAGGTGGTAAGTTATATGCATTTGTCATTGTAGATGATTTTTCTAGATATACATGGGTTTATTTTCTTACATGCAAGAACGATGCATTATCTGAATTCGTCACCTTTTGCAAGAAAGTAAAGAATGAAAAATGGTACATGATTACTCGCATTCGTAGTGATCATGATGGCAAATTTGAGAATGTAGAATTCAAGCAATTTTGTGACACACATGTTTATTTGCATGAATTTTCTTGCCCTAGGACTCCCTATGAACTATGGTTTGATAGAACACCCAATGTTTCATATTTCAAGATTTTTGGTTGTATATGCTTTATTCTTAATAATAAAGACAATCTAAGTAAATTTGATGAAAAGGCCGATGAAGGTATATTTTTAGGTTATGCAGCAAAGAGTAAAGGATACAGAGTATTCAACAAAAGAACCATGATCATCGAAGAATCAATCAATGTCAAGTTTAATGAGTTAAATCAACACTTAGACGATGATAACAATGAAGACGTGATCAAACCAAGTACAGCTACTGCAAAACCTTCACACAAAGATACAAAACCTTTACACCAAGCACCAGCTGAGTCTTCAAGCAAAGAAGCAGGAACCAGCAATCCTGAGGCTACACCAAAAGATATAAGATTCTTGGCTGATCATCCAAAGGACTTGGTAATTGGTGAGATTACCAAGGGTGTAAGTACTCGTTCCTCTAATAAAGATATAGCTTCTTGTGTTGCTTTTGTTTCACAGTTTGAACCCAAAAATATTGAAGAAGCATGTAGTGATAATTTTTGGTTAGATGCTATACAAGAGGAATTAAACCAATTCGAACGGAATCAAGTTTGGGAACTTGTTCCCAAGCCCATTGATCATCCGGTCATTGGCACCCGATGGCTATTCCGAAACAGACTGAATGAGAATAATTTAGTGACTCGTAATAAGGCTTGACTCGTAGCTCAAGGATACAATCAAGAAGAAGGTATCGGCTACGATAAAACTTATGCCCCAGTTGCGAGATTAGAATCCATTCGCATGCTATGTGCATTTGCATATTTTCATAATTTCAAGTTATTTCAAATGGATGTCAAAAGCGCATTTTTAAATGGTTTTATAAAAAAAGAAGTTTATGTAGCTCAACCTCCCAGTTTTACTGATTTCAAATATCTTGAATTTGTTTTCAAGTTGAAGAAAGCCTTATACGATTTTAAACAAGCCCCTCGTGCTTGGTACGATCGTCTAAGCTCTTTTCTACTTGATAACGATTTTTTAAAAGAAAATGTTGACACTACATTGTTTATAAAATCTTTGAATAACAACATTCTTTTGATTCAAGTCTATGTAGATGATATTATTTTTGGATCTACTGATGAATCTCTTTGTCAAGAATTTTCAAAGTGTATGCAGAATGAGTTTGAGATGAGCATGATGGGAGAGTTGAAATTCTTTCTCGGAATGTAAATCAAACAAACCAATAATGGGACGTTCATAAATCAAGCAAAGTACACAAAAGATCTATTCAAGAAGTTCGACCTGAAAGCAGTCAAGCCACTTAGCACTCCAATGGCGACTTCAACCAAGTTTGATACTGATGAACAAGGCAAACCCGCCGACATATGTAAGTATCGAGGTATGATTGGTAGCTTACTGTATTTAACTGCTAGTTGACCAGATATTATGTTTAGTGTTTGCTTGTGTGTACGTTTTCAAGCCAATCCTAAGGAATCACATCTGTGCGCAGTTAAGCGTATCTTCCTATACCTTAAAGGCACTTCTTCTGTCGGCTTATGGTATCCCAAAACCACGTCATTTGACCTAACTGGTTATTCTGATGCTGATTTTGCCGATTGTAAAGTAGATAGAAAAAGTACTAGCGGTACATGTTATTTCCTAGGAAAAGCTCTAGTCTCTTGGTTTAGCAAAAAGCAAAATTCTGTCGCATTATCAACAATCGAGGCTGAGTATATCTCCGCAGGACGTTGTTGTGCACAAATTTTGTGCATGAAGCAAACTTTAGAAGACTATGGCTTGCATTTTTTCACACATACCCATTTTCTGTGACAACACTAGTTCTATTAATTTGACTAAGAATCCTGTATGTCACTCTCGTACTAAACATATCGAGATTCGACATTACTTTCTTAGATAACATCAACAAAATAGAGATATAGACCTTGTATACATAGACACACAGAATCAATTAGCTGACATACTCACAAAACCTCTAGCGGAAGATCATTTCAATTATTTACGTCAAAAATTAAAAATTTTAGATGTCAATAATATTAATTAATTTTAATTTATTAATTATTTATTCAATACTCAATAACTATTTTTGAGACAAGCCTAAAAAGAGTCTGTCTGTAACCATGGCTACGATCGAAGCAAAGCGGTATTTAAGAGTTCCCCGGTGAACCTCCGTTAGCTGGGATAGTACTCCGACAGCTAATCTGAGACAGATGCTGAGTAAAGAATATTAATTTATAAAATAATATTAATTATATTATTTGAAATTTAAAATTTCTAAACTCTGAATTAAACATTTGAAACGAATTGATGAAAGAGATGTGGCCCCACAATTTTATATATATATATATATAGTCAGGCAACCCTTGGCAAATTCGGGCCGAGTTCGGTCCGAATTCGGCTATATTTCGGCTAGATATATATATTTACCAGTCAGAACCCGAGGCCCCCTCTTCTTAATTCTTCCAAACCTCATCAAAACAGCAGCAGCCGTGCCCCGAAAACCCTAGCTCTTCTCCACATTCCTTCTTCCAATCCATGTGGAGATCTTCGTCCAAAATTTGGATTCGTGCGGAGAATCTCGTCCTCTACAGCATACCTGATTCTCGGAAGGTATAATCCCTTCTCTCCTCTACTTTCAAATTATTAGGGTTTCTAGTTATTGGGATAAAATGCCTAAGGGATTCAATCCTTTCAAGAGAAAGAAGACCAATGCCAGTGAAGAGGCTTTGTCTTCTGATCCGTATACGGATTCTCTCTTTTCTCCGGTCCAATCGGATGACGGTGCATCGGACGAGTTTTATTTCAAAACTCCCGACCAAGCCCTACTATGGTATGCCGATTTCATTATGCGTACTATTTGTACCGAATCTTCGATCAAATGGACTGTATTTCCTGACCATCGTCCTTACTTTGAGGCATTAGGGTTACATCACTTTGTTACTTTACAATTCCCTATCGCTACTAATGCCATTAGACTATTTTACTGTAATTTCGTGTTAGATATTTTTACCGCAAGAATTTGTGTCGACGTGATAGATATCGAGTTCAATGATGAAACACTAGCAGAAATCCTTGGTCTTCTAAACAAAGGTGCCCTGCTTGATGACATCACTGATTTCGATTTTCTCGAGGGTACGTCTCTCGTTAGTTTCAAGAATGAGCTTTGTTCGCCCGCACGTGCTCGTCCTGGAAAGTTCAAGGCCAATAACTTGAACTTGTTTAACTACGAATTACATCGTATCATCTATTCCACTCTACTTCAAAAGATGATGTCACTGCACTTGAGCTCTCTGATTTATATAACATTCTTAAGGGAATTCCTTTTTTTGCCCCTAAGACTATCATTCAGATGATGGGTAGATGTCGCGGTAGAGATCGTAACCTCTCTTATGCGATAATCCTTCCACACATCTTTCAGAGATTCGATATTGACTTATCCACTTGTGCTCTGGACCCTGAGCCCAAGTTCCTCAAACACTCTCTTCGCAGTATTGCCACTGTTCCTCCACCTACTGCACCTACTCCTCCTGACCTACTCCTACAGCACCTTGTCCTCCTCAATTTTACCCTATGACCTTTGAGGGTATTCACCAGCATCTATCAGATCTACAATCATTTTATGTTGACACTTCCAGGGAACATGGGTTCCGTGACGTGACTCGGTTCCAGGCTATTGCTCTCTACCTCGAAACCCTTCTGTTTCTGGCTACCGCATTGATGATGAGGCGGTCCACTCTCTGTTCTAGCCAGGAAATGCATACGATTGGTATCGTACTTCTGGTGCTACTCCTCATACTTCTGGAGCCGACACTTCTGGAGCTGGTCCATCTGGACATGCTGGTACTACAGCCGATGATGATGAGGATGAGGATGATGATTTCTGAGATGTTACTGTTTGAGACGGTCCATTTTGTCTTATGTTTACTTGGAAATGCTCCGACATTCCAAGATATTATCAGTACACTTTATTTTTGGATATGATTTATGACTCTTCATAGACATGTTTTTATGCCTCATTTTGGCTTATGTTTCATTTTAGTTTATTATTCAGCTTAGCATTTTATTTGTTTCAGCTTTATAGCATTATCTTTCTTTATGCTTCATATTAACTGCCTGTGACAAATACCATGCCTGTGTTGTTTATTCCATTTCTATAAATGTTTATACCATGCCTGTGATGAATGTTTTTCTATATTTTTATTGTGTTTCTTCACTAATTGTTACTTATGTATTTATTGCAGGGGAGCTTTCTCTTTTGTAATTATTTTGCTAAGTGACAACGGGGGAGAAATAAGATCTAACATCTTCATGAATACAGGTTATGAACAATTTCTTTCATTTTATCTCTCGGTACTTTCAGTACACTTTTGAATTGATCAAAAATAAGATGTTATATCGGTCAAGGTTTGTCAATTATCAAAATGGGGGAGATTGTTGGCCCATTGGTCATGGTCAAACCTGATTTTAATAATTAATCAAACTCTGTCTCGATATAAATACTAATCAATTCAGATGTTTACTAACGACATTTTGGACACTGATCAAAGATGGATATCTACTCCGTTCAAGATCGAAGCTGTTTGCCACTCAGAATGTATTTCCTTCAAAGCAATATAATTTTTCATTTTATTGAGTCTAGGAATACATTGTACACCAAGTCGTACTGGTAAATAGGCTATCCGAAAACGTTTTTCAAAACTGACCTATCTTTTTAAAAATGACCAATGTTTTGAAAAACATCTATTTTACAAAAAGCTTCTGAAGGATTTTTCAAAAAGCCAAATTCATTTTTCATAAAATCAACTAACAAAACCCTGACAGAACTCGGCCAGAGTTCGTCCAAGTTGAACGTTATGTAAACGTTTGATTTTGAACTTGGTCTCCCTTCAGTTGCGGTTTGTTAGAAAGAGTTCTGTCCGAATTTTGCCCGAATTCTGTCAGAGTTCTGTCCTTGGAAAAACTATAAATAGAGAAGGATTTCGATAATTTCTAATCACCAATTCACTTTCAATCTTTTCTCTTCTAAAGCTTACATTTCTTCCAAAGAGTTCTAAAAAGCTTCCATTTTTAAATTCTAAGCCAGTTACAATCCTCTAGTCGATTTGCCAGTACGGTGCGGTCTAGAAGTTTCAGAGCGATTGGAATCAGAGGCTTGATTGAAGATTAACTCTTCATAATTGAAGTTGGTCGAGTTCTTCGTTTCAAAGCTCGCGTCTGTAGAAGTTGCAAGGACTTCGTATGAAAACTTGCAGGATTTTCCAATAGTGGATTCGACTGGAAGCTAAAGTTCTTCCGACTGGACTAGTCCTCACAAGAGGGAAACCAGTATAAATCTTGGTGTTTGCGTTTGCCTTCTGATCACTCTTTTATAACTGTCATTTATTTTGTGATTATTATTATATCTGTGATCTAACGGCTAACGAGTTTTTTAATTAGCAATATTCTGCTGCATACTCTATTTACTCCCCCTCTAGAGTATTCTGCTTTACGATTTCGTTCCTACAGAGGAGGTCCTTCGTCAGAGCTCCGAGATCTTAACCCAAGAAAAGGAAAGTATTGGCGTATGCTAGGTAGAACTGGCTCTTGCGTGCCAAAACCTGTCTCCGGTTGAAGATGAAGCTGCTCGACGTGAGGAGGCTGAACGTCGAGCCCAATCACTGGTTGGCCCCCAAATTGCTCTTTTGAGGGGTCAACTAGAAGAACTTTTGCATCGGTCTTTGTAGTTTTGACCTCCTTCTTATTTTTTTGTCTTTCGCTTTTTGAGAGACACTTTTTGTAGTCAAAAAAAGAAAATCTTTCCATTCTATAAATAAAAATTTGGATTTGCTTCTGCTTGTCTTTTTGCTGTATAATTTTTTTTTGTATAAGAGTGAGAATTCCCTCAGAGGTAGTATGACATGAGGGAATGAGGATAACTCCGCAGGGGATAGGGTGTTTTACTTAGAGGTAATATGGACATGGTAAACACAAAATTTTTAGTAGTAGAAACTTCCTTACTCAGAGGTAATATGGACATGTCAAGGATAGACTCTACGGGTATATAGAACGATTCAGAGGTAGTATGGATGTGAAATGTTCTATAGATAACTATGACAATCATGTGGTATTATCATGAAAGTGATGTCTACCCAAAGGTGTTAGGGACATGGTAGGCACAATCTTCGCTAGGGCGTAGAATAACAATTTAGAGGTAGCATGGACGTGCAAGGTTTTCTAGATAGTTGTGACAACACAAGGTTATCATGGAAGGGATGACTACTCAGAGGTAATATGTACATGGTAAACACGAACTTCATTAGGGTGTAGAATAATAATTCAGAGGTAGTATGGACGTAAAAGGTTTTCTATTGGGGGAGTTATGAAAGATGTGAACTCAGTAATAGAATTCACGGACACCCGCAGGGGATGTGGAAACCTATGCTAATTTGAACCTCAGACATAGTATTTCTTCAAGAACTTGCCATTGATTGGCATCATTAGCAAGTCGCCATTATGTTTGGCCAGTCGATAGGCCCCTTTGGAGTAGATCGTCTTTATGACGAACGGTCCTTCCCACTTGGGCTCGAACTTCCTAACTGTCTTGTGAGTCATCACTATCGGTCTTCGAGCTGATAAGATGAGGTCCCCCATTTGGAATGTCCTTTCCCGGACCTTTTTATTGAAGGCCCCGAAAATTTGAGCTTGGTAAAGCTCGATTTGTTGTTGAGATAGCAGACATTTTTCATCTAACGCCTCTAACTCCTGTAGCCACCGACATTGATTGTCTTCGTCAGTCAGCTGGTTGGTGATGGCTACCCGTAGAGACAAGATCTGGATATCCAGGGAAAGCACTACCTCGCTTCCATAAACCGGAGAGAATGGTGTGTTGCCAGCGGGTGTCCGAACAGTTGTACGGTAAGCCCACAGGCATTCATCGAGCTTTTCATTCCAGTCGTGCTTATTAGAGGAAACAAAATTCTTGAACAACTTGACGATAGTCTTGTTGAATGCTTCGGCTAGTCCGTTAGCTGTAGGATTGTAAGCCATTGATGCCACATATTGTGTTCGGTTCTTATCGCAAAACCGATGGAATGCGTGGCTCATGAACTGAGGACCTTTGTCGTGGATAATCCTTTTAGGAACCCCGAAGCGGTATATGAAGTAATGCTTGAAAGATTTGATCACGTTCGAGGTTTTCACCTCAGCCAGAGGTACTGCTTTGCCCACTTAGAAAAGTAGTCAGTGATAGCGAGTATGAACTGGTGTCCTTTGGAGGACGATGGACTGATCGGCCCGATAATATCTATTCCCCATGCTTCAAATGGCCAAGAGGCCGCTGTGGGGTGTAAAAACTCAGAAGGTTGGTGGATGAAGTCAGCAAGCAACTGACATAATTGACCCTTTTTTTGCAAAATCAACGGCCTCTGCCATCATAGTGGGCCAGTAGTAACCCGTGTGATGCAATTAATCCTGTAACTTTGGACTAGACTGATGGGCTCTGCATGTGCCATCGTGTGCCCTTCGAAGTGCCTCTTGTGCTTCTGTCTTAGATAAAGATCGCAGGAGAAGCCCGTCGTATGAATGACGATACAACATTTTGGTAGCCATATCAAAGAAGAATCGGAGAGAGCGTCTCTTGACAGAAGTTGCTTCCTTCGGGTATTTAGGTAGGATTCTGTAGACTACGTAGTCTATAAACGGGAATCGCTAGTCCCGAACGTCAACATTAGTGTCTATTTGTACCACTACTAAAATCTGTTCCATTAGCGACGTAAATTTAGCGACGCTCGTATAACGTTGCTAAATTGTGCACATTAACGACGTTTAATTGAAACATCGCTAATAGTCGCTACTAGCGACGAAAATAGCGACGTAACAACAACGTATATTAGTTACATGAGCTAGTCGTCGCGAAACGTCGCTATGACGTTGCTAATAGCGACTAATTTAGCGACATTAAAATGAACGTCGCTAAATTCTAATTAAATTTCCTCCAAACGATTCATTTCCCCCCATTTTACTCTCTCACTCTCTCTCCTTCCCCCCTCCGGCACTTTCACTCTCTCCGGCGACTCTCACTCTCTCCGGCGGTGTCATGACCCGCACCTACCGTGAGGGTACGAGTACGTAACAGCGCCCAGCCTACGCCGCAGTGTCGGCGGTAGAACGCTGTTCTAGGTCATGAACTATAACTAACATAATATGAATACCCTCCATAAGGAGGCCAACACAGAGGTATAACTCAATCACAATCTATAGATAGAAAATGGCACGATGAAATAGATAAGGAAAATCTCAACTGAGATACAACAGAAATGAAATACAAGTCTCAACATCTCTACAAAATACAACTCTGAAACAATGACAAAAGCTAAACATGAAAAGAAATAGTCTAAGCTATCTACACTATACAAGGTATCATCCTGAACAGCTGCCTGAACCTCCCCAGGGGTCCAGGTCGCGAGTATCATCTAGGCAAGCTCCAAGTAAGGGGTACAGGGTTCCTCATCATCCTCTATAAAATTTTCAACAGGTCCAGTCAGGACGGGAGCGAGCACAATACATCTCATGCAGTTCATATCATGGCAGGAAATATAAAGCAAGCAATAGAGTAAGATACATGAAACGCTGTAAGAAGATGTACATGAAACAGAAGAGATATTTGATAACTGAAAATATATACATGATAAGTAAGAACTGTAAGTGACTAGTGATTTAGAGTACGAGATGGCATGTAATTGGCTTAGGTTGAACATGATGTACATGAGTGAACATGTAGGACACCAGCCAATAAGGCTGTGTTGTACATGCTAAAATATAAAAAGTAACAGAGTGAACATGATGGGTAAATCACATGACCATTTATACTCACCCCTACCCACAATCAGTACACAAGGATCTATTCAAGTTACGTTACGGACATGATGTTTTGGTTATACAAGAGACACATAAGGAAACATGAGCGTACATGAAAGAACATGAGAGTACATGAACGTACATGTAAGAACATGAGAGAACATAAGTGTACATAAATAATGCAGAAGCAAGGAATACATGATGTACATGAAACATATGTCATAAAGTATCCGATGCGCCCGCTAAGGGAGATAATATCCCAAGAAGAGATCCGTATAGTACCAATCCGTGATGATAACATAACAGCATCAAGTAAAAGTAATCTAGAGCGAGAATATAAATCATGACAAGTATGAAACGATCAGAGAATATACTCGTCTCGTATCTGAATGTCTGATGTAAATGTACTGTCCGAGATGAGGTACCTGACTCCTAGTTAGAGCAACACAAGTCAAGATGTATACAGAGGGTGATATATGAAATGTACAATGCATCTGCATGCTGTCTAGGTCAAACTAGGCTAAAGTCGACACTTGGTCAACTCTAGTCAACCACACTAGTCAAACTAGGTCAAGTCCTAGCCCAAACAAGTCTAACAAGTCTCACTAGGCCTAACCAAGCCTAGTCTAGCAATCACACACCAATCACAAGGCTATACTAGCCAAACACAAGCACATATCAAGGCACATCCTATTCATGCATATTCAACATAATATATATATATATATACATATGGAGATAGAGAGATAAAGAGCTAGCAATGTGTAGAGGCTATGTGGTTAGTGTGTGTGTACATGAAGGTGTATAGCAAGAATGGTTCAACACTAGCTAACTATTCATGGCATCTACTGTATATTCCTATACCTATATACATTCACATATAATGCATACATATATACATAGATATATAGAGAGAGGGCTAAGGGGGATAACTACATGTGTGTGTGTTTGAATTAGGATATATGTGTGTGTGTGTTAGAGTGAATGCAATAGTGAGTGACAGATGTAGAGGACTGTTAGGGTGTCCTGTGGTGTGTGTGTGTTAACATTTGTGTTGTGAGAGAAGGGTGAGTGTGTGGACTGATAGTGTAATGTGTCTCAGAATTTGGGTGACAGTTTACAGTTTGAATCAAACTCAGTGTACACATATAAATAAATACTCAAGTTTATGTCAAGCCCCAACCTACATTCAGTTTACAACATAGAAAATTCTCAATTCTCTGTGTGAGGGTTCATGTGTATACATGAATGCACATGTGTGTGTTCAACTTTAGTGTGTATACATGAGTGTCTTAGGCTCAGTTTGCATGTGTGTGGATGGTGTTAAACTCAGGTTTCAATCATAACAAAACAGTCCACAACCTAAACATTCTAACTGCACAGGAAAAGGAAAACCAATCAAGACTTATAAACTAAGTTTAATTTCAGTTTTGCTCTTACTACCAATTCCAGGTTTTGCAACATAGGAACATTGAAATCAAACTGTTGACAGTTATAAAGGAGAGCAATATTGAAATAGAATGAAAGAACAGTGAAGGGGAAAATGGGAAATCAATTCATTGACCCCATCAAATCTCAGTTTTGAAAACCAACTCCAACACCAAAACAACAGTTTAATCAATATCTAAATAGTCCCAACACATCTCAAATTTGCCAATCAACAGGAAGGATATAAGAAACAGTGAAAGCCCATCCATTTCCAGGATTTCAGAAAAACAGTAATGCAAACCATTGCCAAGTTTTCAGAAAACGGCAATGCAACCCATTGCCAGGTTATTTAGGTTCAGCCCAAAACAAACAGTTAACACTAACATCACATCTTAGATTTGAGTTAAAAGAAAACATTCAGTTATAAGGCCCAGGAGAATTTCAGATTTTCCTTTAAAAGGCTTAATCTAATATCAGTTCAAAACTTCCCAGGACAGGAAATAGGGAAGAACCAAACCATGACTCCACAACCTGAGTTTTAAACTTCAGCTAGCAAATGAAATCCCAGGTTTCAGTTTTATTCTTTTTTTTTTTCAATTCAACACAAACTCAGTTAACATTTCAATTATCTAAATGAACCTATCATTAATCTCATAGGTTAATACATAATTCAGTTATCCAAAACACCCAAAAAACTCAGTTTTCTTTTAACATGAACAATCTCAGTTTTATCATTGAATGAATTCTCAGATTTCAACATACAAACCCAATTCTCATTCGAATAAAATAACCCAAAACTGGAAACACACTGTTACAGTGAACTAACATATTACTCAGCTTAATTATCCAGGTATCAAGCTCTGAAATAACCTAACATTAGGATCCAATATCAAATCTCAGATTAACATGTAAAACAGTCTCAGATTAACTTTGTGAACTCAGCAATGAAACCAAAATGACAGTTCATCCTATTTCGAAATCCTAAATCCCTGTTTTTTCCTCACACCAACCTATGACTCAACACTGCAGTACACTATTACATGTGTAAGTGAAATAATTCTAACAGTAATCATCATAAAAATAGTTTAAAAGAAGATTAAATTCAGGGAAATAAATCTCAACACAGCGTATCAGTGTAGTATCAGGAAAAATTAGGATTCAGGAATTTGAACTCAAATTAATCATTAAAATTACAAAACAAAGGTTGGTAACCAATGTGTCATGCATACACGTGTCAAACATGGTGTTTGTGTCCAAACAAGTGGACATAAACGTGTCCAAAACACAAATTCATACTGAATGTGATAACACTGCACAGGCAGCCTCGTGCACGTGTTCACCTAGGTCTAGGACACGACACAGGCGTCCACGTGTCTCGTGGCCACGTGTCCTGGTTCACCTAGGGTTAGGGTACGTGTCCAACATCCTGATACGTGTCCACGTATTGTGTAGAAAAGACACGAGACTCGTATCAGAGACCTAAAATCGTACAATCAGACCGTATCGTGCACGCGGTCGAGTGCCTCGAGCTCACGACACAGGACACGACACACCACATGCTCGTATCCATGTGTTCGCCAAGTGATAGGCTACACGCTCGTGTCACCACGAGGTGTCCACGTGGCGTGTCCGTGCGACACGACACGCTCGAAGTGTGCTCTGTGCAGTGCGCACAGTGTAGTATAAAAATCGTGTTCGTGTCAGAGCTCTCTCGACACGACACGAGAGGTCGTGATATTTGAGGGAGGGTCTGACAGTGATGGCCCCCACTGTAGGTCCTAAAAAATCAAGTTGCATCAATCAACAAAGTCAAGAAATCAAGAAACCCATCATTTGGATGAATTGTGCAGACAATAGATTGCGCAGCAATCCGATTGCGTATACTGCTTTGCGCACACTTCCAACTGCGCAGACTGACGTGGCAGAAGTCATCATTACCAAATCAAATCAAATCTTTTCTGACAACTGACAGCACGAATAATAAGGAGTTTGTTCGTTTCCTCCGCCGTACAGTGCTCGAGGGCGGCTGACAGCTGGCAGTGCAAACCAATCCTGCGCAGTTTGAGTCTGCGTAAACCATGTATGCGCAATTCAACTCTGCGCACTCCATCAATATAACTGATAAAAGACATGTGGCATTCATGCCATCAATTGTTCATTACGTGGCAACTGTTTATGCACGATCATGCACATTTCAATCAAATGATGCCATGTGTCCCAGATAGTTGGCCCACGATCCAATAACTGTTTGCGCAATCCAGTGCTGCGCAAACCAGTTGCTGTGCAAATCAGCTTGCGCAGTCTAAAATAACTGAAAGTTAGTTATTTTCAGAACTCTATAAATAGAGTTTCAAGTCTTTATTTCAAGGGGGATCAAGATCAGAGATCAGAAATCAGAGAGTTCAGGAGTTCTTGCCAAAGTGCTGCTGCATTCTTCCGAGACTTTTGTCTTCAACTTCAGAGGCTTTTGCTTTCAGTTTCCAGAGTTGTTTTCAACTTCAAAGGCTTCGTCTTCACAGTTCACATCGTCTAAGGGATAAAGCAATCGTCATCAAGATTGAATTCCTATAGTTGTAATTTTCCCAGAATTCTTGTAATCTGTATTACAGTTTGTATCAATAAAGTTTTATACTTTTGTTTTTGCAAACAAAATGGCGACTCTGCTGGGGACAACTTTCTCCTCCGACGAGGAAGTAGCAACTCAATATGACGTAGCGTCTATCGGGAAGACGCAGAAGACGCTGGTTGTGAAGGTCAACCAGACAGCCTACGAGGCGATGCTCAAGTCCAAGACCACTCCCCGTACTGTAGCCACTTCTGCCAAGAGCAAAGTGCGCTCAGTTTGGGTCTCCAAGTCTGCACAATCTGGCATTTTTGCCACCAAGGATGCCGTACCAACTGTTGTGCAATCTGCTAGTCAGACTGCTGCACAAACTGCTGTGCCAACTGTTGCACAGTTTGTCTCAGCAACTGCTGCACAATCTGTTGCAGTCAAGGCTACGCAATCTGCTGCAACTGTTGCACAGGCTACTTCATATGCTGCTTTGTCAAAACAGAAGACTCCTATGACTCTGGCGCAATTGGCAGTGGCTTTTCCTGTGCAAAATAGCACTCTTGTAACTAAGGTGCATCCCAAGCACTCTAAGACAAGAACTCCTGATGCACTTCCTACCAAAGCTTCTAATGCACAAATGACTAGTGCACCTTCCACCCATGTGGAAACCAAGTCTGCGCAATCCAAGAAAAACAGCCTTTTGGCTAAATTTCCTTCTTCTCACAATAAAAGAAGAGATTCTATTTCTCTTCCCAAACACCCTATTGCCCCTGCGCAATCTATTGAGGGTAGTCCTTTGACTATTCCTCCTTCTCTTTAAAGCAAAGGAAAAGGTCCATTGGTCTTTTCTCAAACTTCCTTGTCTCATGACTTGGAATATAACAGAGGGAAACGCTCTTTAGCTAACCCTTCATCTCAAAACAAAGGAAAAGGCCCTTTAGTCTTTTTTCAGTCTTCTTCAGTCTTTACTGAAGAAGATCCATCTCAATGTGTCTCGGCTCCAATCAATTCAAGAACTCTGGCAAACAAGGATTCTTCTTTCCTTTATAACAAGAGTACTTGTACTAATCAAAGAGGTATTCTGCCTACTCCGATAGCAGAATTCCAGGACCTCCCGACTCTCCAAATTTGTCGTTCCAGACAGGGAAAACTGTTAGTGTCTCAAACAGAAACTCCTGAGGGTGAATTTGCTGACCTCAAAACTTATCTTAATCGACCCACCTCGGTAAAACGCAAACAGCCAATGCCGAAGGTTAAATATCATCAGAAACAAATCTCCAAAGTCAGAAATCCCGACACTTATGCCAATGAAGTGAGTACTTCCCTGTATACTCAAGGGACTAAACATTTGAAGAATCGGAATCATGTTCCAAATGTTATCAAAGAACAGATCCCTCGGAACTTTCCTCGTCCTGTTGTAGATCTTCGAGAACATCTAAGACAAAAACAGGATAATGTCTCAATATCTCCATCTCAACCATCTGATCATCACTGTAATCATAAAGTCATCATCCAATGCTGTTGTTAAACGACAAAACGATCTGTCTTCGATCGTTTAACTTTTGCTAATTTTGAACCTATGTCAGAAGAAGACGAAGTTTTGTATGCTTCTGTTAACATGACTTCCCGAGATACTGGGGGTAAAAGATGCTCTAAGCATGGTAGACTCCGCAAGCCAAGCCAACGGTATTTAGAATTACTTCAAGAAACTTCTGAAGGAGTATTTCAACATACCCGTTCCCGAAGCCGAGATACAATCGGTCAAAGAAATCTTCCTCAAAATCCTTCAAGTCATCTCCCTGTTTCCCAGTCAGGAGATGATTCGTTTTCTGATTATGATGCATACAGTAAAAGTTTTGAACAAACAGTATCTTCCACTGTGCCAAGAGAAGTGACGGCTTATGTTGTCACCGATGATCCAGATGCTTCAACCTCCGCAAATCAAGAACAGCGAATTGCTGCACTCGAAGACAAATTAAAAACCATGGCTGAGATGGTTGCTAGTATGCATTCCATCATGCACAACATGTTACACCACCAACTGCACCTATTACTAGTCCAGAGATCATAGCATCTTCAATACCTGCCAATACTGGGCTGGGGGTAGTGCCTCCCCAAATGCCTCCTGTACAAGTGCAAGTACAAACTACGCCTAGCCATTCAGGAGCTGGGGTAGTGCTTACAACGCTGTTCCTCCTCCTACCACTACAACTCAACCTGCTCCTTCTTCTTCATCAGAAGACGCCAATGAAGCTGTCAAACTCTTACGAACTCATTTTGAAGCATTTAAAGAGAAAGACAATCTACAAAGGTTGGGGATTAAACAGCCCTATCCGGTTGAATGGAAGGACATCCCGTTTCCCCCAAAGTACAAAATCCCTACAATCTCTTTGTTCGATGGCAGTACTTCCCCGAGTCAATTCATCAATCATTTTGAGGTAATGACTGTTCAACTTCAGCCAAATGACGCTCTTCTTACCAGAGTGTTCGTCGGTTGTTTAGCCGGCGTAGCATACGACTGGTACAGAAGTTTGCCCGATGGTTGTATCACATCCTTTTCAGGTCTCAAACAAATCTTTCTGGAATGGTTCTATGAAGGATTTAATGATATGACTATGTCAGCTCTCAACAAAATCAAACAAAAACATAATGAAACTGCTGAAAGCTTTATTGAACGGTTCCGCCGTGAAGCTTTGAAAATGCCTCCAGGGACTCCAGCTGCTGTCACTATTGATACTTGTAAGGCAAATCTTTTACCTATTATCAGTATGTGGACGGGATCTACCCAATTCCAAGATTGGCCCTCATTCATCGTCAACGCCAAAGTCGCTGAAGTAAGTGCCGACAAGTTTAAACAATTGGGGGTACAAATGTCTAACCCTGATCGCGATGAGCATCAGAATTCAGGTGGCAATCGCCAAAACAATCGCAAAGCGAAAGAGACTTTAAACATTAACTTGAACAAAAATAATGAATCTTTGGCTGTCAATATGGCCCCCCCTACATCTACTCCTACTCCTTCTGCACCTCCACCGAGAGAACCTCGTCCGAAGGTAGAATATTCCTTTGACGAAAATGACACTGCAAGTATCTTTGAGTGTTTACTCAAAAGCAATAAAATTCAACTCCCTGATCCAAAGAAACCTGATGAAGTCAATAAGACTGATCATCCCAAGTATTGTGTCTATCACCGATTCATTGGACATCCTACTCGAGCATGCTATGTGCTCAAAGGTAAGATTCAAGAGCTTGTTAATGTAGGTGTAGTCACTTTGCAACAAGATGAGAAGACTGTTACTGCAAATATGGTTTCAGTCCAATTTAGAGATTTCCCTCCGCAGATGATACAGCAAGGTGTCATTCCAATTCCTAAAGCTACCCTTGAGATTGAGAATCTCCCGCTTCCATCCAATGAAGATCTTATTCCCTTGTCTCTTGACAACGGTGAAATTATATGGATACATCCTGATCTTGCTCCAGAATTTGAGATATCTTCCAAGAAGAAAACTCGTTCTAAAGGCAAAACCAAGATTTGCAACATGGTATCTTTTGATCCCATTGTTGACGAAGAGATTCTGTTAGGCACCAGATCAGGAAAAGCTTACTTAAAAGATCATTCTGAAGGTCAAAGGGATCCTGCTTCTTCTTCCGAACCTGCTCTGGCACAACCTGCATCTGCTGAAGAGGTCCCTTCTACATCTTCACCAGTTGTAGTATCAATTCCTCCTAAGCCAACAACGGCTGACAAAGACAAGCAACAAGTTCGATTTGACAAACCTCTAAAGAAGTCATCTCCTACTAGGCTTGAGAAGCCTTACAACTTTGATATATTGGCTCAATTAGCCAATACACCAGCTTGGCTGTCAATCTTTGAACTCTTGCGTCTTTCCAAAGAGACGCGAGAAACTCTAAGTGAAGCTCTGATGCAGGCTGAAACTTGCTTAACTCTTCTCAAGAAGCCAGAATCAGAATCAGTCTCTTGTCATCACAGTCATAGTGTCTTGGAATTGATCCCAAATATTACTTTCACTCAGGATGATATGCTAATGGAAGATAATAGACATGATCGTCCTCTTTACTATACAGGATATGTAGATTCAATGAAGGTTGATCGTATCCTGATTGATCCAGGGTCTGCACTTAGTATTATGCCAAAGACAATGCTCGATGCATTGAAGATACCAGTGCATAGTCTTTCAACCACGATCACTACTATTCTGGGATTTAATCAAGGAAAGAGTGAACCTTTGGGCAAGATCCGTCTAAAACTCCAAATAGGCAATCTTCGCACAAAGGTGACCTTTTATATCATTGACAATCATGGTTGTTCTTACAATGCTCTCCTGGGAAGGCCATTCCTCTATGAACACAATGTCGTTCCATCAACTCTTCATCAATGCTTTAAATACGTTGATGACAAAGGACAAGTTTATAAGGAAGTTGCGGACCTTTATCCTTTCATGGGTGTTGAAGCTTATTGCAACGATGCTCGTATGTACAAGGATGAATTTATGAAGGTAGTATTGGCTATGGATACTGAAGAAGATCAAAAAGCAGTACCTCAAGACACTCTTATCATACCTGTTAAGGGGCGAGTTTCTCATCCTCAATCTTCCAAGCCACTGGTTATTCACTTACCAGTTCAAAAGAAATCAGTTGATGCTGATGAAAATCAAAGGGAGCTCACCTCTTCTGAGCCACTTGTTATCGACTTACGTCGTAACAAAGACAAAAAGCAGCTTATTCCTTCTGAGCCACTTGTTGTTGATCTAAATCGCAACAAGGAAAAAAGGGAGCTCACCTCTTCTGAGCCACTTGTTATCGACCTCCGTCGTAACAAGCCTCCTCCACGTTCTTCTTCTCCCCCTCTTGTAATCAATTTGACCAAATCTGCTAAGATTAAAGGTCCTATTGTAAATACTGATGTACAAATCAATGAAAAAGCACCTACTTTCCAGTATATTGATGTTATTTATTATACTAAAAGTTATTTGGATATGTTAGATAGCTTCCAATCAATTACACTGGGAGTCGTACAATCTCTGCAGACAGAAGTCTCGCTTGAAGATCCAGATGATTCTTACCGTATTCATCCTTCTTTAAAGAAAGGTGAAAGTTCAGCATTTTTATATAAAAGACCAGAAACAAAGATTAACTATACGGATGATAGCAAAGTTAACGATACGGGACGTCTCTAGTTCCATCGTTATAGTCAACAATCAAAAGACATCCTCCGAAAGATGGGTTACGACTTCAAGAACGGCCTTAACTATGGTAAAAGTAGACGAACTCCCATTCGTACAACAGTTCCGAACGGAAAATCACAAATGTATTATGGCAAGACTAAGAAAGGTCTCGGATATACTTCTCCTCCATTGTTATCCCCAGCAGCTTCTGAATCAGATAGTGAAGAACGTTCTAACTCTTCTTATTCCAGATCATGGGATTCCGATACCAGCATCGGTGAAGTCCATCGTATAATCGTATCTTCTAACATGGTCTCCGTTGAACTACCAGAAGGCTGTGATGATGATGTTGAAGAAAGTCAGGAAACAGATCCTTGGGCTCAACATATGGATAACCAATGGGTACATCGATTTGAACAACGTGAACCTCCTACTGAAGATCAACTACTTCAAATTGATGTAGGAGAAAGAGATTCACCTCGGCCAATTTTTATTAGCAAAAATCTTCCAAAAGCAGACAAACAAGAGTTGATTCTTCTTATTAAAGAATATATCGACGTCTTTGCTTGGAGTTATGAAGACATGCCAGGTTTAGATCCTAAGATTGCTACTCACAAATTGAACATTCTTCCTAATGCTAAACCAGTCAAACAGCAACAAAGACGATTTAAGCCTGAAATGATGGACGCAATTGATGATGAAGTCAAGAAGCTCATCGCTTGTGGCTTTATTCGAGAAGAGCAGCATCCTGATTGGGTAGCCAATGTCGTCCCAGTTCTGAAAAAAATGGAAAAGTTCGAGTCTGTATCGACTTCCGAGATCTTAATGAAGCATGTCCAAAAGATGAATTTCCTCTTCCTATCACAAACGTCATGATTGACAATACTTGTGGGTTCGAAAGAATATCTTTTATGGATGGATTTTCCGGGTATAATCAGATCAAAATGCATCCTGAAGATGAAAAGCATACATCTTTTCGCACTCCTCGAGGAGTTTATTGTTATACAGTGATGCCATTTGGTCTCAAGAATGCGGGTGCAACCTACCAACGTGCTATGAGTACTATTTTCAAAGATCATCTTCGCAAAACTGTTGAATGCTATGTTGACGATATTGCTGTCAAAAGTCGTCTAAAGGAAGATCACCTTCAAGACCTGAGAACTATCTTCAATCTCATGCGTCAACATCAGCTCAAGATGAACCCCACCAAGTCATTCTTGGGTGTCTCTAGTGGCAAATTTCTCGGCTTCGTCATTACCTCTAAGGGTATACACGTGGATCCCGAGAAGATCAAAGCCATCCAAGAGATGCGTCCTCCACGCAACCTAAAAGAGCTACGAGGATTCCAAGGCCGACTTGCGTACATCAGGCGATTCATTTCGAACTTGTCTGGATGCTGCAGACCATTCACTCAACTAATGAAGAAGGGTGTATCTTTTGTTTGGACTGAAGAATGTCAACGAGCATTCGACGATATCAAACAATATCTTATGAACCCACCAGTTTTGGTGCCACCTATCTCTGGCATTCCATTCTTGATGTATGTCCGTGCTATGGACCATTCATTGGGTGCCTTACTTGCCCAAAAGAACAAAGAAGGCCATGAACAAGCTATCTACTATCTTAGCCGAACTATGATTGGTGCTGAACACCGTTATAGTCCTGTCGAGAAAGAATGCTTGGCCCTCATGTTTGCTGTGCAAAAGACGAGGCATTATATCATTGGTCAAACTATTCATGTTATATCTCGAGTTAACCCTCTCCGGGTACTCATGAAGAAACCAAGTACACTTAATTCTCGGTTGGCTACATGGGCAATCCTGCTAGCTCAATATGACATGGTGTATGTTCTATAAAAGTCTGTCAAAGGTCAAGCACTGGCGGACTTCTTGGCAGCTCATCCTGTGCCTGAAACATCTAAACTCTATGACGAAATTCCTGACGAGACGTTAGAAGTCAACATGATCTCCGAAGAGTTTCCAACCTGGCGTTTATTCTTTGATGGTGCATCAAGAATTGGACCAAATGGTGCTATAGTGGCAGGTGTTGGAGTTGTTCTCGTTTCTCCAGACGGATTAACTATCCAAAGAACCTACTCTTTAGATGAACCTTGCTCCAACAATGTGGCAGAGTACAATGCCTTACTTGTCGGCCTTCAGCTAGCTAAACAACTGAATGTTGAATATCTGGAAGTCTATGGTGATTCTAAATTGGTTGTAAATCAGGTTAGAGGAACCTATGAAGTCCGTCATCAAGACCTGGTGCCTTATCATGAAGCGGCAATCAATATAGCTACATCATTCAAAGCCTTCTTCATTGACTATGTTCGACGAGCTTGCAATACTGAAGCCGATGCTTTGGCCAATCTTGCAGCTGTCTTAGCCATCCCTGTCAAAAGGCATCAGGTGGTGGTTATTTCTACCGAGAACTGTTCTGTATTGAGAATAATCGTAATATTGAATTTAGCAATCTTGTTGAAGTCGAAGTTATTGATGACGATTGGAGAACTCCTTTTATCGATTTCGTATTACATGACATACTCCCTGAAGATCCTAAGGAGGCTACAAGCGTTCGACGTCGATCTCTACGATTTTACTACAATCAAACCACCAAAGCACTCTATCGGCGAACTTATGATGGTCTTCTTCTACGCTGTTTAGCTGGTGATGAAGCCAAACAAGTGTTGCGTGAAGCTCATGATGGCGTCTGTGGAGCACATCAACCTGGTCCTAAATTACAGGATCGCATTAGACGTATGGGTTATTATTGGCCCTCTATGGTATCAGATGCCATTGAATATGCAAGGAAATGTCATGCTTGTCAAATCCATACAGACTTCGTTCATCAACCCTCGGAATTCTTACACCCGACTGCTGCTTCATGGCCTTTTGAAGCTTGGGGTATGGACATCATAGGTCCTATTAATCCTCCTTCTTCTAGAGGACATCGGTTCATATTGGCGATAACCGATTACTTCTCCAAGTGGGCCGAAGCTATACCTCTGGCTGAAGTCAAGACTAGCAGTGTCATCAATTTCGTTAAACACTATGTCATCTATAGATTCGGTGTACCTCGCAGAATCATTCATGACAATGGACCTCAATTCATTAGTCAGAAGTTTACTAGATTCTGCGATGATCATCGGATTAACAATATTGCTTCGACGGCGTACAATCCTGCCGCTAATGGTTTAGCTGAAGCCTTTAACAAAACCATTATTAAGCTCCTTAAGAAGTTTGTATCCACTAACAAACGGAATTAGAGCGAGAAACTTGGCGAATGTCTTTGGGCCTATCGAACTACAATCCACAATCCCACAGGCTTTACACCTTTCTCTTTGGTGTATGGCTGTGAAGCTGTCCTTCCTTTGGAGTTACAAATTCTTTCTTTAAGGATTGCTATTGCCAATGAGCTTACCACAGAAAATAATGACCTTCTTCGACTCCAAGAGTTGGAAGCATTGGATGAAAAGCGGTTAATGGCTCAACAGCATATTAAGTTATACCAAGCCCGCATCTCAAAGACATTTAATTGTAAAGTGAATTTCAGAGCCTTTCAGCAAGGAGAACTTGTTCTAACGGTCAGACGTCCTATGACTATGACTCATATGAGCAAAGGGAAATTCGATGCGAAATGGGAAGGTCCCTATGTTGTGAGCAAAGTCTTCTCAAACGGAGCTTATCAACTTTCAGAACTTGATGGTCGAGTTGCTATGATGCCTATCAATGGCAAATTCTTAAAGAAGTATTATGTATAAATGTAAATATTTGTAAATTATCAGACAGAATCAAGTTCATAAATAAAATTCAAATTTTATTTCATTATATGATAGTACATATCATAGGTCACTATCATCCTTTTCTATATTTGGACGAGGGCCACTACCGTCCTTCTCAAAAATACGGTCAGCAAAAGAGTCGAGAACCTCCTTGCTGGATCCCACAAGAAACTTGCAGGCGGCCATCCTCATGGCTTCTTCTTCTTTAGTCCTTCCAGGTTCAAGCAGGAAGTCCAGAATGTCTCGTGGTGGCTGAGGTGCAGACGGACCTTCGCCCGCTTTTGCCTCCTTCGGCTGGATTGGATCGACAGGGCGTTCTTCAGTGCCCTTCTCAACCTTCGAGGCGATTTCAGCCTTCTTAGATGCTTCTCCGGACGACATTTTTATGTTGAAGAGCAGAAGTGTTTATTCCTGTCAGATTTCTGCTATATTTATAGACAGAAGTTCCTCAAATAATGAAACGACGGTTCATCCGTTCATTTATTACATTCATCAGACGGTTCATCCGTTCATTAACTTCCGACGGTTGATCCGTTCATTTATCACATTCATCCGATGGTTCATCCGTTCATTACTACCCGACGGTTCACCCGTTCATTCATCATCACCTGATGGGTTATCCGTTCATTTCCATTTAACGGTTCATCCATTCATTAATCACCACTTGACGGTTCACCCGTTCATTGTCATCTATTATTTGACGGTCTTCCCGTTTATTCATCTCACAAACATTGACGATTCATCATCGTTCATTATTTACATTAGCAACTTGTCGTTTTTGATTAAGTTGTCAAATCGAAATAAATATACTCAATATATTCTGCCACGTCCATATTACCTCTGAGTAGATATAATGAATATAATTATTTTCTATAAAATCATCAAGAAATATATCATGTCTTGCACCTCTGAATATATTTTCTATCTCTATTATTTATATCTGAATAAAATAAGCAATAAATAATAGAATCACAACAAAATGTCTTTTATTTAATCAGAATATAAGACAGTACAAAAATGCTTCTACAGCAACAAAAACAAAGATACAAAAGAGTTTCAATCAAGAGGGAGGAATAATCAAATTGTTGATCTGTTGCTTCAAGGTCTACAACTCTTCTTCGTGACTAGTTGTTACTCTCATTCTTGCTTCTTCCATCCCTTTTTCTTTATCAAAAAACAGGCATATCTATTGTCCTGTGGGTAATTTCAGCACTATGAGTCTCTTCATACTCATTTTTCTCCTGAATTAGGGCATTGAGTTGTTCAATCATAAGTCGTTGATTGGCAGTTTCTTCTTCAAATTCCTTCTGAAGGCGAATAATTTCTGCTTTCAATCCAGTAAGCCTCTGTCCTTTGTTCTCAGCTGCCAAAGTAACTGATTCTATCTTTGAGTTGAATTCAGCTGACTTTGCAGAATGAGCTTCTAAAAGGTTCTGAAGGTTTATCCTTTCAATATCAGCTTCTTGGGCTAGTCGCTCATATTTGGCTTGCACCAGAGAGTCTATATTCTTCTTCTTGAGCTCTTTATATTTCTTTATGGATACTTCCAACTCATCCAATATATGTTCAAGAAGAATGGCTTGAGCCTCATCTCCTTGATCCCTTATGGCTCTTATTAAAAAAGAAGTTGGCTTCCTAACCATAATAAAGTCAGCTCCTTCCTTCTCTATCATCTTATGAGCAAGAGATCCCAACGATTCAAAAAAGCATTTGGTAAATGATTGTACAACTTGCTGATTGATGGCTATAGTTCCAGGAGTCGAAGCTATCCCTATTGAGGATGGGGTAGTCGGTTGCTCAATCCTTTGCTGCTGAATGATGGGCTCTTTAAACAAAGGAGCCAGAGTGGAGCTAGCTGCTCCTCCTGTTTGTTCTTCTGCAAAAAGTAAAATTATTATTTTACTAATTTGCCAATAAATAAAAAGATCAAATAAAAACAGTCTTACCTTGATTTGATCTAACAACAACTGCATCTCCTGCTGGAATAGACTCCCGTTGAACGGAAGTAGCTTCAATTGCGACAGCTTGGCTGCTACCCGCTTCAGAACCGCAAGATAAGTGATGGCTACTACTAACAACCACCGTCGGAATAGGCACCCTAGCCAGGTCCATCGGAGGTGTTGGTAGAGTATGAAGATATTAGATATCAATCTATTTTAAAGAAAGAAGATTGTTAAATCTCGTTTTATACCTTGGGGTTCGGTGGCGGGATTCTCTTGCTGGACATCTTCACCAGCCGCTTCTTCAGGAGATATTTCTATCTCGACGTCTTCATCAGGGTTAACAACCTTTTCTACGGACGCCTCTACTTCAATATCCTTTTTAGGATCCGAAGTATCATCGGCGGTATCAAGAGATATGTGTTCTTCGTTGTCCCCTTCAGGATTCTGTATATACTCATCAACATTTCCAGAAGAAGAGCTTTCTTCATCCTTATCTTCTTCTTCTTCTTGGGCTGCATTCCCACTGTCAGTTGCGGTTTGATCCTCCTGCAGGCTATAACAATCTTCTAAAGCTCCGATCATTTCACGCTCTTCTTCTTCACGAAGAGTCTTAGGAGTAGGAGGAAGCTGAGTCGTCTCCGCGACAGGTGAAAGAGGTCGTGTAATATTTAGCTCCTCTTCAATGATGTTTTCTCTGAGTGTTTCAACTTCAGTTCTGGGGTCAAGATCTTCCCTCTGTTCAGTCTCTTCAAGGGTTTTACTCCCTGATTCAGAAACAGGTGTGGGAGATGGCATTATAAGTCCTGCTGCAGCATCTACTGAAGTTAGGAGTTGTTTGGAAGAAGAGGCTTCTAAATTTCTTCTGGTGACCAACTTCCTCTTCTTCTTTCTATGTAGAGGTCTATCAGGACTCTCTACATCTATTGGTGCTGTTTGTTTCTGTACAGAAGTTGGTGTAGTAGCAGCTTCCTGATTTGTCTCGGCTAGCTGCCGAGATTGGGATCTTGTAGTAACTTTATCAGAAGAATGCTCCAAGACCAATTTCTTCTTTGCTGCAGGAGCAGGAGGCTCCTCTCTTCTTCTTTTCTTGGCAGGAGACTTTCCCACTCTCAGAGAGATACGCATTGCTGCGTTTACCTCTTGTTGGAACATCATTTCTCTTGAAGTTTCTAGGGGTGCATCCGCCGGCTCGTTCGCCTCATCATTGGCAGGGATTGATAAAGCTATCCTCCCTTTCCTCAATCTTATCGCAGAAGCAAAACTATCGGCGAGATTAATGTTCTCGGCAAAAGTATTTGCAGATGTGTAAAATATCGAGTATGTGAAGAGCATCCGAGGCCCTTGAGGAGTGCTCTTTGGTGGCATCGAGAAGGTAGCCTTTGTGTCACGGGCATTGTAGTAGGCCCAAGCTCGGGCCCCGTCAATCAAGAAACCTTTGCCCTGAAGGCAGGTGATTGCATTTCCTACATGGAATTGGTCATATCCAAACTGCCGGGCAAACCGGCTAGGGAGGTATGGTTCCAAAAAGCATTCTTCTTCAAAGCGGTATACTAAATGAGATGGTCGAATTGTCTTCAACCATTCAAAGGCCACACGGTTTAAGGGCTGCAGCTTTGAATCTACCATGTTTGGTGGCATCTGGTCATGACCGGCAGGGAGAGGGGCGCAACAGAAGTTCCATCCTCTGTTCAAATTTAAAACAAATCTGCACTCGCTCAGAGAGGTGTACTTCCATTTATCCTGAGAATATCTGTGCAAGAAGCTGCCATCTACTGGTCCCATACCAGGGTCCATTAAAGTTGGATAGTGGAGGAGTAACCATCCAAAGAGATAAGTGTACGACAGTTCGAGACGGGGGAATTCTTTCTCTCCCTTTGCCTTCAGCATCGAGTCAACATACAAACGAAGACTCGCATTCAATCTGCAGGTCATTGCTGATAACAAGTCAACCTTATAACCGAAGACTAGCTTGACGGCAGCAAAAAGTACATCGCGATGGAAACGGTCCACTGCACTAGATCCCGGGACCACGAATCGTCTGAGCCAGTGTGTCAGGAACCCTGCTAACTGGGCTTCTTTGGACATGGGTCTGTAACCCATTCTCAAAAAACTCTTCAAAATGTCACCTTTCTTTAAAGGTGGACATTGATAATCATCCTTCATTTCCTTATCATAATGTTTACTTTCTTCCATCATCTTCATGACTTCCGTGTTACTTAAGGGTTTGAAAAAATTAGGGTAACATTTGTCATTTTCCTTGGTTTTCTTCTCTTCAATATGATTTAAGAACAAGTACGGCAGCCACTTCGAAGAATAGCAAGTGTTGGCCGTAGCACTCTTATAGTACAAAGAGCAAATCTTGTAATGGCATAGCAGTTCCTCAAATACTGCTACCATTTCTGCATTTTCTTTTCTGAGTTTCTCCAACTCGTCATTTGTGGGAACAAACTCCTCATACGGAGCATCCGCCATGGGCAAGTATGAGATGTACTTCATCTCGTGGAGTGCAAACCCCATCTCTCCACTCGGGGTCATGAAGGTTCCTGTCCTGTAATTGTATCGCTCAGCCAAGGCCAAAAACATATGAGGGTTAGGAGCAAAGCCGTATACAGTGGCATGCACTGCTTGAAACAGGTTAATCTGTTGGAGTTTGTCTTGGAAGGCTGTCAGAACCCAATTTGCAATACAATTCCATCGCTTGTAATCTGGATTCACTAATCCAGTCATTCTGATATCCTGTTCAGGGTATTTTCCTTCTTCCTTCGCAAATTCATTTACGAATATAGGGGTTCTGACGGGCATCAGCATAGAGGAGTTCTCCGGTGGAATGCAGTCGGGTCTCAAACCTCTCAACATAACACTGTATCTGTCAGAAGAGCTGTAAAACATATCTTTCCCGTTAACCTTCTTTACAAAGATCTTCCCTGCACGAGCATCCTGGAGAAGGGTGATGTTCCACTCCATCTTCCTTGGGTAACTCGCATGAGCATACCGCGACAAAGGGAGGCAGCGAGAAATGTCAGGAATGAAGAAAGATCTATCTTCCCGGTGGACTACCATCTCTTCCATCCTTGGCCTAGGCTGGGAGACTTTTTCAAAGGCGTCACCAAACAAGAATAAGGGTTTCTTGTGGATAACAGCATCTGCTGATTCCAGAGGCTGTCCATTCATCAGATACATTAAAGTTTCGTTGTCCTGGGAAATCAATATTGCCTGACGAGAAGCCGACAGATCGTACTGAGGATAATGAACGTGAGACAGATCTTCTTTATATTCAGATTCAGACAAAGTTCCCACAAAATGTTCATAGTTTGGATCTTCATTGGTTTCAACTGCATCAAAAAACAGATGAAGATCAGTACAAGTCAAACTCTATTTTTCAGACAAACAAAACAGTAGAGTACACAATCCTCAGATTGCGCTGACATAGATTGCGCAATATCAGTTTGCGCATCTCATCAGGGTGCGCAAACCAATCGATTGCGCTGACATCCAGCGCAAATCAATCGATTGCGCTGACTTTCTGTCAGCACAATTCGATGGATTGCGCAGGATTACAGCCTTCATAAAAATGAAGACTGACTGTTTATGCAACCAAAAAAACCCTAAAAAGGGGTGGCGCAATTTGAACTCATCTCTAAAAAGAGATGAGTTTCGAAGATCGAAGGAAGTCGAAATACCCTAAAAAGGGGTTTTCGATCGGTTTAACTACCTATCAGAGCGGGGTACGCGGACTCATGTCGAGATGCTCGCCGTGCAACTCTGTCAGATGACTCGGCCGGAGCTTTTCCCTTCGCGGCGGCGGCGGCGGCAGCATTAGATCGTCGGGGCGCCATGGCAAGTCGTTGGAGTTGGAAGACAGTAAGGGCTCAGAGGAGATTTTTCGAGATTGTAAAGTAAAGAATTGAAAATGAAAGGACGGCTATTTATAGCCTTTGAAATACGAAACGGCTGCCTTGGATTGCGCCTAAAATTTGGGGGCACTTCACTTTGCGCAGACAGCTCATCATCATGCGCAACTTGATTCAAAATTCAAAAATTCAAAGTATTTCGAAACTTTGAATCAAATCAACTTTCGAAAACTTTGAAGGGGGTCTTGTAGGTCCTAAAAATCAAGTTGCATCAATAAACAAAGTCAAGAAATTAAGAAACCCATCATTTGGATGAATTGTGCAGACAATAGATTGCGCAGCAATTCGATTGCGCATACTGCTTTGCGCACACTTCCAACTGCGCCGACTGACGTAGCAGAAGTCATCATTACCAAATCAAATCAAATCTTTTCTGACAACTGACAGCACGAATAACAAGGAGTTTGTTCGTTTCCTGCGCCGCACAGTGCTCGAGGGCGGCTGACAGCTGGCAGTACAAACCAATCCTGCGCAGTTTGAGTCTGCGCAAACCATGTATGCACAATTCAACTCTGTGCACTCCATCAATATAACTGATAAAAGACACGTGGCATTCATGCCATCAATTGTTCATTACGTGGCAACTGTTTATGCACGATCATGCGCATTTCAATCAAATGATGCCGTGTGTCCCAGATAGTTGGCCCACGATCCAATAACTGTTTGCGCAATCCAGTGCTGCGCAAACCAGTTGCTGCGCAAATCAGCTTGCGCAGTCCAAAATAACTGAAAGTTAGTTATTTTCAGAACTCTATAAATAGAGTTTCAAGTCTTCATTTCAAGGGGGATCAAGATCAGAGATCAGAAATCAGAGAGTTCAGGAGTTCTTGCCAAAGTGCTGCTGCATTCTTTCGAGACTTTTGTCTTCAACTTCAGAGGCTTTTGCCTTCAGTTTCCAGAGTTGTTTTCAACTTCAAAGGCTTCGTCTTCACAGTTCACATCGTCTAAGGGATAAAGCAATCGTCATCAAGATTGGATTCCTATAGTTGTAATTTTTCCAGAATTCTTGTAATCTTTATTACAGTTTGTATCAATAAAGTTTTATACTTTTGTTTTTGCAAACACCCACCTCTGTGTTAAATTATACGTGTCCACGTGTCTTGTGTAGGGAGGAATAGAGGTCGGATAGCAGGGGACAGAACTGGACTCAGTTCCAGCGTGTTCGTGTCCCTCGTGTGGACACGACACAGCACGAAATACCTAAGTGTCAACACAAACATTCAAGAGGGACCCTAGATCTACAATCCTATTCAAAAGGATTTCGAAAATAACATAAAAAGTCTCTTTGTGGCATTTCGGCAAACAGTACAGCCTAGTCTCTGATATGTGTCCAGAACGGACACGAAACCTATGATACCTGACACGAAACCTATACAGACACTTAGGGGACTCCTAGGGTTTCCTAACCATGGAGAGAAATCAAAAATCCATGGAGAAATGAGAAAGTTACCTATTGATGAACTTTCAAAAAAAACCCCTCTTTGATAGCTCTCCTCTTGATGTCCCAATCCACTCAAATCACATCAAACTGAGATGGAACCTTAACAACAGCAAGAATGGGTATATTAGGACCTAATGGAATAAATTAGAATGAAAAAGGAAGAGGAATGGAGCTCTAGGAATTAAAATACAATGGAAACTAACCTTCTTGAACTTTGAGCTTTCCTAAGAAAGAGGCAACCCTAGATTTTAGGAGGGTATTTATAGGGTGGTGATCCCAATGAGGATAGGGTGGCTGGCCAAGTGAGTCTAGGGCTTAGGGTTTTGCAATGTCTTGGGCTTTGGGCCAACCTACATGGCTATGGTTTGATTTGATTTATTAAAGGCTCTAAATCATAAGCCATGACTTATGACTTTCTAATTCCTATTGCTAACTAGAGTCTAATGACCAAACCAATGATTAGCTTAGGTTAGACTAGAGTCATATAACCTAACCAAGTCCATACTAACTAGGGTTAGCTTCTAGGTTGGTCTACAAGGGTCAAAACTAGTCAAAGTCAACCTAGTCCAAACAATTCCAAAATAATTCCTAAAAATTCTCATAAATTCAAATAAATTCTATTAAATCTAAATAATAATTAATAATTCCAAATAATTCTCAAAATTACAAAAATGACTAAAATACCCCTCAGTCTGGAAATGAACACTAGTAAGACACCAAATCATAAGTCATGAATTTAAATAGTTTAAAAAAATAATTAAAAATCACTAAAATCATAATATGAAATAAATATCATTAAATAATAATTGTAATTACAAAATTTCAAAATTATCCTCATCTGGAAAACTGGGTGTTACAATCCTACCCACCTTATAAAAATTTCGTCCTCGAAATTAAAATGGTAGTAGTCCTTCTAGGTCAAACACCCCACAATCAAAGTCTCAAACATACCGTCAGATAATCATATGCGTCTGTCCAAAACCATGTTGTCCAGAGTCTTCATCATGCTAGTGAGTAAGGCTACGATAATCACAGAGTCCTTGACTAAGGTACGTACCCTTAGGTTCATGGTATTTAAAATTTTCGTATTGCCGCATGCGGCGGCGAAAACCTTAAATTCCCATACCCGAGAAATACATTCAAAATCTGACTATATGTCCTCACTATGCCAACTAACACGACCATCGAAGATTCTAGATCCCATAACTGAGGTGACCTAGCCCATATGATTTTTTCAGAGGAAAAATAAACATAACGAAAGAGCAACATGACCAAATTAATCAATCAACAAGAAACAGATGGAATCGGATTTCAAGGTAGTTATAAAAGTCAATTTTGGGAATGGAATCAAGAAGAATGGAACTTGCAGCAAGATCTCCAATGGTCTGTGCATCCTTGACAGTCCTGACGATAGCTCACCCTGCTGGTTTCCCCTGGTATGCTGCTGATGCTGCATGAACCGCTGCTGCTGAAAGAATCGGAAATAACAAAAAAGTCTCTGTACAGAAAGAGGTGCACCTCCAATGTAACAGAAACGCCAACCTGAGTTGGCACAACAGGAGCTGCGGTCTCGAGGCCCTGACGAACAGGACGAGAGGTGGCCAGCCTCTCGATAGTATCCCCCGAACCGAAGTGATGAGATCGTGTCTTCATAACCATCATGAAAACAGATCAAAACAAGAAGCAATTTCTGAGAATGAAGCGAAAATTCAAAGGAGGACAGTGTATATTCAAAGGGAAGTCAATAAGCAACAATTTTAGACAAAAGGAATCTGATTAAGAGTTTTTTCCTAATGTGATTGAGTACCTCCAAAAATAATTCTAATCCTACCGCAGGCTGTAGTGATACTCTAGTTCGAATACCACTACATAAACTCGACCTGCATGGGCTACCACTAGAAACGTGTCACGACCCGCACCCACCGTGAGGGTACGAGTACGTAACAGCGCCCAGCCTACGCCGCAGTGTCGGCGGTAGAACGCTGTTCTAGGTCATGAACTATAACTAACATAATATGAATACCCTCCATAAGGAGGCCAACACAGAGGTATAACTTAATCACAATCTATAGATAGAAAATGGCACGATGAAATAGATAAGGAAAATCTCAACTGAGATACAACAGAAACGAAATACAAGTCTCAACATCTCTACAAAATACAACTCTGAAACAATGACAAAATCTAAACATGAAAAGAAATAGTTTAAGCTATCTACACTATACAAGGTATCATCCTGAACAGCTGCCTGAACCTCTCCAGGGGTCCAGGTCGCGAGTGTCATCTAGGCAAGCTCCAAGTAAGGGGTACAGGGTTCCTCATTATCCTCTGTAAAATTTTCAACAGGTCCTGTCAGGACGGGAGAGAGCACAATACATCTCATGCTGTTCATATCATGGCAGGAAATATAAAACAAGCAATAGAGTAAGATACATAAAACGCTGTAAGAAGATGTATATGAAATAGAAGAGATATTTGATAACTGGAAATATATACATAATTAGTAAGAACTGTAAGTGACTAGTGATTTAGAGTACGAGATGGCATGTAATTGGCTTAGGTTGAACATGATGTACATGAGTGAACATGTAGGACACCAGCCAATAAGGCTGTGTTGTACATGCTAAAATATAAAAAGTAACAGAGTGAACATGATAGGTAAATCACATGACCATTTATACTCACCCCTACCCACAATCAGTACACAAGGATCTATTTAAGTTACGTTACGGACATGATGTTTTGGTTATACAAGAGACACATGAGGAAACATGAGCGTACATGAAAGAACATGAGAGTACATGAACGTACATGTAAGAACATGAGAGAACATGAGTGTACATGAATAACGCAGAAGCAAGGAATACATGATGTACATGAAACACATGTCATAAAGTATCCGATGCGCCCGCTAAGGGGGATAACATCCCAAGAAGAGATCCGTATAGTACCAATCCGTGATGATAACGTGACAGCATCAAGTAAAAGTAATCTAGAGCGAGAATATAAATCGTGACAAGTATGAAACGATCAGAGAATGTACTCGCCTCGTATCTGAATGTCTGAAGTAAATGTACTGTCCGAGATGAGGTACCTGACTCCTAGTTAGAGCAACACAAGTCAAGATGTATACAGAGGGTGATATATGAAATGTACAATGCATCTGCATGCTGTCTAGGTCAAACTAGGCTAAAGTCGACACTTGGTCAACTCTAGTCAACCACACTAGTCAAACTAGGTCAAGTCCTAGCCCAAACAAGTCTAACAAGTCTCACTAGGCCTAACCAAGCCTAGTCTAGCAATCACACACCAATCACAAGGCTATACCAGCCAAACACAAGCACATATCAAGGCACATCCTATTCATGCATATTCAACATTATATATATATATATATATATATATATATATATATATATATATATATATATATATATATATATATATATACATATGGAGATAGAGAGATAAAGAGCTAGCAATATGTAGAGGCTATGTGGTTAGTGTGTGTGTACATGAAGGTGTATAGCAAGAATGGTTCAACACTAGCTAACTATTCATGGCATCTACTGTATATTCCTACACCTATATACATTCACATATAATACATACATATATACATAGATATATAGAGAGAGAGCTAAGGGGGATAACTACATGTGTGTGTGTTTGAATTAGGATATATGTGTGTGTGTGTTAGAGTGAATGCAACAGTGAGTGACAGATGTAGAGGACTGTTAGGGTGTCCTGTGGTGTGTGTGTGTTAACATTTGTGTTGTGAGAGAAGGATGAGTGTGTAGACTGATAGTGTAATGTATCTCAGAATTTGGGTTACAGTTTACAGTTTGAATCAAACTTAGTGTACACATATAAATAAATACTCAGGTTTATGTCAAGCCCCAACCTACATTCAGTTTACAACATAAGAAATTCTCAGTTCTCTGTGTGAGGGTTCATGTGTATACATGAATGCACATGTGTGTGTTCAACTTTAGTGTGTATACATGACTGTCTTAGGCTCAGTTTGCATGTGTGTGGATGGTGTTAAACTCAGGTTTCAATCATAACAAAACAGTCCACAACCTAAACATTCTAACTGCACAGGAAAAGAAAAACCAATCAAGACTTATAAACTGAGTTTAATTTCAGTTTTGCTCTTACTACCAATTCCAGGTTTTGCAACATAGGAACATTGAAATCAAACTGTTGACAGTTATAAAGGAGAGCAATATTGAAATAGAATGAAAGAACAGTGAAGGGGAAAATGGGAAATCAATTCATTGACCCCATCAAATCTCAGTTTTGAAAACCAACTCCAACACCAAAACAACAGTTTAATCAATATCTAAATATTCCCAACACATCTCAGATTTGCCAATCAACAGGAAGGATATAAGAAACAGTAAAAGCCCATCCATTTCTAGGTTTTCAGAAAAACAGTAAAGCAAACCATTGCCAGGTTTTCAGAAAACAGCAATGTAACCCATTGCCAGGTTATTTAGGTTCATCCCAAAACAAACAGTTAACACTAACATCACATCTTAGATTTGAGTTAAAAGAAAACATTCAGTTATAAGGCCTAGGAGAATTTCATATTTTCCTTTAAAAGGCTGAATCTAATATCAGTTCAAAACTTCCCTGGACAGGAAATAGGGAAGAACCAAACCATGACTCCACAACCTGAGTTTTAAACTTCAGCTAGCAAATGAAATCCCAGGTTTCAGTTTTATTCTTTTTTTTTTCAATTTAACACAAACTCAGTTAACATTTCAATTATCTAAATGAACCTATCATTAATCTCATAGGTTAATACATAATTCAGTTATCCAAAACACCCAAAAAACTTAGTTTTCTTTTAACATGAACAATCTCAGTTTTATCATTGAATGAATTCTCAGATTTCAACATACAAACCCAATTCTCATTCGAATAAAATAACCCAAAACTGGAAACACACTGTTACAGTGACCTAACATATTACTCAGCTTAATTATCCAGGTATCAAGCTCTGAAATAACCTAACATTAGGATCCAATATCAAATCTCAGATTAACATGTAAAACAGTCTCAGATTAACTTGGTGAACTCAGCAATGAAACCAAAATGACAGTTCATCCTATTTCGAAATCCCAAATCCCTATTTTTCCTCACACCAACCCATGACTCAACACTGCAGTACACTATTACATGTGTAAGTGAAATAATTCTAATAGTAATCATCATAAAAATAGTTTAAAAGAAGATTAAATTCAGGGAAATAAATCTCAACACAGCGTATCAATGTAGTATCAGGAAAAATTGGGATTCAGGAATTCGAACTCAAATTAATCATTAAAATTACAAAACAAAGGTTGGTAACCAATGTGTCATGCATACGCGTGTCAAACATGGTGTTTGTGTCCAAACAAGTGGACATAAACGTGTCCAAAACACAAATTCACACTGAATGTGATAACACTGCACATGAAGCCTCGTGCACGTGTTCACCTAGGTCTAGGACACGACACAGGCGTCCACGTGTCTCGTGGTCACGTGTCCTGGTTCACCTAGGGTTAGGGTACGTGTCCAACACCCTGATACGTGTCCACGTGTTGTGTAGAAAGGACACGAGACTCGTATCAGAGACCTAAAATCGTGCATTCAGACCGCATCATACACGCGGTCGAGTGCCTCGTGCTCACGACACAGGACAGGACACACCATGTGCTCGTATCCATGTGTACACCAAGTGATGGGCTACATGCTCGTGTCACCATGAGGTGTCTACGTGGTGTGTCCGTGCGACACGACACGCTCGAAGTGTGCTCTGTGCAGTGCGCACAGTGCAGTATAAAAACCGTATTCGTATCAGAGCTCTCTCGACACGACACGAGAGGTCATAATATTTGAGAGGGGGTCTGACAGTGATGGCCCCCACCTCTGTGTCAAATTACACGAGTCCACGTGTCTTGTGTAGGGAGGAATAGAGGTCGGGTAGCAGGGGACAGAACTGGACTCAGTTCCAGCGTGTTCGTGTCCCTCGTGTGGACACGACACAATATGAAATACTGAAGTGTCAACACAAACATTCAAGAGGGACCCTAGATCTACAATCCTATTCAAAAGGATTTCGAAAATAATACAAAAAGTCTCTTTGTGGCATTTCGACAAACAGTACAACCTAGGCTCTGATATGTGTCCAGAACGGACACGAAACCTATGATACCTGACACGAAACCTATACAGACACTTAGGGGACTCCTAGGGTTTCCTAACCATGAAGAGAAATCGAAAATCCATGGAGAAATGAGAAAGTTACCTATTGATGAACTTTCAAGAAAAACCCCTCTTTGATAGCTCTCCTCTTGATGTCCCAATCCACTCAAATCACATCAAACTGAGATGGAACCTTAACAACAGCAAGAATGGGTATATTAGGACCTAATGGAATAAATTAGAATGAAAAAGGAAGAGGAATAGAGCTCTAGGAATTAAAATACAATGGAAACTAACCTTCTTGAACTTTGAGCTTTCCTAAGAAAGAGGCAACCCTAGATTTTAGGAGGGTATTTATAGGGTGGTGATCCCAATGAGGATAGGGTGGCTGGCCAAGTGAGTCTAGGGCTTAGGGTTTTGCAATGTCTTGGGCTTTGGGCCAACCTACATGGCTATGGTTTGATTTGATTTATTAAAGGCTCTAAATCATAAGCCATGACTTATGACTTTCTAATTCCTATTGCTAACTAGAGTCTAATGACCAAACCAATGATTAGCTTAGGTTAGACTAGAGTCATATAACCTAACCAAGTCCATACTAACTAGGGTTAGCTTCTAGGTTGGTCTACAAGGGTCAAAACTAGTCAAAGTCAACCTAGTCCAAACAATTCCAAAATAATTCCTAAAAATTCTCATAAATTCAAATAAATTCTATTAAATCTAAATAATAATTAATAATTCCAAATAATTCTCAAAATTACAAAAATGACTAAAATACCCTTCAGTTTGGAAATGAACACTAGCAAGACACCAAATCATAAGTCATAAATTTAAATAGTTTAAAAAAATAATTAAAAATTACTAAAATCATAATATGAAATAAATATCATTAAATAATAATTGTAATTACAAAATTTCAAAATTACCCTCATCTGGAAAATTGGGTGTTACAGGCGACTCTCCTCCCTCTCCGGTATGTGACTCCCCTTATCTCTATTTTGGTTGTTGGTGGTTGGGGGGGGTACGGGTGGTTGGGGGGTGAGGAATGGTCCGATGGGGGGGTGAGGGGCGGAGGGGATGCGGGTGGTTGGGTGGTGAGTAGGGGGTGGTTGGAGGGGTGGGGCAGGGGTGTGAGGGCGGCTGGGGGTGGGGAGGGAGGGCTGGAGGGAGCGGAGGGTTAGGGTTCGGGTTAGGGTTCTGGTTAGGGTTAGGGGTGGTTGGTGGGGGAGTGGGGCAGGGGGTATAGGGGGGCTGGGGAGGGGAGGGGGGCTAGTAGGGGAGGGGTTACGGATAGGGTTCGGGTTAGGGTTAGGGGTGGTGTAGGGGGGAGGGGTGCGGGAGGGGGGGGGGGCTTGGTCAGGGGCATCGAAAGTGCCAAAAAATTGATAATTTAGTAATATTTATTTGTTTTTCGACACCAAAAAATTTGATACTCCGATTCGAAAGCACCGATGGTGTCGATATTTGTAACAAGTAGTTTGGTTGGTTAGTTAATTGGTAATATTTTATTCATGAAATGGGTTGGATTGGTATTATTCTAGATACGGCAATCCAACCCATTTCTCTCGGCAATGATGATACGACAACCTATCACTATATCTTTTAGTAGTAGAAGATGTCTTACTATTACGTTATGTGGGTTCATCTTGATTCTGTTATATCCTTCAGATACTAGATTCGATAAGAACATATACTACACCATATGTACAGAACATAGATGGTTCACACTAATATATGCTTGAATGAATTTTGGGTTGTGTTCTGAGCCATCCGTTCTCACACTTAAAATAGATATGAATTAGTACTGTATGTCAATCTTTGTTTTTGTATTTTCGGTGAACCCAGGGATTGGATTCAGTATTTTGTATTTTGGATTCTGTATTTTGGCTCCAACTCCAGCTCCATTTGCATTAATCTATGGTACGATATGGTGATCAGGACATAGTCCCTGCAGCCATTTGACTGGCGAGGCAGAAACTATGTAGCCATAGATGAAGTTAACTTTCCTCTGACCCTCATCCCTCGGCAATGATGATATGACAACCTATCACTATATCTTATATAGTAGTAGATGATGTATTAGTATTACATTATGTGAGTTCATCTTGATTCTGTTACATTCTTTACATACTAGATACGATAAGAACATATACTACACCATATGTACAGAACATAGACGATTCACACTAATGTATGCTAGAATGAATTTTAGGTTGTGTTCTGAGCCATTCGTCCCCACACTTGGCAAAAAATTATCGATCTTACAATTATATTCTTTATAAATATCCGTTCTCACACATATCCATTCTTACAATTATATTCTTTGTGAATATCGATCTTACCAGATGGCACCCATGACCCGAGCAGCAGCACGTCGTTTGAGGGAAACGACATTGAATGCAGAGGTGGCTCTTCCTACTGTTAAGGAGGAAGTGGCACCGGCAGCTAGTAAGACCGGGAGTTTCATTCATCCAGCACGTCGTTTGAGGGAAACGACACTGAATGCTGAGGTGGACTGTATCTCTCCTGGCACCGTCGATCCCACTTATTCGAAGTGGTTGCGTGTTCGTATCACTGAGTGTTTGCGTGAGCTGCGTGGTTGTCATTAGTGTAGTGTAGTTTTATGGATATATTTTGTATTGGACTATTAGTACTTATTACCCGCTATACTTGCTTTATGGATATATTTTGTATTGGACTATCTACTAGTATGTTTCTCTTTTGGAATTATAAAACATATATGAATTAGTACTGTGTCAATCTCTGGATTGTATCTCCAGCTCCACCTCCAGCTCCAGCTCCAGCTCTATTTGCATTCTGGATTCTGTATTTTTTATTTTTTTAATTTAGCGACGTTCATAAACGTCGCTTCCATAAAGAATTTGCATTAATCTACGGTACGACATGGTGATTAGGACATAGTCCCTGCAGCCATTCGACTGGCGAGGCAGTAACTATGTAGCCGTAGATAAAGTTGACTGTCCTCCGACCCTCATTCCTCGACAATGATGATATGACAACCTATCACTATATCTTATATAGTAGTAGATGATGTCTTAGTATTACATTATGTGAGTTCATCTTGGTTCTGTTACATTCTTCAGATACTAAATACGATAAGAACATATACTACACCATATGTACAGAACATAGACGATTCACACTAATGTATGCTAGAATGAATTTTGGGTTGTGTTCTGAGCCATCCTTTCTCACACTTGGCAAAAAATTATCGATCTTACAATTTTATTCTTGTGAATATCGATCTTACCAGATGGCACCCATGACCCGAGCAGCGGTACGTCGTTTGAGGTAAACATTGAATGCTGAGGTGGCTCCTCCTACTGTTAAGAAGGAAGTGGCACCGGTAGCTAGTGAGACCGGGAGTTCCATTCATCCAGCACTTGCAGTGGACTGCATCTCTTCTGGCGCCGTCGATCCTACTTTTTCGAAGTGGTTATGTGATCGTATCACTGAGCGTTTGCGTGAGCTGCATGGTCGTCATTAGTGTAGTATAGTTTTATGGATATATTTTGTATTGGACTATTAGTACTTATTACCAAATGTACTTACTTTATGGATATATTTTGTATTGGACTACCTACTAGTTAGTTTCTTTTTTGGAATTACAAAACATATATGAATTAGTACTGTGTCAATCTCTGGATTGTATCGCCAGCTCTAGCTCCAGCTCCATTTGTATTCTGGATTCTATATATTTTTTATTTTTTTTAATTTAGCGACGTTCTTAGCATCGCTATTACGTAGCGACGTTCATAAACGTCGCTAATAACGTCGCTAAATTGCTGACGTGGCAAAGAATCTTTCCTCACCACATCGTCGCCAAAACGTTGCTAAAATGTCGCTAAACGGCGACTACAAACGACCGTCGCAAATAACGTCGCTACTTAGAGACGTTTGTAACGTCGCTAATTAACATGGCCGTAGCGACGTTTTGCGACGTTTTACGGATTAGTGACACGTTTTTTTCCGTCGTTTCCAAAATGACACTAGAAACGTCGCTAACTTAAATTAGCGACATTTTGTTCGACATTAGCAACGTTTAAAAACGTAGCTAATCTGACAAATTCTGGTAGTGTACTGAGTAACTCAGACACATATGTAGATTATTCATTGGACAAACTAGCTCTCGCCCCATTACCGTAACAGTATATTGGGTTCTAACAGGAGATGCCAGAGAAGCTGCGAGGCCAGCCAGTGCGTCGGCCTCCAAGTTTTGTAGTCGATGTATATGTTCTATAAAGAACCCTATGAAGGTAGAAATAATATTGATTGCTACTTGGTAGTAAGGAATCAGATCTTAATGAAGGACCTTGTGTTGTCCTCGAACCTAGTTAATGATCAGTTTCGAGTCGCCATAGGCCTCGATGCAGTCAACCCCTAACTGTTTAGCGAGCTGGAGTCCAATGATGAGAGCATTATACTTAGCAACGTTATTAGTGCACGACTCCATGAGAGAATATGTACGGTGGATGACTAGGCCATCGGGAGTGATGAGAACGACTTCGACCCCTGCGATGATCTCGCCTTCGAGTACTGTTCCTGAAGCACTGCCAAAAAAATGTGCCAAACAGAGTTACCTGAGATAGCAATGGATTCTAGGACTTTGTAGCACCCAATTTTTGAAATAAGGGTATTTTAGTCATTTTAGTCATTTTGTGATTTTCTAGATATTATTGACTTGTGTTTGTTTTAGCATTTGGTTTAACCTTAGAAAATCCACATTAGAGGCTAACCATGACATATGAGGATTATTTAGCTAATTAGAATTTATATTATGCTTTGGTTTAATTTAGAAGGCCATTTGACCATTTTTAGGCTATTTAATTAATTGGCCTCTTAAGCCTTTCTGTTAGTGGGCTTAACTCAACTTAGATAGAGAAGAGGGGTCCATGAACCAACCCTAACCCTAGTAGGAATAGCCTGGCCGGCCAAAAATAGGAAACCCCTCCCTATATAAATAATTGCATTAGTTTTGACGCCCCCTTTACAAAACCCTAGTTTTCAGCTCTCCAAAACCCTAACTTTTTCATCCGACCTCTGTTTCACCTCAAACGAAGTGCGCTGTGATCGTGGGAAGGTGGAGAACTTGCTGGAGCATTGCTAGCAAGGAGTTGGAGGCGTTTGCTCAGTAGAAACTGGTCGTCTCATTGATCGAGGAGTCAGTTTCATTGATACTTCAACTCTGAATAGGTAAACACCTAAACACTATAGTTTTCTTGATTTTTCTTCATGGTAGCATGCATCTAGGTACCCTCGACCCACCCAAGTAGTTTGGTAAAGTTTCGTGTCTGTTTGATAGGCGTGTCGGACACGTATCGGATTAGGGTTTAATGTGTTCGATGAATTGTCTCTTAGAATTCAATACTGTTATTATTGTAAACTAATTTCGTGATTTGATAGCCCTAGATATAGGGATTACTAAACCCTAGGTTTGTGCAAGAGTCGACACGTATTCGTGTCCAAAACTGGACACGCACGCGCAGTACAAGGACAGCGCGTGTCCTGCTACTGCCGTGTCCGTTCTCGATGGACACGATGACTCGACGCACGAAACTTAGTGAGTGGGTAGGGTCCATGTCTGACATGGTGCCCATGAAATTTGGTTGGGTTTCGTGGAGAATTGAGAAAGAAATTGACGTGGCACTGATTTGGAACTGTCGTACGTGCGCCAGTTTTTGGCGTCCGATACGCGTGTCGTGCGACTCGGACACGTGTCGTGTGGCCAGTGCAGACACGTGGACGTGTAGCCCTATAGGTAGGCTACGTGTAGGAGTGACCACGTGTCATAATTCGTTCTGTGTCGAGCCCTAGGTCGCGTGACACGCGTGCACGAGGACTGGGTTCCAGTTTGGATACGCACGTATCCTGGACACTTCGTGTCCTATTTTTTGGACACGACTGCACCTAAACTTCATGTTCAAACACGAGATGCATTACCGACCCTTAGTTTCGATTATCTTTAGATTTTCGAGTGTGTTTAGGTCATTTTAGGTTTAGTGTTTTGAGTATCGGGTAAGTTCAGTTTTTCCTTTACTGTTTAGTATTTTTGTTCTGTCCAGTTTCGATTTCATTGTAAATTCTGTATAAACCAAACATACAGGTCCTATATAACGCTACTTAGAGGATACCTTGTTAGTTTACATAGAGATAGGGCTGTGTTCAAGTTTGGGTTAGCCATAGGATTGCTCGGGCTTAAGTTTCAGCTTTTTCTTACTGTTTCAGTATTTTGAAACTGTTTCCATCAGTTTTTGATGTATTTTCTATGTAAAAACAGAGCCTACAGATCCTTATGACCTATCTAGGAGTATCTACTAGTTTGCATTATGGAGAGGGTGTGTTCGAGTTTGGGTTTTGACATGGGGTATTCGAGTATAACCAATATAGAGTATCATGGGATAGGGTAGCATGCCTATAGCTGATTTTTGGACTGATTTAGGATTGATTTCAGTTCAATGCTAAAGTCCAGTTGCATTGGTTGTTAGTTAGGACTTTGTTGATACCAAGTTTAGTTAATTGTTAGTTAAGAATAGGTAAATGCCTAGTTAAGTTTAATTGATTAGTTTAGAATTAGTTGTGGTAGCTTTAGGAGGAATCTAAATTTTTGTGATGTATATATGAATGGGTTGATGTAGGATTGTTTTTAGGAAGGCTGAGTTCAGTTAGTTGCTTGATTAGTTGAGATTGGTTGATACCAAGTTTAGTTGCCTATTAGATAAGATTTGGTTAAGTCCTGTTTAGTTCAATTGATTAAGTTAAGGACTGCTTGTTGGAATTAGAATAGAAATCTGATTTTTAGATGTATATATGTATGTGTGTTTTGAGATAAGGGTTTGGGTATAGGCACTGCTGTAGCAGTAGCAGTGATGCCTGCAATTGCAGCAGTTGCTGCATCAATAGGAAACTGCAATGGCAGTAGCAACACAGGCCTTGGCCTAGTGCATGTGTCCAATGTGAGGGTGCCTTGGGTTGAGTAGTGAAGACCTAGCATTGAGATTACCTTATTTTCTAAACTAGAATTTTCCTAAGAGATACCCTAACCTAGAGTTTTGGTAGAAGTTAGTCTAAAGTATAGATATTAGATATAGGGTATTATGAGTTAAGGTATTTTGTGAATTACATTGGTTGTTAGGATTAGGCTTCTTGGACCTAAGATAACACCAACACAATACCCAAAATCAACTCTAGGACTGGTAGTGACCTAAAAATTGACTTATAGACTAGTTGACCAAACTTTGACCTAGTTTGACTAGTCTGGTTGACCAAAGTTGACCCAAGGTTGACTTTGACTTAGATTGACCCAAATCATGTAGAATTTGCATTGAAGGTATTCCTTATGATATTTTAGACTGTATTATGACATGTGGTTGTTTTAAATAGAATCTTATTACTCCAGTCCAGTCACTTTTCATCACCAGCAGTTCGGATTGCCAGGCGAGTACATTCTCTGATATTTTCATGCTTCTTTGGATATGTACTCTTGTTATGGACTAGTATACTTGATGCTGACACGACGTTCACACGGATCAGTACCCTCTGGATCTTTTCATGCGATGTTATCCCCTCGGATACATCGAGTATGTCATATTCATGTACTTTATCATGGTCATCATATACTCCATGTATTCACATTTATCCATATGCACTCATATGTTATTCATGTACACTCATGACCATATGAGCTCTACGTATACTGTAGTTGTTATCCATGTGCAATAACATAACATGCTTTGATCCTTGTGTATTGGTTGGGGACAGGGAGAGTGTAGTTGGTTATGTGATCATTATCCCCAGTAGTTATCCATATGCATCCCATAGCTGTATCCATGTGCAATCCAAGCTGTTTACATAACCAATTCATGCTCTGATTCACGTAGAAGGTTACATTCTTTATTTATTATATTATATCTCAGTTATATCTTCTCTCTTGTTGATTTCTCTTTACAGCGATTCATGTATAGTTTTCTATAGCTTGCTTTATATGTTCATTCCTGATATGAACTATTGTGAGAGATATGTGCTCGTTCCGTCCTGACTGGGCATGTTAAAAATTTTACAGGTGATGATGAGGAGTACTGTCCTACTTATTATGGCATTGGCTTAGATGACACTGGCGACGTGGACCCACAGGAGGATCCCACAGTCGCTGAGGACTTGCCCATAGTCTAGCTGAGACTTAGTACTTATTTGTATTTTCGGTTTGAGACTTTATGAGTTGTACTTGAGATTATTTCTGGTGGTTTATACCTAGACTTTTATTGTGACTCTCTTGAGATTCTTTTTCTATTCCATCTTAGTATTGTGATTGAGTTACGAATTATTTTACTCTCTATTCATAGCTTATTTATATTGTGTTAGATATGGTGACTCAGGACAGCGTTCTACCGTCGACACTGCGGCGTAGGATGGGCGTTCGTTACTTCTCGTGCCCTTACACTGGGTGCGGGTCGTGACAGACTTCATCGGGAATGTCGTCGTAGAGCTTTGATGTCTCTAGCACAGGGTGTGCCGCCAAGAAGTCGGCCAATGCTTGGCCTTTGACCGCTTTTTGTGGACATATACCATGTCATAAGGAGTCAAAATTATCGCCCATGTGGCCAATTACGAGTTTAAGGCCCCGGGTTTGATCATGAGGACCCTGAAGGGGTTGACTCGGGAGACGATGTGGATTGTCTGTCCGGCCACGTAATATCGTGTCTTCTAGATGGCGAAGAGCAGACCAAGATACTCCTTCTCTACAGGATTATAACGATGCTCGACCCTAATCATGTTCCTGCTGAGATAGTAGATCGCCTGCTCGTGATCTTTATTGCTTTTCTGGGCTAACAAAGCACCGAAAGAATGGTCCATAGCTCGGGCGTATAGCAGGAAAGGTCTTCCCATGATCGGTGCTACTAGTACTGCAGGACTAGTGAGGTACCTCTTGATGTCGTCCAACGTGCGCTGGCATTCTTCGGTCCATATATAAGAAACCCTTTTCTTCATCAGTTTTGTGAAGGGTTGACATCGACAAGAGAGATTTGCTATAAATCTTCTGATGTATGCCTGGCGTCCTTGTAAGCCTCGAAGCTCACGGAGATTCTTCGGGGAAGCCATGTCCAAGATCACCTTAGTCTTCTCAGGGTCAATATGAATACCCTTGGCTGTGATAATAAAGTCCAGGAACTTGCCAATGGAGACTCCCAGTAAAGACTTGGTTGGGTTCATCCTTAGTCGATGTGTCCGCATTAAATCAAATACCGTCCTTTGGTCATCTAAATAACTGGGTTTTTTTGCTCTTGACGGCAATATTATCAATGTTACATTCTACCATCTTTCGGAGGTGCTTGCGGAATATTGTGCTCATAGCCCGCTGGTATGTTGCTCCTGCATTCTTCAACCCGAAGGGCGTTATTGTGTAATAGTGTACCCCTTTTGGAGTCCGAAATGAAGTATGCTTCTCATCTTCGGGGAATATTTTGATCTGGTTGTAGCCTGTGAAATCATCTATGAAGGACGTGTACTCGAAGCCATACATGTTGTCGATCATCACGTCGATGATCGGAAGGGAAAAATCATCTTTTGGACAGGACGAGTTGAGATTCCTGAAGTCTATACAGACCTAAATTTTTCTATTCTTCTTCGTGACTGGGATAATATTGGCCACCCAATCCGGGTGTTGCTCTTTGCAAATGAAGCCGCTCTTTATGAGTTTGTCGACTTCTTTCTCAACAGCATCCATGACGTTGGGACGGAAACGACGCTGTTGCTATTTGACCGACTTAGCGTCGGGTAAGATATTGAGGCGGTGCATGGCGACTTACGGATCTAGACCTGGCATGTCCTCATAGCTCCAAGCAAAGAAATTGATGTATTCTTATATAAGCTATATCAGCGATTTTTTGTCTTCTCCCATCAAGCTTTTGCTGATGAAAATGGGTTTTGGGGAAGCCTCATCTCCTAGCTCGACTTAGATGACTTCATCTTCAGTGGGAGGTTCACGTTGTTCGAAGTGTTATTCCTATTGGGATCCCAAGCGTTGAGCCCACGGTTCACCTTCTAATAATTCAAGAATTTGGTCTTCCTCCTCGACTGGGGGATCTGCAGAGACCATATTGACGGATAATGTCTTCTTGAAGGCTTGGCCGATACTGGTATCGGAGTCCCAAGTTGAGGTATCAGAAGGGTGTGAATGTATCAAGACCTTCGGCTCTGAACTCTCCGAAGTTGTTGTGGGTGTAACATAACCCAACCCCCGGCGAGTGCGTTGGTAGTAATTTTATGACTTTTCCTTTGGAGCACAAAGTCGTAAGGAAAGATGCCAGCCTTTGCCATAGTTTAGCCCTCTGTTGCTGTTCAAGTCGTAACCCATCTTCTGGATAAAATGTTTGGTTTGAGTAATGTAACGATAGAGTTGTATCATGCCGTTATCGGGTTTTGGTTCTGCCGAAGCCAGTCGCTGAGAATGCTCTAATTGACCGAAGATGATGGGTTCCTCCTCCTTCTTTCTTGCTGGAACCAAGAAGTAGGTGCCTTGATAGGGGACAACTTGGCTTGCGAGACTAGTGGTTGTCACTTGTGTTTGTAACATAAATAGAGCGATGTTTCAGAAATACCTAGTGTTCCAATGCGCACAAGAGTAATTCAAAGACAACTTCCTATTAATGAAATATGAAATTTTATCCCGAGGGATTACATCATCTAAAGAGTGTTCCTCAGTATTAGCACACACACAGTCTCCCAACTCTTCATCTGTGAGCACTAGGGCAGCCATAGAAGAAGGTGGAGGCGGTTTTCCCTTCAACTTGACTACCATGGGGGTTGTAGTCGGAGGTTCTTGCGACTTCAGAGTTTGCCTTGAGGCCTTCCGGGGAAGCCTTATTTATTGGCCCATTGGTCATGGTCAAACCTGATTTTAATAATTGATCTAACCATGTCTTGATATAAGGGCTACTTGGACAACTGCTAAAGAAGTTCTACCATTCTGTTCAAGACTGAAGCTGTTTTTTCCATATGAGTCTGTATTTCATATTCAAATGTTATATTTATTGAATCTAGGAATACTTTGTACACAAAGTCGTACTGGCAAATAGGCTACCCCAAAATATTTTCAAAAATATCCTATATTTTAAAAATAGTCTATTTTACAAAAGCTCCTAACTGCTTAAACTTTTCAATAAACCAAAACCAAAATTCAATTTTACAAAATGTCCCAAAAATCAAAATTGGCCTAGGAGAATTTGGCTATAGTTCGGCCCGAATTCGGCCCAAATTCGGCCAGAATTCTTAGTGTCGTTTTGATTTTGAACTTGGTCCTCATGTAGTTACGGATGCAATGGCCATTTGCCGAGATTCTGTCAAAGTGTTCTGCCCGAATTCTGCTCGAATTCTGTCTTAAGAAAACCTATAACTAGAGAAGGATTTCAATCATTTCAATTCACTCATTCACTTTCTTATCTCTTCTTTCTAAGCTTAAATGTCTTCCAAAGTATTCTAAAGCTTTCATTTTCAAATCCCAAGCTAGATACAATCCTCTAGTCCATTTGCCAGTGCGATACGATATAGAAGTTTCAGAGAGATTATAATTAGAGTCTTGATTGAAGAAAGACACTTCAAAATTAAAGTTGGTCGAGCACTTCGTATCAAAGCTCACGTTGTAGAAGTTGCAAGGACTTCGTATTAAAACTTGCAGTATTTTTCAATAGTGGATTCAACTAGAAGCTAGAGTTCTTCTGACTCCTCATAAGAGGAAAACTAGTACACATCGTCCCATGGGACTGACTTGTATAGCTCAGTATCTGTATAGTATGCTTCAGTCCTCGGAATGGGTCGATGTCAGCAAACTCAATTTTGATGGTCCCGTCACTGGCCACATACTTTATGTATTGATAGAGAGTGGAGGACACAATCATGTACTCATGAATCCGTGGTCGTTCCAAAAACATGTTATAGTTTATATCGGCGTCAATGACGTAGCAAGTTACGTCAGTCTGGAGATCACCTATTTGGTATTTTAGGCGAATCTTGCCCAGGGGCTCACTCTTTTCAGCGTTGAAATCGCTGATTGTAGTATTTGATGCAGTCCATCAATGCATTGGGATCTCCAAAGCTTGGAGTAAACTCCGTAGGATGATGCTAAGAGAAGATCCATGGTCGATATGGATACGATCGACCTTAATGGCACCAACATACCCTGTGTAGTACTGGAGCCTATTATGACGGTTGTTCTTCAGCAACATGTTCTGCTGGATAAAGGTGATGTAGGAATCACCTCGACCATATTGTGACAATGTGGGCATGCATCAGGGTCTTCCTTGGGTGGTTTCATCTGGGTGAGGAAGGAGTCAGCATTCTGCAAAGTTTTGCTGAGGGCGTCTCGAGTCTTTTTGGAGAGACAGAGGAGATAGAATAGTGACAGTCGAGCCGAAGTATTGGCCAGCTGTGCCAATATGTCAAAGTTATAGGGTTTGATCGGTCCTACTGTCGAGCGTTTTCTCAGAGGTTCGTCAAAGTGAACCTTCTTCTGCCTTTACTTATTTGCGATAGGGGCTTGAGACAGACCAACTTTCGATATATTGGGGGCGGTAGCCGCAACAGGGGAAGGTATTTCCTCTTCCGGAGCCTGATTTTTTTCTCGCTGGTGAGCCGAGCAAGTGGTAACCAGAGTGTCATCAGCTGATGTAGAGACCGTACGACATGAATTGACTTTCTTTTCCTTGATAGAGTGTGTTGTAGGCACGATCATATTTGGGGCGAGATCAGGATGGATTTACATCACTTTGCCTCGTAGAATTGTAAATGGGATAAGGCCTTGAGCGTTGTCACGGGCCAGTGGAAGATTTACTACTTCCATCATTGCTCTCGAGATGGGGACAATAACCGTCTTGAGCCTCTCTTCTCAAAAAACTTTCGAACTGGAGAGTGACCATGTTGGCAGTAACAGTCTTTTCCTCGTAGTCGAGCGAATGACCTTGGCACCAATGAGGTGCAAGATCTATCTTTTCAACACGTAGCAGTCACGTGTTGAATGGTGAACATACTGGTGGTAGTGGAAGTATTCTGGATTGTCCACCTTTCCCACTTCATCGAGACGCTTAGGAGACGGGAGCTGAAGCTTGCCACCTTTTGTCAGCATATCGAAGAATTCTAGTGTGTTTTCGTTGTTGAAGGAGTAGGTCTCTTTCGGCCTCTGTGCTTCGGCCGGCTTAGGGTTCATTGTTGCTAAACCCTTGGAGATGTTGACGATCTTGGCTTGTTTTCCTTTACCGTCCTTGGGAGCAGGATTTTTGCTAGATGAGCACCTCCTTTTATCTTCGAGCGATGGAAAACTCAGTCCCAATAGCTGCGCATCTTGAGCTTTCCTTTTTACCATGTATGCCTCTGTAATGAAGGACGTCCACTCTATGCAAGGAGCACTGTGCCATAATTTGATTGTAAAAAGCATGTTTTTGTGGCAGGAGTCCACAAGCATAGGCTCTAGTATACCAGGAGAGTCGACATTGTCCATGAGAGTCCTTGGGAGCAGGATTGTCAATGTATGCGTGTACGGGTTGCTTCTCCTTCTAGACATTGTCCATGAGAGTCGACATTGTCATATCCATTCCCCCTTCGTAGAAACGATTGAGGAATTGGCGCTTCAAGTCTTCGAACGACGAAATGCAATTGTTCGGGAGGCTATAAAATCATTTGTAGGCCACCCCATGCAGTGCTCCTACGAATATGTTGGTAAGGAGAGCGTCAACTTTTGGTAGATGTCCTATTACTGAGGCAAAGTACCTCAAGTATCGACGGGGAGACTCCTTTGTATCGAACAGCGTGAGCATCTGCAAATTATATTTGGGAGAATAGATCACATTAACCCATTCGACATGATATGGTTGCCAAATCCCCATCTTTTGGAGTGATTTTTGACTTTTTTGGCATCGTAGCGAGCGTACAACTCTTTGAGGGCATGCTATACTTCATTCGATATTGTAGGTCCTGTTGTTGATGGAATAGATGACGGGGGCACTGCTTGGCTCAGGATGTGAGGCGCATTGGACCGCCGTTAGTCCCTGGGTCTTGGTTCGTAGGAGCGGAGACAGCGGGTGTCAATTTCTCCTTGACCTCTAAGACGACGGAAGCCAAGGACTTTATAGTATCGTTTAACATATTTAGGCCTATCTCAAGGGCTTCTATACATTTCTGCTGACTGGATCCTTCACTATTGTCCATGTTGTCACCTTCGACCATAAACACAGACGTCATGTGCAGATGGATAGAAAGGGTTAGTAGATCTTTCGCTCTCTGGCTTAGATTCTTGAGTCCCATCGTCTTGAGGATAAACCGGTAGATTGCAATCATCCTCAGATTGGAAGTCGGGATTATCATGACTGGTGGAGGGCTGGCCACCCCCAGCTAATGTTGTATCCGCAGCATCACCTCCTTGCACCAAGGATCCAGATTTGGCATGTGTGCCTTGGAATATACCCGTACTGGGTACCGCTGTCTTGCTACCCCCTGGCCGATTTTTTGGCTTGTTGGCCGACATGGGAGGATTCTTGGAAAGCTTCCTGAGAGATGGAGAACCCCGTAGCGCATTGCATGAAGCAACACAGACTTTATTTTCTTCTTCACCAGATACCATCGGTTGCAGTCTTTGGAAAACAGACCACCTCTTTGGTGGCGACATGACTGTTTGGCAATAGCAGCAGTTGATGGTGATCTGGATGTAGTTGTGCCTTGGTTTAGACAAGCCTTGCGCCACAGATCCCTCCCTCACTTTATGCTTGTGGGGAGTTATTGAGGTCTCCACTCCTGCACTCCTTTCGTGTACGCAGGGAAGTTGCACAAAGGATTGAGGATGTGTAAATAGCTTCTCTATTCTTAGTTCCTACGCGTGTGTAACACCCAGTTTTCCAAATGAGGGTAATTTTAAAATTTTGTGATTATAATCATTTAATAATGATATTTAAATCATATTATGATTTTTGGTGATTTTTAATTATTTTAAAACTATTTAAAATATTTATTGGTGATTTTGATGGTTAACTAGCTAAACCCTAGTTTTACTAAGCCTAGAGACTAACCATGACCAAAGGAGCCTAGTCACGTGATTAGAATTTCATATTACCAATTTCTAGCCTAAGGGTATTTTGGTCATTTTGATAATTTTGTGAATTTATAATTTATATTAATTAAATATTGTGCTAGTCTTTTAGTGAAGCCTTAACCTAGAAGTTAACCTAACCTAGATTAGTCATGAGGTTAAAATTATGGTTAGAACATTTCTACTAAGTGCCAAGGTTAGTAATATCTAGATATTATTAGGAAGGATATATTTTTTTTGAGATATTTGTAAAAAGAAGCCTTGAACCAATAGAAATCCTTGAAATTTGGTGGATGAACCTCAACCACTCATCTAAAACCCTAATCCTAATGTTTTCAACAGCCATACAAGCCCCATCCCTCCTATAAGTATCCCACTTAAGAAATAATTGCCTCATTTACAAAACCAAGAAAAAGCCCTACTTGTTCTTCCCTAAAACTCTCCCCATTAATCCAAATTGAGCCCAAATTGAGTCAAATCAATTGCATCATCATCCCCAATAGTAGAGGATACTTGTGGGTGCTTGCTAGCAAGGTTCGAGGACGGTTGAACCGGAGAAAATCGAGGAAGACGTCGAATTGAGGCTCTTTACATTGAGATTCTAGCTCTCAATAGGTAAACCTATCTACACCCATTGAAATCATGAATTTTATTCATAGATGCATTCATTTTGGGTTCCCCTAGGTGTAGCCCGAGTTTGCTAGGAATCCGTGTCCATTTCGTGTCCGTATCGGACACGTATCGGTGTATTTGAATGGGTGTTTGATGAAATGCTTTAATGAAATGAATATTGTTAATTTAGAAAACTAATTACATGATTTTGAAGTCCTTGATATGTAGATTAATTATGTTAAACACTGAGCACGTTTTAGAGCCGTGTCCGTGTCCAAAATGGACACGAACACGCTGCACGACACTGTCGTACAGTGTCCTGCTGCTCGGGTGTCCTAGCGGACACGACACGATGACTCAAGCCACGAAACTTGGTACACGTGTTGTCCTAATGACTGACATCCTACCCACAAAATTTCGTGGGATCTCGTCGACTGTGCGCGGAGGAATCGAGCCTGCACTGATTTTTGCCTCACTGTGCACACGCAAATTTTTGTCTCTGATACGGGGCTGTAGTTTGGACACGACACAGTTTTGACATGTTGCAGGGTGATGAAACTCTAGCCCTATCATGGGCGAACGTGTATGCACATGCTCGACACGTCTCGAGCTCTGTGTCGTGTCCAATCGGGCACGACATGGCCGTACGACACTTAGCACGCACAGTGTGCTGTTGCTGATACCACCTGTTTCATGACACATTCGACACTTCGTATCCTATTTGCTGGACACGAATGACTCCCTTAACACCATATTATGTTCACACATGATTACCAACCAATTATTTATAATATTAACATGATTTGATTGTCGAATTTGTATTTCCCTAAAATTCCTGATACATGAGTTCTTTTCAAAAATTTTGAGATTTAGTTCTGTTTTCAAACCGAATTTTAATGTTTTAAAAACCAATTTTAATGATTAATTTACATGTTTTTCTTTTACATAAGTTTTATAGCTGATTATGTATTGGATGTGGGGTTTATGTTTGGTGTTGGGAGTGGAGATTCAAAGTGTGTTTGGGATTGGAATACATGAACTGTCATTGTCGAATTCCTGAGAACCTATTTGAAACATCAATTGTTTGCACTGATTTCAGTCTACACATCACTAATCCATTTTCCCTGTGTACACATTCCATTCACTGTTTTGATGAACTCCTAATACACTAGACATTGACACACTGTTACACTTTACACTGTCCTGTAATGTGAGACACACTACTAACCATCCACATGGACTGTTCTATTTTTCTGAAAAACACATTTACTATTTTCCTGAAATTCTGAGAACAATTTACTGAATTCCAGTCACTTGAACACACACACTTCACATCGAGTTTATATGTGTGTGTGACTCATGTATCATGAGTGTCTTAGTGTGTGATGTGAGGGGCTTTAGGCTAAATGGATGGGTGAGCCATCAGATGGTATAAGTGGGTCTGATACTTGCATTGGCTTTAGCTTTTGGTTTTTCATAGTAGGCAGAGCTTGTGAATATGAGTGTTAGCACAGGTTCAGTGAGGAGGATGTTATGGAGTGTCTTGGATTTGCTTGGTTCAGCTCTTGTTGCTGTGTGATAGCAGTTCAGGTATTAGAGATGGGATGAGGAGTCGGTTAGTGAGCCTACACCTAAGTTGATTCCATGGTTAGTTATATTGGATGGGGGATGGTGAGGTAGCAGATGCAATTGCAGCAAGAACAGTAGCATCGCAGCAGTAACATTGCAGCCAGGGTAGCAGTTGGCCAGGAAGTGAGTTAGAGTATCAAGGTATTGGGGAATAGATGTATAGGTAAGTCGAATAACTATAATTATAGGTTCTAAGTATATATTATAGGTGCCGTGAGCATGGATTGAGGATCATGTGTGTCAGCCCAATGAGGACTGATTTGGATGTTCAGAATTGTATCCTAGGGTGCCCAATACATTTAGCATAGTAGCATGACAAGTGGGAAACCATTTGGGAGTGTGGGTTCCTGATTACAGGCATGCCAGGCCATTTGATCACTGTTCAGCCTTCGTAGCAGTAAGCATTGCCTGCAATGCTACAGCAGGGCAACTGCCTGCCCTTGGGCCAGCCATGCCCTGTAGCAGAGGACCCCCTGTGTGAGGCAGGACAAGCCTTAGCAGCAGACTTGTAGGCCATGTTGACCATAGGCATGTGGCCACATGTAGGAAGTTATGTATCAGTCAATGGGACTGTTTTGAGGAGAATAGCTATACCTATATTCATATATAGGTGAATATATAGGTGTGGCAGTACATTAGTTAAGTGTGTGTCTATGTTGAAGCAATAGGAGGTTGAGTGTGGCCTGTGGCAGGACTTTGGGTTGGTAATTGGAGTGTGGCAGTGTGGTGTCATGTGAGGGTAGAGAGAGTAAAGGGTAATGCTAAGTGTATAGCAGTATTAGGGGTGCAAGTTAGGCCTTGGGCCATGGGTTCACTTGTGTGACTCAAGGGTTGTTTCATAGGGTATAAGTATGCATGTATTGGTATACATGAATATAGACATTTGCATACATTATTCATATAAGGGTATATGGTTTAAATAGTGATTATGTGTGTTCTTAGTTATAGGGATAATTGTTATATATATATATATATATATACATATATATATATATATATATATATATATATATATATATATATATATATATATATATGGTGTGGGTAACTTATGAGACTAGCTTGATATGGGGTATGACTAGATAGTTAACCCTAGATGAGCATTAACCAAGGTTGACTAACTAGACCAATTTGACCCAGAGGTAGAGTTGACTTTGACCTAGATTGATCTAGAAATCATGTAGATTGCATCGTAAATTTCATTTATCGTATTTTAAACACATTATAACCTGTACTGCTCTATTTAGGACATTGTGACTCCGGTGCAGACATCTGATATTACATTACTCTTTTCAGAGTATCAGGCGAGTACATTCTCTGATAGTTCTTTCATTTATTTGTCAATTACTGTACTTCAGTTCTAGTTAGCTGTATGTGATTCTCTGTTACAAACACGTATTGTTATTCTGAATCCATGTATACGACCCACATACTTACTCGTCTTACCTCTATTATTCGAATCATCAAACGAATCACCATACGAATCACCATACAAATCACTATTCGAATCACCCTATTCGTATCTTCATATGCTGGTTGGACTTGTATTCGTCTTATGTGTTGGATTATGGATTCATTTGTATTAGACTGGGCGGGGAAATACTGATTAGACATGTAGACATATCCCCCTATTCGAATCACCCCTCTGTGAATGATATTTGAACGATAGCCATCCTACACTTCGTGAGTGTGTGGTGTGCCGTATTACCTACAGCCGTTTACATGTCGATCTCGATATTTTAAAATACACTTAGAGAATTTATTCGAATTATTGTTTGACTACTATTCGAATCACTATTCGTATCACCTTATTCGAATCACCTTATTCGCATCACCTTATTCGAATCACCTTATTAGAACAATGATTAGAATAACATTCGACTTATCTTGTATTAGACTCATACTGGGATTACACTTGACTCATATTATATCATCTGGAATTATATCATGTTACTCTAGTTCAGCTAGATTATATTTTACAGTCTACATTGCTATGATTCTCCTTTTGTTTAGTTACCTTACTTTCATTATACCTTAACTGCTTCTCTACATCACTACATGTATAAAACTGCCATATTCATCAATATAACTGTCTATAACTGTTTTATAGTTCTCTGTCATTTACTTGGGATTTCTTGATGAAATGTACTCGTTCCTGTCCTGACTGGACCTGTTGAAAATATTACAGATGATTGCCCTGAGGACATTTACCCTACTTGCCTTGGAGCAGGAGATGGCTTAGCTACCTATGTCCCCGACACTCAGGAGTGATCGGGAGACTAGCTAGTAGACTTGGTTTAGTTTTTATGTTTTAGAACTTGAAGTGTAATAACTTGAGATACGAGTTTATATTTGAGTTTGTTTGAGATATTATTATTTAGTAGTTTATAAATTGTTGTTGTTTAGTCTTTAGTTATAAACTTCTGTGATATCTTATCATTCTTAGACTGTGATTGAGATTCATCATATCTATACTTGTCCTCCGTTCGGAATTGAGATCTGACAAGTACATTATATAATTGCACGAGTTGTTGATTAGATAGTAACCTAGGACAGCGTTCTACCGCCGACACTGCGGCGTAGGCTGGACGTACCCACTTCTTGTGCTCCTACACAGGGTGCGGGTCGTGACAGCGTGAGACACGCTTAGGTCCTGATTAGAGAGTTGCTAATGAGGTAGACTCCTTCTATGCTTACAGGATTACTGTTCGCACAAATCTATCTCGATAGCAGGTACCCCTTGATTTGAATCGTACGCATGAGCGCTCAAGTGACAACAGGTTTCATCGGTCGAGGCATCAAAGCACTCGGACCAGTTTTGTATAGCTTTTCGTTGGCTGTGCTCTTGACTGTCAATGCGGGCCTTTGGTATGCCATTGGCATAGCACTTTGATATGGAAGCGCGTGCTGCCTTAGATTTCTTCCTACTACCCTTAGAAGGTGCGTAGTATTCAGAGTCCAACAGAGTGGTTAGCATAGTACTTTGGCCTTATAAGGCACGTGCCACCTTGGACCTTTTTGTGTTAACCTTAGAAGGTGCGTAATGTTCAGAATCCAACATAGCCTTACCCGATAGGTAGGCAATTGTGTTAAAGACAGAAGTTCTCGCCTGTGCAGCCTCCTCCTTTCATGGGTGGACCACGGTACGCTTCTTTCGATGTTGCGTCTTTGTCAAACCCGCCGTAGGGGAGCCGCACTCCTCGATGAGCTTTCCCGAAGTGGGAACTGAACGATGCGGCATGGCAGCAGCATCCGAAATCTTTTTCGGGGCTTCGTCGTTTAGGGGGTTCTGGAGCGCAGTCCCCTCCGTCGTGCTGCTCGTTGCAACCGCCTTCGGCACACAGGTGCGTCGAGTCTTCTTCGGTTTTACGAACCGCTTCGAAGGACTCGACTTCTCCGCAGAAATGAGATCTTCGAATGCTTGTTGGTCAAAACGTACGACCAACGTCTTCTGAAAAGATCGCTGCAAGTTGTCGTTAGATTTCATCACCACCATCTCGTTGGAGGAGAAGGAATTCCCAGTAGAGTCGCTATCTTGTTTTCCATGACAAAAGGTTATACGAACTTTTTGTATATTAAACGTATAAAAGAGTACAATCAATTTCTAAACCAGAGATCTAAGTACAAAGTTTTCTGAAAAAGTGTGACAATGGAGATCGAGCACTACAGTGGCTCCTTTACTCCGTTGACGACTTGACGACGAGTTGAACTTGCTTTGGCTTTCTGGTGCTTGTGATTGGAACTAAAAATGGGTTGCCAATCAGGAGGATACCAAATTTATGAAGATTTCGAAGCCTTTTTATCGAAGGAAAATGCCTTCTATTTATAGGGAAGCACATATACGATGTGCATAAGGATTGTGTAGAAACGCTGCACGTAGAGATATGAAAGAATCTCGAACTTGCACGGTAAAGGCTGCTACTGAGTTGACATGTGGCAGACGCTGGGATTCTCCTTTATCAAGATCTTAGGGAAAATTATCAACAAGATCGAATAAACGACACGTGGTGTGTGTTTACTGTTGATCGGATGAACCTGAGCAGATTTTGTTCCTATCCATGAAGTTGAATTTTGTCTTATCTTAAGGGGCCATTGGTTTAAACAAACCAATTGGATATGACCCTCGTTTATAAGAACAAATTTTGTCCTTATCTGTGGTTTAAACAAACCATTAGGATATTGTTCTTATTGACAGAATCAAACTCTGCCCTATCTTAAGAGCGGTAGTTTTTAAACAAACCAATCAGAAAAGGACATAAACAACTATCTGGCCACGTGGAACCACGTCAACCCATAAGACTGATGAAGTCTCTTAGCTGGCTTAACGGAATGAATATTGGAACGTGGCTCGCTGGGGGAGCTACCTCTAGTGGGAATACTTATGTGATCGAAACATGAAGACCCTTGGTGCAAGTGAGTGGAACTGTCCTCCCTCCTTCCTACGCCTTCATGTTTAATGAAATAGAGTATTGTGATGTTATGATTTTCTCCTAAATGTTCCATGTTTTAGTTGCTGGATAATAGAGATGCTTATGTTGCCTAATATTGAAATGAACAACACATGAATATTGAACTGCTGAATGAATCATACTTCAACTGCTAATGTGAATTGATTCTATGAAATGAATCGATAATATCCCTTATGCTTAATGCGACTGAAACAAATGGATCACTTGATCAATGAGATCATTTGTGAATAATAGAATGGTAAATGAACTGGCTATGCTATCGACCCAATGAACTCAACGAAACACTGAATTATGTACATTCTGTGTAACTGTTGCGTAGAAATAAAATGCTGCCTATTTTCATATAAGCAATAAAATAAATGATAATTGCCTCTAATGAATTGAATGAAATGCTACAGGTCCCTTGAGAAATGATGAGGCTTGGGATCGTTGAGATCACTAAGTAAAATTATGGTAATGGTGAGAAGGAATAAGTCATTAAAAATGACTTGAATGAGATAAATGATGATGCACTGTTGTCTTTACTTCTATTAATATTTTATCATGAGATTTTGTGCACGATCGAGTCGGACACGCATTCGCGTGGTCATAATACAACTTGTATATAAGGTTTGGTGATACGTTTTCTCAGACGGCACCTCGGGACGTTAGGTGGACCGATCCGGACATTGGCGTGCTTTGGGAGCACGGTTATTGTGAGACACTCTTAGAGGCTAGCTACCTACTTTGACTGGACATTGCAATAACTTGAAGTCCTATATGGCAAACGTCTGTATGGTTTAACAACGTCAGTGGCCATGTAGTCAGAATGCACGCTAATGAATGTTTTGTGCAGGCAGAGTAAGTATATATGCTAACCTGTATTTGCTACAGGTACGAGAAGTCGGCTATCGGTAAGAAATCACTTAAATGTGATATATTAATATATTTGTTGGTTCAACTTTCCTGCTTAACATGCTAAACAAAATGATGCTGTGATGTTGCCTTTCAAATGAGAACCTGCCTAACATGTTAAATTTTAGTATGACAACATGTTGCCTTGCTATGAAACTGCTTAAACATAACATACATGTAAACGATGCTTTCTATGAGAATGGTCATAATATGTTTAAGATGTTAATGCTAACGATGCCTCAATGATACCTTCGCATAATAACACCAAGTATACTAATAGTGCCTCCACATGAATGCTGTTAAGTACAAGTTTACATACTTCAATGTTTCTGTTATGAACTGTAAACTGATGCTAGGCCCCAACTAGAAAGATTATTCTAATAAATGCTTGCTAAAATTCACCACTTAGTGTCTGTTTAGGCGAGTGGGATGGATTCTGCTCGCCAGTACGTAGATGATGTACTGACCCATGTTGTGGGCACTCTTTTTAGGCACTCGTGCTTGGGAAGTTCTGTACACGAAGATTGGCTTGATCGGTCGCGTAACATCGAAGATTTGTTGGGCATGCAGAAGCTCTCCTTGCAAAAAATGATGTCTTTTATTTATAAAGGGCATAATATATGAAACATTTTAATCAGTTGTACCAGTGAGTTGTAAGCTAAGTCGGTATATCGAGTTGTAATCCATTGTATCAAAATATCAAATGTAAGCTTTATGGCATTTGTTCAGTTGGTTATCAATGTAAAGTGAAATGTGTTGTAAACTTTGCATTCTATTGAAAGTCTTGTACTCTATTTTCAATTATCAATAAAGGCAGCTTATTTCTACATATCTATGTGCGACTTCAAGTTTTCTGCTTATTTTTGCTGCAATAATTCAAATAATGTGTTCTATTCAATAAGTAAGAATGTCCTTATTATCTTAAATTTGTCTACTTCTGCCGCTGCAACGTGTTCCAATTTGGATATTATTAATTATATACCGTCCTTGCCTTGTACAAGTGCAATACCAGACTTCTACAGCATCACGCCCAAGCGAGGACGATCGATTCCAAGAGTTAAATGCGAGTGAAATGACTCTGCGGAATCAGGGCATGACAGATTGGTATCAGAGCATGGCTTTACATCCTTGGACTCTTATTTGATTTTTTAAAATCAAAGTTGCATCGACGATTAACCAAAGTTGCTTCCGCGATCACTCAACGTTGCTTTCGCGATTGTTCCATTGTTGTTCTATAATCATTCCAAGTTGTTTTGTGTCCAAAAGTTTGTTGACCCTCTTGGCGGCTCACTAGATGTTCTGCACAATAAGTTTAAATACATTGTGATGTCCATGAATGAATGCTTGTTGGTTTGGACACTAATGACCCAACAATGACTCGATGACATAGTATGCTATTTTGTTATTGATGTTTGAAATACGGGAATAAAGAAAGTTGCTATTTGTGTTGGAACATGCTTGAGATTTGCATGTATATTGGAAAAGAATAGTGAATGAAACAACTGATAGATGAGTTCAACAGAATTGATGAGTTGACTCATGTGTGTTAGCTAGTGCTTTCGAGATCCTAAGAATGTTGGTTTGTAAGTTTGAGACCCTGAGAAATGTTGGCTTAGTTTTGTGATCATCTAGATCACGAATGTCCGAAATTGATTTGAGTTGCTATTATTTGGAGATGGCTTAGTTTCTGAGTGGTATATTGCCTCTACCACTCCAGAATGAGATATATCGTGACCCTTTCCATCGGATAGCAATGAGTTTATCGATGAGCCTTGGGTAGTGCTGAGACTAAGCTGGGAGTCATGCCATATTACTAGATGGCTTGAATGCCCCTTGACGGTGACGTTATGCTGGGTAGCAAGATTGTCGAAAAGTGTAACGAGTGCCTTGGTTGGGAATTGCTCAGTCTGACGATGGCTCAGACTAGCAGGATGATAGTTATACTATAGGTAATAGATTTGGCTAGAGAATATTGTGGCCTTGAACATTGAACGATAGTTGCGATTAGTTGGATGGGAATCATGTGTGGCTATTATAAGTTGATTTCCAAATTAAAAGTTTTAAAAATATTATTGGGGACTAGAATGAGTATTGGAAATCTGTGCTATAACCCTAAGGTGCGATAGATGCTTATCCATCTTGACCCCAAAGAATAGAATCAGAAGTACGAGATCGTGCTGGGTGAAATAGATAGTCGTTGCATATGTGCATGTATGCTGAAGAATTTAAATATATCACAAAGATAACAAGTAGTGACCATGAATAATCGTGTTGCATAGAGAATGGTTAATTGATACGTGAATTATGGGATTGAATGGAATGAACTACTCGACCCTTGCGGTATAAGATTTTAAGAATGTTCGTGTGAGCTTTTGATGGATGGGAAATGAATTGGATTTAGAACCACAAAATGTGTTAGATAGTGTCGGTAGATGGTGTGACGGTCTAGACAACTGTCGATTAGGATATAGATTGCTGGCTTATGACTTAGTGGTATAACTTTGTCATACAGACCGAATAGTATGATTCTATAGTTGTGTTGAAACTATCGGAATCGATGACCCTTGAATAGTTAACCTCGGTATATAGATCCGTGTTGGTACGAAGGAATTGGAATATAAATTGAATTGTTGGAAATTTACTTGATGGATTATTAGAACGTTGGGAATAGTATGTTGGATCGGGAATTAGATCGTAATGTTACTTGATCGATCTTAGTTGATCATTAGGTAAGTCTTGAATGAGCCTATGTAGGAATTAGCTCCTTGAAGATGACCCTGGATAGATAGACTTGACCCTAGCGATTGTGGAATACATAACCAATTGTCGACAATGGCGATTAGTTATTCAGATTGAGTAGATATGTAACTACTACTTTTCTAAAATGAGGATAATTTTGAACTTTTGTAAAATTGATCATGTTAGTCATTAAATAATAGATTTAAATCATGTTAATAATTAATTGGTGAATTTTTTATTAATTTAATAATATTTAAATTTATGTATTGTGATTGTGTCTCTTGCTATTGAAACCTTAGAATAACTCAGCCTAGATACTAATCATGGCCATGGTGACCTGGCTAATGTGATTAGATTAGTTCACCACCACTTTTTTAGGCTAAGGATATTTTGGTAATTTGTGAATTATTATTATTTGTGAATTTTATTAAATTAATAATATGCTAAGTGTTATATTAGGTCTAATCCTATAATTGTCCTAATCTAGATATTGATCATGAACCTAGAGGCTTAGTTAGTAGATTAGAATAAGTTAACCAAGTTTTAGAATATCTAGATATTATGTTAGGACTAGATATTTAATGCAAACCCTAATTCTATTTGGGCCTTTACTAAAGAGGCTTGATTTCAACCAAAGGAAGGCCCCTAAACTAACTTGGACCTAACCCTAACCCTAGAGACACCCTTGGCCGGCCATAAGAAATTCCCCTCCCCCTATATAAGATGACAATAGCCCCCTCTTGACTCTTTCATTACAAACCTAACCCTACTTTGGTGTTCTTCCCCAAATTTGTCCCCTTTCTCCAAATTACTTCTAAATTGAACCAAATCAATTGCAAATCACTCCTATTGTGTAGAGGAGTTATTTATTGGCTAGCTAAGAAGGATTTGGAGCAATTTGACCATTGGAACTTGCTAGAGATCAAGATCTAAGGGCTTTTCATTGAGATCCAAACTCTCAATAGGTAATGGCCTCTAAACCTATTAATTTCCAGATTACTTTTCATAGATGCATTCATTTAGAGTCCCCCTAGCCTTAGACCAAGTTTGGTAAGAAATTAAATCCATTTGGTATGCGTATCAGAGGAGTATCGGAGAGCTATGCTAAGTGTTTAATGAAATGCCACATAGAAATGTTTATTCTTAATTTTCAAAACCAATTACATGATTTATTATCTGGTAATGTGTAGATTACAGATCTGTTCGACTGAGACAATTTTAGGGTAGTTTTGTGTCGATTTTTGGACACGGGGACACCGCACGATACTGTGGTGCAGTTTCCTGCTGCCCGAGCGTCCTAGCTCTGTGGACACAACAAGAGGAGACACAAAATTTGGTGAGAAGGTAGAGGCAATGTCTGTCAGTATACACACAAAATTTGAGAGGATTTGGCTGAATATTCGAGAAGATCTCGAGCTCGCAGTGATTACACACTCACACACATACGCACAGGAACACCTACTAATACGGGCTTGGACACGAGATATGACACGACTTGGACACTTACTAATTGGACCCACGGACACCTGGACACCTAGGCTACCCACTGACACAACTTCATAACACGTGGTTTGGTACACTGTGTCCATTCTCACTCGACACACATGCACGAGGACCCCTCTGTGCACAGTTTCTGATGCTGTTGACACCCATGTTCGACACACTCTGGACACGACTCGTGGACACATTTGGACACACCCCCTTTGCTAACACACATTCAACACACACACACATACCCTTTCCTTCCAAAATTTAGTACATGTATACAGTAGGTTTTCGTATGAAATGTGATGGCTGATACTGTATATCTTGGTTCATTTGGTTTATGGTGTGGGCGCTAGTTCAGTTTGAGTGGTTTGCTGATATATAGGGTATTGGTGTATATTGACATTGATCTATATATAATATATATATATATATATATATATATATATATATATATATATATATATATATATATATATATGTTGTGATGGGATGATCTGTGAGTTTCCTGAGATTTGAGAGATAGGTTCAATCCCTAAGATTTTTAGATGTATACATATGATACTTATGTGGGTTAGCCTAAAAAAAAAAAAAATATATATATATATATATATGAAACAGTATAGACTATTAGTTGGGGGGTCCAGTTTTATTAGATGGGATTTGCCTATATCTCAGTTTTCTGAGATTGGAATGTGGGGTGAATTGGAGAGAACTATATGTTATAGATATAGAGTAATGTATACCTATAATAGAGATGTGTGTTAGGATGTATATATATATATATATATATATATATATATATATATATAAATATATATATATTTATATATATATATATATATATATATTTTACCTATAATAGAGATGTGTGTTAGGATGTATATATATATATTTATATATATATATATATATATATATATATATATATATATATATATATATATATATATATATATATATATATATATATATATATATATATATATATATATATATTATATATATATATTTTACCTATAATAGAGATGTGTGTTAGGATGTATATATATATATATATATATATATATATATATATATATATATATATATATATATATATATATATATATATATATATATATATATATATATATATATATATATATTACCTATATATATACATATTTTATATATATATATATATATATATATATATATATATATAATAAAAAAAAAATATATATATATTTATATTTTATATATATATATATATATATATATATATATATATATATATATATATAAATATATATATATATATATATATATATATATATATATATATATATATATATATATATATATATATTATGAGTTGAGATAGATATAGGATATGTGATCTATATGGTTATTAGATAGTGGTGTGGGTTATATAGATATATAGTGTAGTATAGATATAGTAATATTATATATGTGAGAGTAAGGGATTACCTCATATATATAATATTTTATACATACTTGCTATAGTATCTTGTATCTTGACACCTATATGTGGCTAGTATTGAGTTAGCCTAGATTTGACCAAATATACCCATGTGACGTTGTAGACTAAATTTTGACCAAACCAATTGGACTAGTTGACCTAGTTTGACTAGAATATTGACTAGATTGTTGACCAAGAGTAGACTTTGACCTAGAATTATGTCGAATGCATTGTAAACTTCAATTATTACCTTTTGAATACTTTGTAACCTGTGTTGCTCTAAATAAGACTCAGTTACTCCGGTTCGAACATCTGTTCTCATCAGTCATTTAGGATATCAGGCAAGTACATGCTCTGATCATTTTCATACTTGTTAGGACTTATGTTCTTGTTCTAGACTACTCTACTTGATGCTGTCACGTTGTTTTCACGGATTGGTACTATATGGATCTTTTTATGTGATGTTATCCCCCTTATCGGGTGTATTGGGTACTTTATGTCATGTGTTTCATGTACATCATGTGCTCCATGCACTCGTGTTATTCATGTACTCTCATGTGAAATTATGTACGCTCATGTGCTCTCATGTACTCTTATATGCTCTATGTACGCCATGTTCTCACATGTGCCTCGTATATAACCAATAAATCATGTACGTAACGTAGCTTGACTAGATCCTTGTGTATTGATGGGGTAGGGGTGAGTATAAGTGGTTATATGATAAATTCCTACCATGTGCAACCCTATTAACTTATCATGTGCAACTCTGTTAACTTAGGCATGTGTAACCCAAGCCGATTACACAACCATCTTGTGCTCTAAATTACTTATATTTACTTACAGTTCTTATTTTCCTATAAAACTATTGTGTACTCAGATTCATCTGTTTTACTATCATGTTCATCTCTTACAGCACTTCATGTACTTTATTCTATTGCATGTGTTGTATACCCTGCCATGATATGATCCTGTTTCAGAGTTGTGTATTCGTTCCTATCCTGACTGGACCTGTTGAAAATATTACAGAGAACGGATAGGATTTCTGCCCTATCTACTACGGAGCCGGTATAGATGACACTTGTGACCTTGACCCTCAGAAGGATCCAGCAGTTGCTGAGGATGTTACCTTATTGCCTAGACTAGACTGCCAAGCTTTATCTTTATCTTATTTGTTGTCTTTGAGATGTATTATTTTGGATGTTGAGATTTGGTGTTGTTAGACACTTGGACTTATTTCTTTCTAGTTGTATCTCTCTTTTGAGGATTTCATATCTATCTTATCATATCATTATCCATCTTAGATTGTGATTGAGTTGTACCTTTTGTGTTTTCCTCCGATTAGAGAGTATATTATTTACAAGTATATTTATATTGTGTTAAATGTTGTGACCTAGGACATCGTTCTTCTACCGATACTGTGACGTAGACAGGACGTACACACGGTCTCGTGCCCTTACACTGGGTGCGGGTCGTGATAGATATCCATAGTTTTAGGTAGAGTTGCTGGGAACTGTCGGTTGCTAGTTGGCCTAAGAATAATAAATTAATATAATCCCTAGTGGTCGTCCACTCTTGGGGAGTCACCTGAATGATTAGGTTTAGCTGTCGATATAGCTAACCTTAGAGACTTGACCAAATGATAGGGTGACCGTTGGCGAACCATAGGATGACCCTTTGGTATTGAACGAGAGATGGTGATGAGTATAACCTAAGGAAGTATATGCTTTAACACGTGCCTTAGAGATGTTTGACCCTTGTGAAGTTACATGTCAGTCTTAATTGGGAACTATGTCATGGGTAAGATTCGATTTGTATGTATCAAGAAGTCAATTATTTCATAGAATGGAATTGACTGGTCATGACGGGAAAGTTTGATCGGTATCTAAAGTCGGATAGATAGGTTAACCTTGACTGTCACATAGAATTGTACCCTTGGCTCGGGTAATCAATAGCAGGTGATTTCGGTTTGTATCTTTTTGAAAGGATGAATTGCCTCAGTGAGAAATATCGGTGGATTCGAAAAGGGATAGGAAATTGCATATTGATTTTGTGAACTCTTAGTATGGTTGGCTCTAAGTTAGACCCTTGGCCTGAATGTTGGAAATATTATGCTTGGATAAGGAACTTATCTGAGTTATCCCTTATGTTGATCAGTGTTGTGACTGGAAAGATAGCAATTGTGGTGAAGTAATCAGTCACTTGAAAGGATGCTAAGTCGGATTTGGGGAAAAGAGTTACAATCGTGGCTTATCGAATCGTACTAACACAGAAGTTGGCTGAAGTACATATATTTTGGGGATGCCTAAAGTATGTATATGGATTCAACCGAAGTGATAGCTGCAACAGAGATAACACTGTAGCTGAAGCTTATTGAATCATACTAGTACGGACTCTAGCTAAATAAATATATTTTAGGGATGCCTAAGATATGTGTATGAATCTAAATAAAGTGGTATGCTACGATGAAGATAACAATACTGGAAGAAGTGCTTCAGGCAACGGAGTCACTGTGCTTTTAGAGCCACGAGTGGACAAGTGCTTCAGGCGACAGAGTCACTACGCTTTTAGGGCAACGAATGGACAAGTTGTAGTGCCCTGCTTAGCACGAGGCATTTGGTTGGTTTGTTGGATACGATCAGAATGTTGGACCGTGACTTGAATTAGGAATCAAGTGAATTGAGACTGATGAAGTCGCTTAGCTGGCTAGACGGAATGAGTATTAGAACATGGCTCGCTGGTGGAGCTACCTCTAGTGGGAATACGTGTGCGATCGAAACATGAAGACCCTTGATGCAAGTGAGTGGAACTGTCCTTCCTCCTCCCTACGCCTTCATGTTAAATAAAATAGAGTATTGTGATGCTATAATTTGCCCCTAAATGTCCCATGTTTTAGTTGTTGGATAATAGAGATACTTATGTTGCCTAATATTGAAATAAACAACACATGAACATTGAACTACTGAATGAATCACACTTGAACTGCTAATATGAATTGATGCCATAAAATGAATAGATATTGTCCCTTATACTTAATGCGGCTGAAACAAATGGATCACTTGATCAATGAGATGATTTGTGAATAATAGAATAAAAAATGAACTGGCTATGCTATCGACCCAATGAACTCAATGAAACACTGAATTATGTATACTTTGGGTAACTGTTGCGTAGAAATGAAATGATGTCTGTTTTCATATAAGTAATGAAATGAATGATAATTGCCCCAATCAATTGAATAAAAATGCTACAGGTCCCTTGAGAAATGATGAGGCTTGGGATCGTTGAGATCACCAAGTGGAATGATGGTAATGTTGAGAAGGAATAAGTCATTGAACATGACTTGAATAAGATAAATGATGATGCACTGTTGCCTTTACTTCTTTTAATATTTTATCATGCAATTTTGTGCACAATCAAGTCGGACACGCATTTGCATGGTCATTGGACAACTTGTATACAAGGTTTGGTGATATGTTTTCTCGAACGGCATCCCTGGACGTTAGGGGGACCGATCCGGCCTAGAAGGAAAAATTAGCATGCTTTGGGAGCATGGTTATTGCGATACACTCTTAGAGACTAGCTACCTACTTTGACTGGATATTGCAATAAGTTGAAGTCCAATATAGCAAACGTCTGTATAGTTTAACAACACTAGTGGCCATGTAGTCAGGATGCACGCTAATAAATATTTTGTGCAGGCAGAGTAAGTATATCTTCTAACCTGTATTTGCTGTAGGTACGAGGAGTCAGCTATCGGTAAGAAATCACTTAAATGTGATATATTCAATATATATATATGTTGGTTCAACTTGCCTGCTTAACATGCTAAACAAAATAATCCTATGATGTTGCCTTTCAAATGAGAACCTGCCTAACATGTTAAATTTCAGTATGCCAACATGTTGCCTTGCTATGAAATTGCTTAAACATAACATACATATAAATGATGCTTTCAATGAGAATGGTCATAACATGTTTAAGATGTTAATGTCAACGATGCCTCAATGATACCTTCGTATGATAACACCAAGTATGCTAATAGTGCCTCCACATGAATGCTGTTAAGAACAAGTTTACATACTTTAATGTTTCTGCTCATGAACTGTAAATTGATGCTAGAACCCAACTAGAAAGATCATTCTAATAAATACTCGCTAAAATTGACCACCTAGTGTCATTTTAGGCGAGTGGGATGGATTCTGCTCGCCAGTACATAGATGATGTACTGACCCACGTTGTGGGCACTCTTTTTAGGTACTCGTGCTTGGAAAGTTCTGTACACGAAGATTGGCTTGATCGGTCCCGCAACATCGAAGATTTGTTGGGCATGCAGAAGCTCTCCTTGCAAAAGATGATGTCTTCTATCTATAAAGGGCATAATGTATGGAACATTGTAATTAGTTTTACAAGTGAGTTGTAAGCCAAGCCGGTATATCGAGTTGTAATCCAATATATCAAAATATCAAATATAAGATTTATGGCATTTGTTCAGTTGGTTATCATTGTAAAGTAAGATGTGTTATAAACCTTATATTCTTTTGCAAGTCTTGTACTCTATTTTGATTATCAATAAAGATAGCTTATTTCTACATATCTCTGTGTGAATTTAAGTTTTTCTGCTTATTTTTGCTGCTATAATTCAAATATGTTCTATTCAATGAGTAAGAACGCCCTCATTATCTTAAATTTGGCTGCTTCTGCGGCTACGATGTGTTCCTATTTGGAGATTATCAATTATATACCATCCTTTCCTTGTACAAGTGTAATACCAGACTTGTACGGCATCACTTCCAAGCAAGGACGATCGAATCTAAGCGTTAAATACGAGTGAAATAACTCTGCAAAATTGGGGCGTGACACAAGTTCTTCAGGTAACGGAGTCACTACACTTTTAGGGCGATGAGTGGACTTGTGCTTCAGGCAACAGAGTTACTGCACTTTTTGGGTTGAAGTGAGGGTGCAGTGAACTAGCTGCGCTTCTGAGTTGAAGGGAGGGCGCAGTAGAAGGAATGAACTGGTTGCGCTTCTGAGTCGAAGGACCTAGTTTCTGTCGAAGTCATAAGGGCAATTAATGATTGCTCTTTTGATAGACGAGTTGATCATCCTCTTCTTTAATTACCATCGTCATTTGCGAAATTTAAGAAGTTAGTTACCTGGGATTCAGTCGAATGAACCTAATAAATGAGGTTCATTATGCTGAGTTTTAGGTTCATCCTATTAATTCGGGGGTTTTTGACCGACGGCCACATGGCATGTGGGTTGGACCACACTCACCCTATATAAAAGGAAGCTTCTCTGAGGAATTGTGTCTTCTGTCTCTTAACATTCCTACCGCCATGTTCGATTCAGACTTAGCTTCAAATGGCCATTGGACTTGCACAAGTCGACTGTTGGTTATGGATTCCTTTGTTCAAAGAAGTTGTGTCCTTGTAGAAGAACTGTTGCTAAGTTTTGAAATGCACTTGAGCGTTTGGCGTAAGGAGTTCGAACCTAAACAACATCTTGGAGGTCTTCGAGATCTAGCTTTCGAGTTTGGATTGATTGTCAATCCGAAGAGCCATAGGTTGTGCTCTCCCCTGCTCAATGGAGGTGGCACACCCTGTGCTATGGACTGAGTTCTTGCTCGGGCCAATAGCTGCTTCAGGAAGTGGCTCACTTTGAAAGTGTTGCGCATCTGGGGGGGGCGGTTGTGCGCGTGCTAAAGATTAACCCCTTGTAGACTTTTCTTTTATGTATTTTAGTCCTTTATATGTAATCATGAAGAATCTGTGTAATAGATCTTTTGTAGACATGATTTTAATAAAGAACTGTTCATGCACCACTTTTGTTCGTCTGTGTGACTTTAGTTGTCTGTCTGCACTTTTGGGGTACCTGCACTTTTTGTGAAGCCATGGGTAGCGAGAACGCCACCTGCATTTTTTTTATGCTTCTACAGTTATGATATATTGTGATGGATGTTATGGATTAATATTTTGAGAATGTACCATAAGATCTGGGTTAGACTCTACTGTGGATTTTTGAGGACTCATTATCTGTAGGTTTACTCACGAAAGAGTGAATAAAAGATAATAATTTCGAAGATTTGCATATGTACAATATTTGTTAGAAAATATAATACATACTTTCAAACATGATATTTCTTCAGAAATTTGTTGTTGATAGGCATCATAGCTATTCGACCGTCTATCAGGATCAACTGGTAAGCTCTGTTAGAGAAAACTTTGCTTATGACATAGGGGTCTTCTCACTTTGGCACGAACTTGCCTTTTCTCATGTGTATCATAGTCATAGGACATCTGACAGTAAGGACTAGCTCGCCTTTTTGAAAGGTTCAAACTTTGACTTTACGGTTGATGGCTTTCGAGATGCGGGCTTGATACAGCTTAATGTGCTGTTGAGCTAGCAGCCGCTTCTCATCGAGTGCTTCAAGATCTTGAAGTCGAAAACGATCATTGTTTTCTACTGTTAGCTTGTTGGCGATTGCTATCCTCAGGGATATAATTTGGATCTCCAACTACAACAAATATGGCCTATAATAGCATATGCAAAACGCTATAGAAAGCCTTCTATAGCGTATTCTGTCCGCTATAATTTCCCACGCTATAGTATGTCAAAATATGTGAACGCTATAACATTATAGCATTCTTGAATGCTGTAGATGGATTATAGCGTTCATGAATGATGTTGATGGTTTATAGCATTCGTGAATGCTGTAGATGGTTTATAGAGTTCATGAATGTTGTGGATGGTCTACAGCGTTCTTGAATGCTATTGATGAATAATAGCGTTCATGAATGTTGTAGGTGGTGTATAGCGTTCTTTAATGCTGTTGATTTATTATAGCATTTCTAAACGTTGTCGATTTTTTATAACTTTTTGAGTGCCATAAATATGCTATAAAATTTCATATCTGAATAACATGTTTTGTATCACATACAATTAGCATGTGCATCATAAAAATTCATGCTGAATTACAATTTTGATTTCAACAATTTCAATCGCAACTCCATTTCGATCAATCAAGATATAGAAATGGTTTGCCAAAATAAATAAATTCATATATTTTTCATTAAAACACTCAAGATGTATAATGTTATTGTACACCTAAAGTGGTCGAAATAGTAGTCCAAAATAAAATTTTCATATAAAGAGAATCCAAGACTACAAAATGTTTGTAACCTAACACTAGTCCAAAATTCAACTAAACCATTCCATTTCCATACAAAATGTCTGTAGGCCAAAATGCAGCTCGATCGACTCTTTCCTTCTAGCTTATATCCATAGCCATCAAAAATTTATATGCAACCTACACAAAATTGAGAAGAAAATACATTAGCATTATTACATAAAAAATATGCACATCACACGTCCAAAAACTTTGTGAGATTCATCTTTAATACAAGTTCAACCCTCACGCTTGAGCTCCCAAATTAGAATTATTAAAATATTAATGATGGAGCCAACCAATCCAGCTTCAATGTCCACAACATTAGCATACTTATGCTTAAAGCCTTAAATTGTGTCAATTCCCCGGAAAGGAGGATAAAAAAACTCTGTGTATATTTGCGAATTGGCAAATTCATATGTGAATCAATTTCAATCTTAAGAATTACATAAAGACTTGCAAATAATGCCATACAGATAGGAAAGCCAAGAAAGTGATATAATACTATCCAGAGAAAAATAAAGGAATTATATCATGATTATAGAAACACCAAGGCTCTCCAAATGAAAACCCATAAACTTGTAGAAGAATATGTAGCATATAAGTGTGACCTATCAGTTGGGACATGGATTTATGGCTAGTACTTGTAGGAAAACATGTAATATATTATTACAGATAATAAAATTGCTTAGATTTGTACCTACCATTCAGCTGCCCGATTTGAATCCAACTAAAGCAAAAAAAATATTCTATAATCAACAAGATATTCTGGGATGCCAGATATGACATAGACAAAGGCTACCTCTTTCTTGGCACCTCGGGCTCGATCCGTTGCTCCCCTTCATGAACGACATGATCGGGTTTGCAACCTCGACGTCTCGAACTTCTCTTGTCCAAAATATAAAATTTTACCAAACCCTAACAGAATAATAGGACACGTGAAATTCTTTAGTAACATTTTAATTAGATCTAACATAGCAAAGGAATTAAAAAAACAATCTCCAAAAATTGTTTGGCTAATGAAACATCTACAAAGATTAGACCAAAAGCAGTAGACATGAAAATTATAAGCATAAACAATAGTGGAAGCAAACCTCCCCAGATTCCAAACTCCCTCACATGGATATTACACATGATACCCAACAAATATTCTTCAGCAACCAGATTACTCCTTTCCTTCTAGCCTATAGTGCTGCAATGAGTACATTCACAGCATATGTAGTTTTCGGTAAAAATGTTATAATCAGGTTAAAAGATTAATGACAGAGGAGTCTATTTGTCCTTTAGGATCATCAAAAACAAGTTTGCCATCGATGGCATCCAACTCAACCCGAGTAAATGAATCCTTTTCCTGAACCATAAGAAGTATCTGAACTGAAGGAGAAAATGGATCGTAACTACAAACAAATATAAGGAAAAAATATAAGTAGTTTTCATTTCATGTATTTGTGTTGCTAGATTAAACAATATTAAAGAGTCGACCTGCATATTGCAATTTAATTGATAGATTACTATTCTTAGCAATGTTAATTTGGAAAAGGATATTATTTATGCCTTTCGGTAAACAAGTATATTTTATTTTGTTGGCATAATTTTACTGAATTAATTCTTCTTAGAATATCGAATTATTCGAACTAACAACAAAATTTTCGGTATAAATCTAATTATTCCAATAATTGAAGAAATTTAATCGGTTTGAGATAAACTTGATGCTGAAATACATAAATTAGGTTTATAACTCTATCAGGTAAATATTCAGCAAAACGGATGACATTGGCAAGCGTAGATGATATTTGGACAAAATCTTTATCCTCTGCTTTTTGTAGCTTCAAGTCACCAAACCTATAAATCAATTTCCCATACACAAAATAACTAAAAAGGTAACAAAAAATACTTATCAAAATAATATGGACGTACTAATAGAAAAGTAGAAAATTAAAATGTTCTTCTACTAACTGAGCTCAGTGGTAGAGATATTGAGGGGATTAGAGGAGCCTCAGTACCATCAACCTTGATCCACCCCTTTAGTAAAGTACAAATTGAGAAGTACCCACGTCCATCTACTCACCGTAAACTCTATCCAGGAACTTTGTCCTCTCTCCCCTGGACTTAATATGCGACCTGAAGATAGATTCAACTTCCTTGGTGTACCAAACTTTGAGATGCAGCAGATAGGGGAGGAAGAAGTGGTCCCAAAGGTTAGGGAGGATGTCCTTCCTTGCAAAGTAGGGTGTGTCATGGAAAACATGAAGGAACAAAATGCAGAAATTTAGCAAAATTTGGCAAATAACATCTCACAACATAAACAATTCGTTAATACAAAGTAGATAATTATAAAATCTTTTAAAGAAAAATTAAAAAGAAGTTCTTGTCCATTTTATGTGATTTGAATCAAGTATGTGGTCTGCCCTCACTGGATGTAAATATACTAAGGCACTATTCATATTGTGCTAACATGAGTATTTGAAACCTAGACATTTGAGGGTCATGTTCGAGCTAACATGAGTGTCACAGAAGCATATGATGATACCTTTCAGACGTGGATAAAGACTAAGATATAGCTCTAAATGGGTGCAACCTAACTGGTTATTTTCAAAGCTTCAATAAAATATGGAAAGAATCATGTACAGTGATGAGTCTACTTTGTTTGAAGTTTTTACCTTCACTTAATTTAGTTCTTTAAGAGTAAGAATACTAAGTTGATAGTTCAGCCCATGATGCATGACACAGACACGGATATAGATATGACATAATCTATATGGGATACAAACAACTCTAGATATATACAATACATCATATATGTTGTAAATACTAACATATGAATACAAACACCATTTTTTTGTTTTTTCCGCGACCTTAATACCTTTCGCACAGTAAACATGCACCAGATATATGATTCATCTCACCAGTTATATTTGAGGAACCATTTTTGGAAAACCTCCAAAAAACCATAATAATTTGAAAACTGTTAAACTAAGACTTTTGTCATGGTTTTCTAACCCTATACTTTTTGCTACTTAAATATTTTTATAAACAAAAAAGATACCCAAATAAAGGTCCAAATCACAGTTTCCAATGCTTAATACTTACAAAACTATGTTCCTCCAAATGCACCATACAAAATCATAGCACTATAAAACTATATTCTTTAATTTTGTTTACTTTTCATCCAAATAGGTCTGTGGTCTTTTAGGTATGGCAACAAACACAAGCAAAATTTCTCTTTATTCTCCAAATAAAGCATGAATCAAAAGTTAGTGTCTAGTAACAATTTATTAGCATCAAGCAAGATCAGATGAATTATGATAGGAGTCACTATCATAAACCTAGAATAAAGTTACTAATCAAAAATTGAGTTCTTAATTGGGAGCAGACTAGTCAATAACGGGGTCGAGTCACCAATGAAAAAAAGATGATCGCTCAATTGCGAGGGGACGATCGAATTGACCAAGGAACCCTAATAAAAATAAGGATAAAAGAGGGATTTTGGAAGATTTGAGAGAGATTTTGTACCGCATTACGTTCGACTGCTTCTTCCCCTATAGCTCCGACACATGCTTACACGTCCCTGAAAAATTTCAAAAACAAGCACACAAAGAAAAATCCTAACCCTAATTTTTGAAATAGAGGGAGATGGAAAAGTGAAACCCTAGTTAGCTAACTACTCACCCATGGTAGTTCTCCCACACGCACCTCCTGTTGCTAGGGGTTTGCGCAGAGCAGAGGCAGTTTAATGGAGGAGGAAATCGTAGGAGGCAAGGAAAGGTGATGGCACCGGTGAGGTTGGTGACGACGGAGGCTTGGCTCAAAATGGCATCTAGATGAGGGTGGTCGTAGGAATGAAGAGAGTCCCCTGGCTCGGCCGTTGAGGAAGTTGTGGGGCTGGAGGATGACCTTTCCCTGGTTGGCGTACCTGGACGAGGAGAAAAAAAAGGAAAAAAATTGGGGTTAGGGTTTCTGAAGGGAGGGTGAGAGCTTGTGTGTGTGTGTGTGTGTGTGTGTGTGTGCGAGAGAAAGAGAGAGTGGTGGCAAAAAATTGTGGAGAGAGGGATTTTGGTGTAGTGGAAGTAACTACGCACTTATCCCTTATCGCGCGTGCTGAAATGCAGCTCCAAATTTTTGGCAAAATTTTAAGCGGTAAAGTGAAAAAAATATTCTACAGCATTCAGGAAATGCTATAGATAGATATATTTATAAAACTACAGAAAGAACGCTATTGTTGATAACATTCTATAGCGGGGACACTTGAACGCTATAGAAAAACTGCTATTGTAGGCCATATTTGTTGTAGTAGGTAAGACGGTTTTGCACCTGTATACTAGAGAGAAAGGTTTACAGACAGTTGGGATGCGAACCATAGTACGGTATGCCTATAGAAATTCTCCAATCTTTTTATTCCAGTTGCGTTTATTGGCAGAAACGAACTTCTTGAGAAGCTTGATGATTGTCTTGTTGAATGCTTCTACTAAACTGTTGGCTACGAAATTATAAGCTGTAGAAGCAATCTTGTTGATTCGAGTATCATCACAGAATAGAGTGAACTCTTGACTTACGAACTCAGGGCCGTTGTCATGAATGATTCTTTGAGGAACTCCAAACCGATAAATTACATGATGTTTGATGAAGTTGATGACACTGCTTGTCTTAACTTCAGCTAAAGAAACAACTTTTGCCCAGTTTGAGAAGTAATCGATTATAGCTAGGATGAACTGATATCCTCGAGATGATGGCGGATTGATATGACCAATAACATCCTTGCCCCATGCTTCAAAGGGTCAGGAAGCTGCAGTTGGATGTAAGAATTCTGGCGGTTGGTGGATAAAATTCGTATGGATTTAACATGCTCTACATTTTCTTGCATATTCAATTACATCCACCACCATAATGGGCCAATAGTATCCCATGTGTCTGATATGGTTCTGTAGCTTAGGACCAGGTTGATGTGCACCGCAGACACCATCATGAGCTTCACGTATTATCTACTTTGCTTCATCACCTGCAAGACAGCTCAGGAGCATACCATCAAAAGATCCACTGTAGAGTGTCTTAAACGAGTGATTATAATAGAACCGGAGCGACAGACGATGAATTATCGTTACTTCTTTAGGGTCTTCTGATAAGATGTCATATACTGCAAAGTTGATGAAAGGAGTCCTCCAGTCGTAGCTATTAGTGCAAATCTGAACCGTATTACTGAATTTAATATTTAAATTATTTTCAACACAGAATAATTTTCGATTAGCAATGACGATTAATTGTTGCCTTCTCATAGGAACAGCTAGTACTGCTGCTAGATTAGTGAGTGCATCGGCTTCCGTACTGCATGCTCAGCGTACATGCTCAATAAAAAAACCTTTAAATGATATAGCAAGTTTAACTGTTGCTTCTTGATAGGGGATGCGATCTTGATATCGAACTTTATACGTGCCTCTAACTTGATTGACGAACAATTTAGAGTCTCTATAAACTTCAAGATAGTCGATATCCAATTGTTTAACTAACTGGAGACCGATAAACAAAGCATTGTATTCAACAATATTGTTAGAACATGGCTCATCTAGAGAATAGGCTCTTTGAATGGTTAGCCCTTATGGGGATACAAGGATAATACCTACTCCCGTGATGATGACACCGTTGGGTCCGATTCTAGATGCACCATCAAAAAATAGATGCCAAGCGAGTATTTCTTCCGAGGTCATGTTAGACTCTAGAGTTTTATCAAGAATTTTGTCGTAGAGTTTTAAAGTCTTAGGGATTTGATGAGCAGATAAGAAGCCAGCTAAGGCTTGACCCTTGACAGACTTTTGCGAAACATAGACCATATCATATTGTGCTAGCAGTATCGCCCATGTAGCAAGTTTAGAATTGAGTGTACTAGGCTTTTTTATCAGTACTCGCAGAGGAGTGACTCTGGAGATGACATGGATGGTTTGGCCTATGATGTAATGATACATCTTTTGGACGCAAAAATCAAGGCTAAGCACTCTTTTTCCACCGGATTGTATCGATGTTCAGTACTGATCATTAAGGACACCGAGAGAATAATCTATTGCTCGAACGTACATTAAAAAGGGAATTCCTGTGATTGGAGAAACTAGGACTGGGGTTCATCAAGTACCACTTAATGTCCTCAAATGCTTGCAGATATTCATCATTTCAAACAAAAGACACCCCTTTCTTCATTAATTGAGTGAACGGTCTACAACGTCTAGAGAGATTTGAGATAAATCTCCTGATATAAGCAAGTCGTCCTTAGAATCCTCGTAGCTCTTTTAGGTTGCATGGAGGATGTATTTCTTGAATGTCTTTGACTTTGTCGAGGTCAACGTGTATACCCTTAGAGGTAATAACGAATCCAAGAAATTTACCACTAGAGACCCAAAAATGACTAGGTGGGATTCAACTTGAGTTGATGTTGACGCATTAGATCGAAGATAGTCTTCAAGTCTTGGATGTGAGCTTTCTTTAAACGAATTTTGCCAGCAATATCGTCGACATAGCATTCGACTATTTTTCGTAAATGTTCACAGAAAATAGTACTCATAGCCCGCGGATAGGTGGTACCAGCATTCTTGAGGCAAAACGACATGACTGTATAGTAGTAGACTCCTCGAAGAGTCCGAAATAATATATATTTTTTGTCTTCTGTATTCATCTTGATCTGATTATAACCAGAGTATACATCCATAAAAGACATCCGTTCGAACCCGCATGTGTTGTCGATCATGACATCAGTAATTGGAAGAAAAAACTCATCTTTGGACAAGCTGTGCTGAGGTCTCTAAAGTCGATGCAGAATTGAACTTTTCCTACCTTCCTCATAACCAGGACAATATTAGCCACCCAGTCAGGATATTGTTCCTCTCTGACAAAGTTGCAGGCAATGAGCTTCTTCACTTCAGCTTCTATAGTCCATTATATCAGGTCAGAATCGTCGCTGCTGTTTAACAGACTTGACGTTTGGCAAAATTAAGCTTATGAGTACCAATCTGAGGATCTAGTCCCGACATATCTTCATAGCTCCAGACGAACACATTAATGTATTCTTTAATGAGCTAGATCAAGTCTTATTTGTCCGCCTCAGGGAGGCTTTTGCTAATAAGATTGGCTTTGGAGAAGTTTCATCATCGACGTCGATCTGGATTAGTTCGTCGTCAGTCGGCGGTTCACGCTATTCAAAACGAAGTTCCCATTGAGTATCCATCTTTTGTGCCCAAGGTTCATTCTCGTAAGTCTTGATAAAGTCATCATCATCTTCTGGGAATTCAGTTGTCACCATGTTGATAGATAAAGTCAGTCGATGGACATCCCCTATACTGGTGTCTGAGTCCCATGAGGAAGAATCGGAAGAGTGGAATCGCATCTCTTCATCTAATTCTGACCCGTCTAGGGTTGTAATTGGCGTAGTATAGCCTAAACCCATGTCTAGTCTTGCTGAAATATTGTGATGACTTTCCTTTCGGGGCATGTAGTCGAATAGGAGTTCGTCTACCTTTACCTCCATTTAGTTCTAACCTGAAATTGTAACCCATTTTTGAATAATATTCTTGGATTGTTGACTATAACAACGTAGTTACATTCTTCCATGATCGTCATTTTCAGAATCACTATCGAGTATAGTCTTTTGGTTACGTCCTTTGCTGAAGAGAATTGGATGCTCATCATCGGTCCGAGGAGGAACTATGAAGAACGAATTTTGTACTGGTTCAAATGATATCTCATCCTGGAAAGGCTGAATTGCTCCTAGGGTGAGAGATTCGAAATTGTCCAGAATTTTTAAGTAACGCTGCGCATAAAAATCAACATTGATATACTGCGAAGGAGACACTGCTTTATTGATATTTTCAGTCTAAATAGTTATAATAACTTTTTTGACCATGGCTGGAGATATTGCCTGGTCGATGATAAGTGGAGGAGAAAGAGAAGTAGTAGGCTTGTTATAACGAAGGTCGATAACAAGAGGCTCAGAAGAGGTGAGCTCCCTTTGCTCCACTTTCTTAATAGAAGGGGCGAGATTGATGGCTAGCATCTAAGAAGATAAAGGACGAGAAGTGTGTCCTTTAACTGAAATTACTAAAACTTCATCTGGGTCATCTTTATGGTCTTCCTCCATATCCATAGCCAACACGACCTTCATGTATTCTTCTTTGTACATTAAGGAGTTTGTATAATAGGCCTCGACACCTCGAAAAGGATTAAGGTTAGCAACTTCTTTCTTGATTTCTTCGTTGTCGTCTATGTACTTAAAGCACTAGTGGAGATTGGATGGCACAATATTATGCTGATGCAACCACGACCTTCCAAATAGTAAGTTATTGGAGACTTGATTGTCAATCACATAATAGGTGGCTTTCATCCGGAGATCGCTGATTTGGACTCTCAAGCGAATCTTTCCCAGCGGTTTACTCTTTCTAGAATTGAACCCGAGAATAGTTGTCACTGTTGCTGAGAGGCTATGGACTGGAATCTTCAGAGAATCCAGCAAAGTTTTAGGGATTATACTGAGTGTAGACCCGGGATCGACAAGAATGCAGTCTACCTTCATTGTATCAACATACCCAGTGAAGTAAAGAGGTCGGTCATACCGATTGTCATTTAACAACATGTCATCTTGGGTAAAAGTAATGTTTGGCATTATTTCCATCATTATATGACATTGTGGGTGTGCCACGGGTTCTTCGTCTGACTTCTTCAGATGTGCAAGACAAGCATCAGCTTTCATTAGAGCTTCGCTTAATGTTTCTCGAGTTTCCTTCGAGAGACAAATGAGCTCTAAGATTGATAGCCTTACTGGAGTATTGGCTAGCTAAGCCAATATGTCAAAGTTGTATGGCTTCTGAAGGCCTTGCAATGGAGTCTTCTTCAGGTTCTTGTCAAAGCGAACATGCTGCTTGCCTTTATCAGCTGTAGGCGGCTTAGAAGGACCCGAATCAGCTGCTGGAGCTGATGTTGGAAGGGCATCAAGAGCAGATGGAGGAGAAACAACTTTGTTCTCTTGACCATCCAGATAGTCTCGGAGATAGAGTCTACCAGACCTAGTATCGATCAAGACTTCTTCTTCTGAAGCAGGTGAAAGGGACACTATGTTACAGGTTCTCATTCACACCTTACTTTTGGAGGGCTTCTTTCTCTGATGGGGAATCGTGTGATCTACCCTAAATCCTGGGCCGACCCGAGACCTATTGTCTTAAAGTTGTAGAGATAGAGGTATCGGAGACCCCTTTCCACTATTCAAACCTGGTGTCTTCTGAAAGTCATATCCCATCTTTAACATCAACTCATGATATTGCTGACTATATCGATGGAATTCAGGTTGGTAATTGACTTCTGACGTCTGCGGGACAGACTCTGAAGAGGAAGACGTGGACCCTACCAGAATAAAAGTAAGTTTCAAAGAGGGAACACGACCATCAAGTGAGGAATGCTCACTTGAAGTCATGTTGCACGATTTATACTTAGCCGACTTCTTTGACTTGGAAGAAGAAACTGTTGTCGATATCTTCTACTCGAATTCGTCGACCAGGTCTGGATGAACCAACATGATTTCGCCTTTGGCTATTGACAGTGGCACTAAACCGTCACTTTGTGCCGACGGGAGGTTAACGATCTCCATAATTGCTTTTGGTATCGAGATGACACCATCAAGGACTAGCTGAGGAGCAAAGTCTCTAAATTACAGAGATACGACATTGACTGTCACCATCTTTTCGTCTTCACCATCTTTTCGTCTTTTCGGAGGGTAATTGCTTTGGCGTTGACCAGCTATTGGATCTTTCCTTTGAGTACGTAGCACGCCCTGGTTGGATGATCCAGAAACCTGTGATACATGCAATATTTAGGATTGTCAGTCTTACCTACTTCATCTGGCCATTTGATCTCTGGCAGTTGAAGCTTATTGCTTTTGATCAAGCATTCGAAGATGCTTAAGACATCGTCATCGTCGAAGGAATACTCTTCCTTGGGTCGTTCTAGTGCCCTCTATAGAGGTGCTGTTGCTATAGGTTCTGGCTGGCCTACATTGATGGCAAAGGCCTTTTACCTTTGTGATTCTTTTGGTGACTACCGCTGCTGATAGCGGAGTGCTTATCTTTGTTGAGATTAGGCATCAGGATGCCTAGTTGCTTGAACTTCTCCGTACTGTCTTCGACTGCTCTGGCACTTACTACGAAGGAACCCCAATCTTAAAACTGTGTAGGTCCCGTCCACATGCAAACTATGGATAACAAGTTTGATTTGTAAGTATCTATAGTAAATGTGTTAGGAGTACCCAGAGTCATTTTTAGTGCCTTTTGTCGGAAGTGCACAATGAGACCTTTGTTGGCCCATTGGTTATGGTCAAACCTGATTTTAATAATTGATCAAACTCAGTTTCGATATACGGAGCTACTCAGATGTTTACTCAAGACGTTTTGGACACTTGGACACTGACCAAGATCGGATATCTACTCAAGTTCAAGACCGAAGCTATGTTTGCCACTCGAGACTGTATTTTTTTATACAATATAAGTTTTTACTTTTATTGATTCTAGGAATACATTGTACACCGAGTCGTACTGGCAAATAGGCTATCCAAAATCGTTTTAAAAAATGACCTATGTTTTTGAAAAATATCCCTTATTTACAAAAGCTTCTGAAGGATTTTAAAAAGCCTAAAAATCATTTTTAAAATATCCCTGACCAACCCTGACAGAACTCGGCCCGAGTTCGGCCGGAGTTCGGCTAGTGAACGTTACGTGAACGTTGGATTTTGAACTTGGTCTTCCTTCAGTTGCGGATTGTTACAAAGAGTTGTGTCAGAATTCTGCCAGAGTTCTGTCTTTGGAAAAACTATAAATAGAGAAGAATTCTGATCATTTTAAAATTACTCATTCACTTTAATATCTTCTCTTCTAAAGCTTACATTTCTTCCAAAGAGTTCTAAAAAGCTTTTATTTTTAAATCCCAAGCCAGTTATAATTCTTTGGTCAATTTGTCGGTATGGAGCGGTCTAGAAAATTTCAGAGAAATTGTAATCAGAGGATTGATTGAAGAAAGACTCTTCAAAATTAAAGTTGGTCGAGTTCTTCGTATCAAAGCTCGCGTCTGTAGAAGTTGCAACGACTTCGTATGAAAACTTGCGGGATTATCCAATAGTAGATTCAACTGGAAGTTAGAGTTCTTCCGACTGGACTAGTCCTCACAAGAGGGAAACTAGTATACATCGATGTGTTTGCGTTTGCCTTCTGATCTCTTTTTTTTTACAGTTATTGTTTTATGTTTATTGATATTATTTTTGTGATCTAACTGCTAACAAGTTTTTAATTAGCAATATTTTACTGCCTACTTTATTCACCCCCCCTCTAGAGTATTCTGCTTTACGACTTCGTTCCTACATTTGGTATCAGAGTAGGTTATACATGTAAAGCAAGGTACAATTATAGTTATATTTAATTATTTTATAGATCACAATATTACACATGGCAACTGTAAAATTCACAAGTGAAGGCCAAGCCACAAACAGACCTCCACTGTTTGACGATACAAACTACACTTATTTGAAAACACGGATGAGTTTCTTCTTAAAATCTCTTAATTTTGACTTATGGTCTATAGTTATTGATGGCTACAAAAAGCCTCCTCATATTACTGTTGAAGGAGTTTTAGTTGATAAACTCCATGATAAATATACTGAGGATGAAAAAAAAAGCCAGTCTTGACGCACGTGCTATTAACGCTTTATTTTGTACTTTAGACAGAACTGAGTTTAACAAGGTGTCGACTTGCACAACATCGAATGAAATGTAGAAACTTCTCGAAGTAACCCATGAAGGGACAACACAAGTCAAGGAGTCAAAGATCAGCAGACTTACTCAAGAGTACAAGGCGTTCAAAATGAAGCCAAATGAATCCGTCACTCAGATGTTTACGAGATTCCTGGATATTGTAAATCCTTTGTCTTCATTAGGCAAGGAATACAGTTACCATGAGAACATTCACAAACTTCTATGAGCGCTCACGAAGAAATTGATTTCAAAGACTACAACAATCATTGAAGGAAATAACCTCTCAACAATGTCCCTAGAAACACTCATGGGTAAGCTACTCATTCACAAGTTGGAACTTCAAGACTTTGAAGATGCTACACCAAAGGAGAAGTCAGAGAAGTCGATCGCTCTCAAGGCTCAACATAGAAGAACTGTCGAAGATGATTCTGATGACAGTGATTGTGACTCTAAAGATCAAGCGCTTCTGGTAAAAAAATTCAAAAAGTTCATGAGATTCAACAGAAGAACAAAAGACAGCAACAGCAACAACAATGAGAAAGATCCTATTTGCTACGGATGTAAGAAAAAAGGACATATGAAGAAAGATTGTCAAACAGTATTATCATCAACAAGAAAAAGCAGCAAATACGACAAAGGCTACCTGAAGAGATCTACATCAAGGAAGTACACCAATACAAGCATATGGCATGAGAGCGAAGCTAGCAACTCAGAAGACGAACAATCGGATGATGCTACAAATGTATGCTTGATGACTTGCGATCAAGTAACCACTAATCCTCTGTTTAATCCTTATGATAATTTCACCTTTGAGCGACTAGAAGAGGCTTTCAGTGACTTATTAAATGACTACATAAAACTGCATAGTAAATATAAAACCTCTAAGAAGGTACTTAAAATGTACAAAGATGAGATATGAAGACTTACCGACCAACTAGCTGATGTTAGAAATTATATTTCTTCTGTTGAGTCTGGTGAGCTTTCTTCTATTAAGCTGTTGTTACATGAGACTACCAAGTTATCCGAAGAAAAAGACCAAACTATCATCCAGCTAAAGAAAGACATATCTAAGGAGAGAAAGAATCTCCAGTGTGTACAAGTCAGAATGGAAACACTTACATCTGACTATACTAGATTATATGACACCTCCAAAAAGTTGAAAATTAGTTTAGAAAAATGGCCTGTAGCTGCTGCTTCCTATTCTAACACGTGTCAATTAATGAATCATCTGAACACACCCAAACCAAACACTGTCAAAGACTAACATATCAGGACCCTACAAGAAATGGGTACCAAGAGTTTCATCTGCAAACTGTTTTGTAGGTGGGACACCCCTCACATGCTAGAAGCAAATGGATCCTCGACAGCGGTTGCTCACGGCACATGACCGGTGATGCATCATTATTCGCAACACTATTGAAGAAGAATAAAGAATGATACGTCTCCTTCGGTAATAATTTGAGAGGGTACATAATCGGTATTGGTGACATTGTTAAGGCTCCCTATCCTGTAAGTAAAGATGTTTGTCTAGTTACCGAGTTAAAACATAATCTGCTCAGCATAAGCCATTTAGCTGATCACGGTTATGGCATTAACTTTGTCAAAGACAAATGTACTATAGTTGATAGCTCAACTAGCAGTACTATTTTTGAAGGTATCAGGGAAGACAATATATATATTTTCTATTTGTTTGAAGATGCTAACAAAGCAGGTAGATGCTTGATGGGCAAGAGCATTGAGAGTCAACTATGGGATATGAGACTCGGTCATGCAAACATGGACACAATTTCAAAACTATCCACAAAGAAGTTGGTACACGGCTTACCGGATATATCTTTCAAGAAGGATACGGTATGTAAAATATGTGAAAAGAACAAAGCTACCCGATCCGTCTTTAAATCCAAAAATGTTGTAAGTGCCACTAGACCTCTACAATTATTGAATATGAATTTATTTGGACCTAGTAGAATTGCTAATCTAGGTGGTAAGTTATATGCATTTGTCATTGTAGTTGATTTCTCTAGATACACATGGGTATATTTTCTTGTACGCAAGAACGATGCTTTGTCAGGATTCGTCACCTTTTGCAAGAAAGTACAAAATGAAAAAGGTTTCATGATTACTCGCATTCGTAGTGATCATGCAGCAAATTTGAGAATACAGAGTTCAAGTAATTCTGTGACACACACGATTATTTGCATGAGTTTTCCTGCCCTATGACTCCACAACCAAATGGAGTTGTGAAACATAAGAACAGAACTCTATCTGAAATGGCTAGAGTAATGTTGAACCAGTTTAGTCTACCTAGATACTTTTGGGCTGAAGCTATCAACACAGCGTGCTATATTCTCAATAGGGTTCTGATTTGACCTATATTGAAGAAGACTCCCTATGAGTTATGGTTTGATAGAACATCCACTGTTTTATATTTTAAGATATTTGGTTGTAAATGCTTTATTCTTAATACTAAAGACAACCTGAGTAAATTTGATAAAAAGGCCGATAAAGGTATCTTTTTAGGTTATGCGGCAAAGAGCAAAGCGTACAGAGTCTTCTATAACAGAACCATGATCATCGAAGAATCAATTAATGTCAAGTTTGTGAACTAAATTAACATTCAGTCGATGACGATAATGAAGACGTAAGTACACCAAGTACAGCTACTGCAAAACCTTCACACAAAGATGCAGAACCTTCACACCAAGCACCAGCTGAGTCTTCAAGCAGATCACATACATAACCAGAAGCCAGAACTAGCAATCCTAAGGATATGCCAAAAGAGATAAGATTCTTGGCAGATCATCCAAAGGACTTGGTAATTGGTGAGATTACCAAGGGTGTAAGTACTCGTTCCTCTAATAAAGATATAGCTTCTTGTGTTGCTTTTATCTCACAACTTGAACCCAAAAACATTGAAGAAGCATGTAGTGATAATTTTGGTTAGATGCTATACAAGAGGAATTAAACCAATTTGAACGAAATCAACTTTGGAAACTTGTTCCCAAGCCTATTGATCATCTGGTCATGGGCACCCGTTGGGTATTCCGAAACAAACTAAACGTGAATGGTTTAGTGACTCGTAATAAGGCTCGACTCGTAGCTCAAGGATACAATCAAGAAGAATGTATCGACTACGATGAGACCTATGCCCCAGTTGCGAGATTAGAATCCTTTCGCATGTTCTGTGCATTTGTATGTTTTCATAATTTCAAATTATTTCAAATGGATGTTAAAAGTGTATTTTTAAATAATTTTATAAAAGAAAAAGTTTATGTAGCTCAACCTCCAGGTTTTCCTGTTTTAAAAATCCTGATTATGTTTTCAAGTTAAAAAAAGTCTTATACGGTTTGAAACAAGCCCTTCGTGCTTGGTACGATCGTTTAAGCTCTTTTCTACTTGACTACAGGTTTTCAAAGGAAAAGGTTGATACTATACTGTTTATAAAATCTTTGAATAGCAATCTTCTTTTAATTCAAATCTATGTAGATGATATTATTTTTGGATCCACTGATGAATCTCTTTGTTAAGAATTTTCAAAGTGTATGCAGAATGAGTTTGTGATGAGTATGATGGGAGAGCTAAAATTCTTTTTTGGACTGCAAATCAAACAAACCAACAATGGGACGTTCATAAATCAAGCAAAGTACACAAAAGATTTATTAAAGAAGTTCGACCTGGAAGCAGTCAAACCACTTAGCACTTTGATTGCGACTCTAACCAAGCTTGATATTGATGAACAAGACAAACCCGTCGACATACGTAAGTATCGAGGTATGATCGGTAGCTTACTGTACTTAACTGCTAGTCGACCAGATATTATGTTTAGTGTTTGCTTGTGTGTATATTTTCAAGCCAATCCTAAAGAATCACATTTGTGCGCAGTTAACCGTATCTTTCGATACCTTAAAGGCACTTCTTCTGTCGGCTTATGGTATCCTAAAACTACGTCATTTGACCTAATCGGTTATTCTGATGCTGATTTTGCCGGATGCAAAGTAGATAGAAAAAGTACCAGCTACACATGTTATTTCCTAGGAAAATCCCTAGTCTCTTGGTTTAGCAAGAAGGAAAATTTTGTCGCATTATCAACAACTGAGGATGAGTATATCATCGCAGGACGTTGTTGTGCACAAATTTTGTGGATGAAGCAAACTTTAGAAGACTTTGGATTTCATTTCACACACATACCTATTTTTTGTGATAACACTTGTTCTATTAATTTAACTAAGAATCCAGTATGTCATTCTCGTACTAAGCATATCAAGATTCGACATCATTTTCTTAGAGATTATCAAAATGGAGATATAGACCTTGTATACATAGACACACATAATCAATTGGCTGACATTTTCACAAAACCTCTAGCAGAAGATCGTTTCAATTGTTTACGTCGAGAATTAGGAATTTTAGATGTCAATAATATTAATTAATTTTGTTTTATTAATTAATCTTTTCAATAATACTCAATAACTGTTTTCGAGACAAGCCTATAAAGAGTCTGTCTGTCACCACGACTACGGTCGAAGCGAAGCGGTACTCAATTGTTCCTCGGTGAACTCCCGTTAGCTGGGACAGTACTCCTAAAGCTAATCTGAAACAGATGCTGAGTAACGAAAGTTAATTTATAAAATATTATTAATTATATTATTTAAAGTTTAAAATTACTAAACTTTGAAATAAATATTTGAAATGAGTTGATGAAAAGGATGTGGCCCACAAAATTTTATTTTAAAAACCTACGAGAACCCTAAGCGAATTCGGCCAGAGTTCTGTTGGTGCTGTAAGTTTTTAATTCAGAACCCGAGGTCTCCTCCTCTTTATCTCTTCCAAATTATATCATCGCAGCAGCAGTAGCCGAAGGACCCCCCAAACCCTAGCTCTTCTCCACTCCTTTTCTTCTAATCTACATGTAGAAATCCAACCAAAATTTGGATTCGTGCGGAGTATCGCGTCCTCTACAACATACTTGATTCTCGGAAGGTATAACTCCTTCTTTCCTCCACTTTCAAATTCTCGTCTTAAGATCTGAACACGGATTTACTCTTTTCCCCAGTCCAATCAGGTGATGGCGTGTCGGATGAGTTTTACTTCAAAACTCATGACCAAGCTTTGATATGGTATGCCGACTTTGCTATGCGTACAATATGCACAGGCGCTCCGATCAAATGGACTGTATTTCGAGATCATCGTCCTTTGTTTGAGGCATTAGGGTTACACCATCGTGTTACCCAATAATTCCCTATAGCTACTAATGCCCTTAGACTATTTTACTATAACTTCGTGTTAGACACTTCTACCGTAAAAACTCGTATTGGCGGATCGATATCGAGTTCGATGATGTGTTGCTAGCAGAAATCTTTGATATTCCAAACGAAGGTACCCCGCTCGATGACATCACCGCTTCGACTTTTCTGAGGGTACGACTCTTGTTAATTTCAAGAATGAGCTTTGTGCGCCAGCACGTGCTCGTCCTGGAAAGTTCAAGGCCAATAACTTGAACTTGTTTAACTATGAGTTACATCGCATCATCTATTCTACTATTCTTCCGAAATCTACTTTGAAAGATGATGTCACTGCACTAGAGCTTTCTGCCCTATATCACATTCTTAAGGGGATTCCTTTTTCTGCCCCTAAGACTATCATCCAGATGATGGAAGATGTCACGGAAGAGACTGAAATCTCTCTTATGCGATGCTTATCTATCGCATCTTTCAGCATTTTAATATCGATTTATCCACTTGCACTCTGAACCCTGAGCCCAAGTTTCTTAACTTTCTCGTCGCAGCATTGCCACTGCTCCTACACCTCCTGCACCTGCCCCTACTGCACCTATTTCTCCTCAGACCTACCCTATAACTTTTGAGGGTATCCATCAGCACCTGTCGGATTTACAAAATTTCTTTGTTGACACTTCCCGGGAACATGAGTTCCGTGACGTGACTCGGTTCCAGGCTATTGCCAACTCATTTGTTGATCTCTGATTTGCTCAGACGGGTCATTCTGCTAGTTCTCTTCCTAGAGACCCTACTGTATCTGGTTACCTTATTGAGGATGAGGTGGTCCATTCTCTGTTCCAGCCAGAGAACGCTTATGATTGGTACCGTAGCTTGGGTGCTACTCCACACGCCTCTAGAGCTGGCACATCTGGAGCTGGTCCATCCGGACATGGTGGACATGCTGGCACTGCAGACGATGATGATGATGATGATGAGGATGATATGTGATTTAGACATTCTATCTAGTTGTCGTACTTATTGAGACTGTTTCTATTGTCTTTGTCTACTTGGAAATGCTTCGACATTCCAAGCTAGTATTAGTACTCTTATTATTTGCATGTGTGGTTGAGATTTCTTCTATGACTTTTGTCTGATGAACATGTTTTTCAGCATATTTTTTATTCAGTTTAGCACTTTTCCATATTTCTCATAGCATTATCTTTTATTATGCTTCCATATAAACTTGCTGTGAAATATTTTTTTTGCTTTCGTATTTCTTTACTGTCTGTGACATTTATCTAATGCCTGTGAATAATATCAAACTGCCTGTGATAAATTTTTTATATCTATTTTTTTGTGTTTCTTCACTGATTGTTGCTTATTCATATATTGCGGGGAAGCTCATCTCTTTGCACTTAATTTGCTAAGTGACAACGGGAGAGAAATAAGATCTAACATCTTCTATAAGAACTACAGGAACAACTTAACTTTTTTGGTACATTTTTTCGGTATAGTTTGTCTTGAGATAAAGACCAATAATGTTATATCGGTCAAGGTTTCTCAATTATCAAAATAGGAGAGATTGTTGGCCCATTGGTCATGGTCAAACCTGATTTTAATAATTGATCAAATTCTGTCTCAATATACGGAGCTACTCAGATGTTTACTCAAGATGTTTTGGACACTGACCAAGATCAGATATCTACTCAAGTTCAAGACCGAAGCCATGTTTGCCACTCGAGACTGTATTTTTTTATGTAATGTAATTTTTACTTTTATTGAGTCTAGGAATACATTCTACATCGAGTCGTACTGGCAAATAGGCTATCCAAAATTGTTTTCAAAAATGACCTATGTTTTTGAAAAATATCCCTTATTTACAAAAGCTTCTGAAGGATTTAAAGAAGCCCAAAAATCATTTTTAAAATATCCCTGACCAACCCTGACAGAACTCGGCCCAAGTTCGACTAGAGTTCGGTTAGTGAACGTTATGTGAACGTTGGATTTTGAACTTGTTCTCCCTTCAGTTGTGGATTGTTACAAAGAGTTCTGTCCGAATTCTGCCCGAATTCTGCCAAAGTTTTGTCTTTAGAAAAACTATAAATAGAAAAGAATTCTGATCATTTTAAAATTACTCATTCACTTTCATCTCTTCTCTTTAAAGCTTACGTTTCTTCTAAAGAGTTCTAAAAAGCTTTTATTTTTAAATTCCAAGACAGTTATAATTCTCTAGTCAATTTGCTGGTACGGTGCGCTCTAGAAGATTTCAAAAAAATTGTAATCAGAGGCTTGATTGAAGAAAGACTCTTCAAAATAGAAGTTGGTTAAGTTCTTCGTATCAATGCTCGCGTCTATAGAAGTTGTAAGCACTCCGTATGAAAATTTGCCGGATTTTCCAATAGTGGATTCAACTGGAAGCTAGAGTTCCTCCGACTGGACTCGTCCTCACAAGAGGGAAACCAGTATATATCGCTGTGTTTGCGTTTGCCTTCTGATCTATTTTCTTTACAGTTATTATTTTATGATTATTGATATTATTTCTGCGATCTAATTGCTAACAAGTTTTTAATTAGCAATATTTTGCTGCCTACTCTATTCATCCCCCCTTTAGAGTATTCTGCTTTACGACTTCGTTCCTACAACATTTGGCTATTTTATTAGGCTTCTGTTTGATTTTCGTGAGGGTGGACATATTCATATCGTGAGTCACTTTATGAGTCACATCATAGAATCGTTCCAGGAACATCTATTTTAATGCTGCGAAGGATGTTATGTAGCCATCCGGTAGGTTTCGATACAATTCGTAGGCAACCCCCGCTAAGTATACGATGAACACGCTAGTAAGTAGAGCATCATTCTGTTGGAGATGACCAGTCATCATCTCAAAGTGATTGGTATACTGACTCGGAGATGTGCTTTCATCTAATAACATTATTCTCGATGGCTTGTATTTAGGTGGGAACGAAACTTTCTTCTATTCTGAAGGATAGGGTTGTTTGATCCCTAACTTTTGTAATCCTTTCTTCTGTTTAAAAGCCTCAAAATGATTTCGTATAATCTTGAGTACTTCAAGAGGGTCTCCCGGTGTTTGAGGAGCAGTAGATTGATTTGATGGGTTAGGATAAGCAACCGCATGGTAAGCACCAACCCCAGCACCGGAATGACTTGGAGTAGACTGTGCTTGAAGGTGTATGACCTTCGAGATAGTGGTATTTAGAGGAGGCTATGATCCATGGCCTGTGTTGATAGGTATAAAACCTACTGCTTATTCTTGAGCTGGAACTGGGTTCACAACCGGTGGAACAACATGTTGTGTCATGATTACTGCGTACATGCTTGTAACTGTGTCAGTAATGGCCTTCAGATTAGCCTCCAAGGCAGCGATTCTTTGCTCTTGACAAACAAAACTGGAAGCATCTTGCTCCTCGTTCGTCACGTAAGAAGATACTTCTTTTGATACAGAAGATGAGCTGGGGGATAGGATAGTCCGATCAGAATCTTTGTTGTCGGCATCGGAGTCTAGTAGACTGCTACCCCCAAGATTGGAATCGAAAATATTCTTTTGACTGAGGAAGTCTCAGCTTCTTGATCTTATGTTTTGGTAGACCCCTTCAGAAGAGTCTAGGATTTGACTGCAGTTTTGTCGACTCGAAGGTCGTGATGAATTATGCCTCGGGCGTCTTCCAACCCCAGCGCTACGAGATGTCATATTGACAAAAGCAAACTGCAGTTCATCTTCATCTACTAATATCACATTGGGAGGTCGAGAGTAATTGTGAGATCGAAAGTAATTCATGTGGTTGAACATAGACCGTTTTGCTATCTTGCAGCAACACTCGACGTCAATTTTATGTGAGCAATAGCGGTTTTGTCGTATATAGTTGATGATGCACGAAGTGAGTTATCTTCATCTATCAAAATCATATCCGGAGAGTGAGGGTAATTCAAGCAGTCAAACATCAACCGTTTGGCGGTCTTACGCCAACACTTGATTATAATCTCATGATACTGATTACAGTGATGTTCATGATGTAGAGTCATCATTGCACGAGATGAGCTTGGAGTCTTACGCTTTTGTACAATGATTTTGTGGAGATCAGGTACAATACAAGGATAAAAAAAGAATAAGGTAGACTATGCCTGATTATATTAGGAATATGATGCCTATTCCTAAACTTTTGTGTCCCTTACGTCTGGCAGGCCTAAGCTCATTGGCATAGGAGAGTGGGTTCTGGCTCCTAGAAGCCCTCACCGGGCGCAAACTAGTAGTTGGCGCAGACTGCTGTGAACTCTTCTGGTGCGCCATCTGATTTTCTTGAGGAAATTCTACTCTACGCCTATTAAGATAAGCGCGTATGTCAACCTCTGGCACTACTTGATCGTTAGTCTGTGACAACTTTAGCTTCCTCTGTTCTGTTCTTGATTTGCACAAAATAGGGAGATCATGGCACTGGCCTGATTAGCGCAGGATAGCTTGGCACAAAGCAGCCTGATTTGGAGTAGGCAAGGTGCCTTAGTATTTTGCGTACACTAACACAGCTTGTTTTGTGCTACGCCTATGGGAAGAAGGAAGTGAACTTGGAACAGAAGCAGAGCTTTTGCCGAGAGATGTTTTGGAACTGATTGGCGCAGAGGCGCAATTGAATAAGTTTTCCACCAAGTCCAAGACTGGAGAAGAATGGGGAATGGCCATTGGGCACTTTTCCTTGTCTTGAGTAGCAGCAGCAACAATTGGCATGGCAGTGGACTTTGGAGTCCAGATGGCGTGTGGTTTGTTTTTTGCAGCAGCAGTGATGGCGTGCTTGGCAACAGCGTGCTTGCCACCCCCGGCGCTAATCAATTCTTCGTAAGCAGTTTGGTCGAAGTAAATGACCAAAGTCTCCTATATCGTGCCGACCGACGCAAAATTGTATTGAGTTGTCACTTTCTCGTCAGAAGAGAAAGTCATCTCGAGCAGAGTCACCATTTTGTTTACAAAAACAAAAGTCTAAGAAAAAGACTTAAATACAAACTAAGAAAAAAAATACAAAAGTACAATTTGATTCGGGGGAAGTACAACTATAGGAATCTGATCAGAAGACGATACGATCACTTTATCCCTTGGACGATACGATGTCGGAGGAGAAAATATCTTAGATGTGCTATGAAAGCCTTGTCAAAAGATTATAATCATTAATGATGCCTTGAGAAGTGATTTTGACCCATATTTATAGAGTTTTCGGATAACTGCCAGGCAGTTGCAATGATTGACGCACGGTACAAAACAGGCTGATTATGTACTGTTTGGCGCACCATATTCTGTTTCATCCATTTGGGCGAACGGATAGCTTAACTGCATGAGACATATGGCATTCTGTTGGAGAAGTACGCTTGGTCGTGGACAGTATTGCGTGTAAGTTCTTCGATATTAGTGGTATGCGCACCACGTCATCTTTTACTACTTCTAGATAAAAATAAATGAATTGCGCACCTTGTTGATTGGTGCCAATTGTGAAACACGCTGAGCATTAACTCTATGAAGAGTTGGTCACATTGTGCCAATGGTAAATGGCGCAAAATAACTGACAAACATCACCATAACAGATCTGAGACAAACCTCCTCAAGCGTCGCGCGCTCGGGATTCGAAAGGATTTTTTTTGACTGTTGTGTTGTCAGTCATTAACACTAAAAACTTAACTTCTCGAGGAAGCTCACACGTGGCAGCCTGCGCTATATAATGTCCCGTGCCATTTAATAATATGCGCCATTTGATGCCGGGCGTAATTTGATAAATAAGGCCTCGCACCATTTGTGAATGGCATAACACATTTTTTTGGTATTTTTAAGCATCTACATGCGGTATACGAAATTTTTATTTTTAGATTTAGGCCTCTCATTTCTTTAGAAACTATAATAAAAGGACCCTTAAAATGTCTAAATAGTGGTTAAAAAATATTATTTTTAGTATTTGAACATGACTCTTTGAATGTCATAAACCATTCTGTAAGGTTATCACATAATAGCTACCATTGTTCTTTAGGAGATATGATATAATTACAAATATCATGATCATGATATCGAGAAGCCATATATATATTTTTGAGGGTGAAGATGGAGGAAAATATTGGTTGCATGTGCATGCATGTATTTAAGCTAGAAGAAGCACACGTGTCTGCCAATCATACTTACATATTATTGGTGTTTTATCATTAGAAGTTCATATCATATGCTACAAGAAACATGAGTGAATTAACTTTCTTATATATATATATATACATATATATATATATATATATATATATATATATTTTTATATATATATATATATATATATATATATATATATATATATATATCAGAAAATTGTATTAGAAGCATACAAGTTTCAGAGTATTGCGTAGAAAGAACAAAATTTGTAAAAATTATGGAATGGGCCCAATTTCGCCTAAAAGAAGGGCGTAAAACACACTTCGTTAATTTTCACCAAAAAAGGCGTATAAGTAAAAAAAAGAAAAATTTTAATCAGCACCAATACAGTTAAGATTGCATGAGCACTAAATTTTTGTATTTTCTAAATATACACCCTTTATTTGGGCGTGTATGGGTGTTTTACATCATTATTTTGGGCAAATATTTGCACTATAAGTCCTTATTTGGGGAGGATTTTCCCTAATGTAGAATATTTAGAATGACTATTTTACAATAGCTATTTTACAAGCGAATTTGCAACAACAATTTTCCAAACTACACATTCACAACGGCTATTTTACAACGGTAATAAGTAAACATAGAGTGCATATATATCTTATCCACCCTTCTCAACTCTCATACTCTCACTCCTCCGTTATCTACCACTAGTAATGTGCACGTGCATTGCACGTGTGATAAAAATGTTAAAGTAAATAAATATAAATTTATTATAAAAACTATCATTATTAGGAATTGAACTTAGGCAACTAAGGAAAATGCCTCCCACCTTAACCACTAGGAATAATTATTTAATTATAAATAAATCATATCAGATAGTTAAATACGTAGTAAGTTTTTTAAAATAATTAATAAAATATTTAGGTAATTGTTTAGATATTTATTATTATTAATTTTAATTTATTTAAATAGATGATGATATACATATGGCTTGGACGGCTCACTTTTGAGCCGTTTCCAAGCCGCATATAATAAAAGATATTAGCTCGCATTTAAACTCCTGAGAAATTTTGTAGGATTTCTTGCGCATCCAGACTCCAGTAAGATTTGTATACTTCTTCTTATCCAGAAAAATTATTTTCAAGAAGGATCGTAGTAGTTACTTTTTGAAGAAGTACTAATTCCCAAGTTTTTATTCATGGATCAAATGTTAACAGTGATTTGCTACCATGGAGGTATACTAAGTGGATTATCTTATGAGTAGGTACAACTAATCTAATTTCTACATATCAGAATATCTCTTTAGAAAATATATGAATTAACATCGTAGAGCGTTTTGCTATTAGTTATGAATTCGTAATAACATTTATTTTTTGATAGTGAAGAAAATAAAATTTTATTATTCAGAATAATTTAGGTGCATCTTGTATAAAATTTATGTTAATCCCGTATTACCAAATATTATTTCTACTAGTGAACTGTTTATAATAGCCAAAAAATTATGTTGGTCCTAGCACTTCAAACCAAATAAATTTAGTCGAAGAGAACGTTGAGGATGAAGATAGTGATGAGTTAGTCAAAGATTTAGACTATTATTTAGACAATAATGATGATAATTTAGATAATAGCACCCCGAGTTATTTGTTGGAAAAGAGTATCCTTCTTCTTATGCATTTAGAAATTTTACTAGTGATATAGCAATTCTTCATAATTCTAATTGCAGCTGAACATAACAATTCCCAAATAATTGTATATATTTGCGACTCTCCTGATTGTAGTTGGAGAGTGTACGATAAACAGTTGGTAACGGTGCAATCTTTGAGATTCGTACATTTGAATCTCGACATTCATATAATGGGTGTTACCAAGAGGCCATCATCGATATGCTAACTGCTACATGGATTAGTGAAAAAATATTGGTTAAAATTAGAGATAATCACTCCTAGAGTGCATCACATATTGTAAAAGATATACTTAGAGATTATTGAGTACATATTACGTATTCTAAAGCTTGGAGCCAAAGAACTTGCATTATCAGAAATCAATGGTAATTATATCAATGCATATGGTAGTCTTCAAAAAGATTGTTTTAGAATTATGGAAACAAATTCTGCTACAAATAATTTTTAAAGACCATAGAAAGTAATGTCTTTCAAAGAATATTTATTTATTTCAAGGCATGTATGGATGATTTTTACGTGGTTGTTTACCTATAATTAGTATTGATGCAACTTTACTAACATCTAGATATCAAGGTAATTTATTTGTGGCTTGTGCTCATGATCATAAATTCTAAGGTAATAATTTGCAACTTTCAAAGAATAGTTTTTTTTCATAGGCTTTTTTTTCTTAATTTAAAAAAAATCATAGGTTTTTTTGTGGTTTTACTATTCCTTATTTTCGATTTTTATGTATTTTTTATTTAAGTTTATTTCATTTTTTAAAATTTTCTTTACTTTCATTTTTTATTTTAATTTTTTTGTCCTTCTTCATTTTTTTCATTTTTTTCCTACCGTTAATTTTTTTTCTTAATTTTTTAGAAAATTCATAGGTTTTTTTTTCTGTTTTACTATTCCTTATTTTTTGTTTTTATATATTTTGGTTTAATTTTTTAATTTTTTGTTAATTTTTCTAGGATTAATTGCATTCACTTTTTCCTTCTTTATTTTTTCTTTACATTCATTTTGATTTTTTTAATATAGGTTACATTTTTTTCTCCTATATATTTTTTTCATTTTCTTTTTTTATCAATTCTAATATTTTTCCCTAAAATTTTTTTTTTATCCTATAATTCCACATTAATATGTATATATATCATACAAATTAAAATCTTCTAAACAAATATTTAAATTAACTATCGTAATAAACATAACTAATTTTTTTCAAATATTAACAAACTTGATTGTGCTTCTTCTCCTCCTCCTCTTCTATCCTTCTCCTGTCTTCTGCACACCTCTTCCCTTCTTTTTTTTTGGTTGTGTAAAAATTTGTAACCTCCCCAACCCTATTTAACCCCACACCCATTCAATTGCAATAACTCACACCCACACACCCAATTCATAGCCCCAATTCAAAGTTGGTCAAAAGCCAACCACCCCCAATTCAAAGCGTGGTCAAAATCGAACTTAACTTCAGCTAAATTTATGACTAAACTAAGGGCGTAAAACACATAAAAACTAAAAGAAATATGCCTAAATAGAGAGCATATATTTACCATACTTAACCCAACTTAACTTCAACCAAATCATAATCTTAACCGCAAATCACAATCTTACCTGTTGGAGAAGATAAAAAATTTAAAACATGTTTATATGGCCCTAACTAAGGCATATATTTTCAAAATGGTTTTTACACCCTTCTTTCGGGAGTACTGGGTGTTTGTTCATAATATTTGGAAACTTGGTGCCTTCTCAGCAATACTAAGAAATTTCTATGCTTTTGATGCAATTATATATATATATATATATATATATATATATATATATATATATATATATATATATATATTTTATAATATATATAACGAGGTAATTGTGTTACAGACTCCTAGCTCGAAAGCCACCCTTCCAGCCCGAAGGTCCGCACCCACACTTGTATCGTACCGCATCCTATCCGGCCCGCACTCACATTTGTTCTCCATTGGGAATTAAATGTGCTTCTCCTATACTCGAACCTGCAACCTCTTAGGAGCATATGCCTACTCTAACCACTTGAGCTAGAGGTCATTGGCAAAAAATTTGGACCATTTCTCAATTCGTGCGTGTCATCCTTACACAAGGCCATGTTCGAGCCACAGAAGATGTATTCTCCCGTACTACATGGTGCATTACGCTGAGTCAATTGATTCAAAGGTTCGATTCGTGGAAGTATTCAATCAATTTGAAGAGGTATTGATTTGGTTGGTTTCTTGTACAGGTATCGTACGATTGGGGCATCACCTTACAACGAATTGAGGCATGGGTGATAGGTCGAATAGGTCGGTTAGTTCGAATGAGCATATAGTGATCGATGCTTAAGTCAGGCGAGGGATCTACAACGCATTGATCCGGTGTCGAGTTGCTTTGCTTCGGCGAGCGATAAGCAGAAAAATGAAGGCGAGCCAACTCTGACCATTCTCCCATACTCCTTCATGCATAAAAATAATGTACCGTATCATACTCTTGAGTGATGGATTTCCATGTGCTTGGTTCAGATGGATAGAAATCGGTGGTGCATGTGTCAACACTGAGATAGAATATTGAACATTGATCATGGAATATTGACCATATAATATTGAACAACTGAAGCAAAACATGCAAGTGCAAGAGTCAGGAATAGAACATTGAATACCCCTATCGATGCATGCCGTAGTGCATGAGTCGTAGGACAATTGAATAATGAGTCGTAGAACATAAAAAGGGCTATGTCGAGGCAGGCATCAAATGCACGATTCAGAGAACAATGAACCCTAGGTCTTAGAACATTGAATAACTGTGCCAAGCGTGCATTGGTGCAGGGGTACTACAAGGGTGACTATGCACGGGGATATGCACGGGGGCTATCCGGGAATATTATCCTAGATGGTGGCATACGTGTGCCAATGACCTTTTATCACTACAAAAATATTAGTGATTAGCGACGGACAAATCCGTCGCTAAATATGATATTTTCTTCGCTAATTAAGTTTATCGGCGGATTTCCAACGAAAAGTGTGTGTCGATAGCTTTAACATCGCTATGAAAATATGTCGGTAATCTGTCGCTATAGCGACACATTAGTGATGGATCTACCAACCAAAAATAGCGACGGATTAGCAACGTATATAAACCGTCGGCAAATTCTGCGATGTATTAGCGAGGGATTACCAACAAACTTTTGTGAGCCACAATTACAAATTTTCCAGAAGCTCAACGACGGATATTTTCGTCGCTAACTCGTTTGATACGCTTTTGGTATCAGATAGCATGTCAGCAATGGAAGTTTCCGTCGGCAGTTAGTCGCTGGCATGCAAATTTTCCGTCGGTAGATGTCGGTAATTGTTGCTAGCCTGCAAATTTTTTTAGGTATCCGTCGGTATTCCGTCGCTGTTCAGTTGCTGAGCTTGCCATTATTGCCAAAATAATTGGTCCCTGCTTTGCTTAAACCTGTCTATCTATATATATATATATATATATATATATATATATATATATTTTATATATATATATATAATATATATATATATATATATATATATATATATATATATAATATTTATATATATATATATATATAATATATATATATATATTCAATAACATGAACTCCAAAATCTCTCAAACAATACAGAAATATATCCAGCACCAATATATATAACAACATGAACTCAAATATTTATTCAAACCTGCTCAAACCATACAAACTCATCCAGCAGTCGCAATTGTACATATACACAAATTCCTTTAATAATACATAAACTCCATAAAAACTAATCGATCCAATAATACATAAAGTTTACATAAACTCATCGATCCAATACAACAAAAATCATACTGATGGTGGGCGAGGTAGAGGAGGTGGTGGAGGCATAGGCGGCTGTTCGCACGCATAAAACTATGCCAGCACCAAACTGATGACCCACTGTACGTCCTGGACAGGAACACACCTGGATGAGTCACCGGCATGATAGGAGGTGCCATGGTCGAAGTAGGAGCCAGTATAGTAGGTGCTGTAGTCGAAGGAGGAGCCGTTGTGGGAGGCACTAAGGTCGAAGCTGGTGCCGGTGTCGGATGTACTGAGGCCGAAGCAAGAGCCGGTGCAGTGGTAGCAAGAATCAGACTTGTTGTACCAAGAATTCCGGTCACTGGGTCATCTGACCCTGTAGGGCCACCAAGATATGTGTGATCTGCTCTAAACTGTAGGTTTCGGTAGTAGCGCCGTTGGTGGATCTACAGGTGGAGATAGAAGAGGGGATCTGGAATAAACGGACGACTGGGAGCCGGTAGCTTAAACTAAAGTCTATATTCCTATAAGTAATATAAAAACTACTTTAGTAGCTAGTTAGCGAACCACTCGTTCTACCTATAAGCAATTTATACAATCCTTAAAAGCATGCCTAACCATTGATACCTATTTGGGGTAAAGATCAAGGCTAAACTAGACAGTTACATAAATCTATTGGACATCCTTCTAGTCCTATTTCCAGACTAGTCTTACCATGTATAGAGATGATCATCCTACTTAGATCTTCTTAATTTATCTAACACGCTTAAATTACTAACCATCTTGACATTATCGTTAGATAATAATTCCTCTAGTACTTCTAATCTATGCCCTATCTTAGGCAAAGGATAGCAAGATTAAGTCTCGTAATCCCAGGGTTGCTGGTTAGGGTCAAGCCTTATATTGTACTATATCCTAACTTATTCCTTGGAGAAGTATCTATGAAATTCTTCCCATCTTAGCTACTCACCTAGTCTTGTAAAGCATGAATGCCTATCTTCTTCAAATAAAAATTCAGACAATAATGGTTCTACACGGTCATAGGTCAAGCATTATATACATGGCTTACAAAGCCATTATATTCATAACAAACTTCCTAAAATCTACCATAAGGGGGTATTTTCTTAAGACGCTATAATTAATACCAAGTTAACAGCCTGATCTAAAATCGTATATCTAGTACTTAGGATAAATTCTATTCTTATTATCTAACAAATCTCTATGGATACATAAACTTCTAATCTATCATACCTGGTTGGGTAGGTGTAGGAATGCCTATTAATCGACTAAAAGTGATTTTTTTACCAACTTAAACTCCTCTAAGATAGATTGTGTCTCCATTCTAGTTGGGCTTCCTAGTATAGTTCTTTTACCCTACTCGTACATACCTTAGATAATCACCCTCCTAAGAAGTTTTCCTAATAGAGCTTACTATCCTAGGATAAAATATAATCAAAGCAACCTCAACTAGTCTGGGTACGTGTGGAATACCTTGTTCATTAAATACATATACCACAGGTGTATTTGTTATTCCAGAAGGCATAAAAACTGGTAATGGCCGTAACGAATCATGAGTGTTGTCCTTGGAATGTCCTCTTTTTTGTATCGCCACCTGATGGTATCCCGATCTTAAGTCAATAAAATATATCTTTCCTTCTGCCAGCCGGTCGAACCAGTCGATGGCAAACTATACTTCAAGTTACCAGAACGATCTTGGGCTTCAATTGATCAATCAGTCTGAAGATGACTATCACCGACTCATTCTAAACTATAAACTATCCTTCAAGATTTCTAAGAATGAGACTAGCTAATCTTTAAACTCATGATCTAATTTATGTTACCCTAGAGGTCCTATATCTCGATTCCAACCGGTTCGCCTACTTCTATGGCCTAGATTTTTTTCCAATCGTCTCTCCTAGGAATATGGTATTTTACACTAAAATGTAGTCCGCTAGATCCTAACCATCCTTGATCCTTCTTTGTATAAAAGTATATATAGTCTAACACTGTCCTTTTCACTCTTCACCAAATATCCCTAGATCGACACCATGGTACAACCTATCATCACGTATTATTTTGATTCATTCCTCTGATAAGAATCATCCTACTAAATATTTGTCAGGTCACTATACGAGAGGTAATTTTACATATGCATACCATCATACTTTCTATATCCTTCAAATGATTATTTTCTAGACCTATTTGCAACCTTAAAATATCTTTAAAATTCTAAAGTACCTTATCGAATCATCATATCTATAACAAGACTTTCAAATTCTGTCAAATACGGTCGTCCATGTGGGTAATCATATTCTAATTAGGAACCGTATCTAATTCTAAAATTCTTCCAAATATTCTTCCAAGTTACTCCATTCATTTCGATTGAGATCCTATCTTATCTTCCTCAATAAACCAAATTAATTGTGCTATAATTCTACCCCCATCTCTATATAACCAAGGTATTTTAAACCGTCTCTACCCACCATAGGTGAATAGCGGAAGGGTTGTAGTCCATTGCTCCTAGAGTCTCTCGTTAGGGTTAAGTTTCCTATAAGAATTCTATTTTGCCAGTCCGATCTACTCGGTCTATCTAGTTAAGGCATCTATTCAAACCCTTACTACCTATTATAACTAATTTTTTTATAAAACACTTTTATCGACTACGTTTCGTCAAACGATGGAATATAATCTAAATGGTTCATCAAGCACGAGTATTCATCCTTCCGAAATAGAAAAAGATGAGAGTCCAAGACAAGGAGTTCAAGACAGATGATCGACTTCAATTATGAATTCCAAAGAAGATAGAAAAAACAAAAGAATTTTTAAAGTAATTTTGGATTGATATCCTGTTACAATAACCGAAACAATATTCTCTGACCTACATGGGCCACAACAAAAACAGGTATCGCCCAGTCCTAAAATACGTAGGACTAGGAGATCGTATACATGTCAGCTACGTATCAAGCGGACTCCAGCCCGACTTAAATACGTATAAGCTGTTTGGTGTTCTTATTCTATATATCAATCAACTATAAATGTATCTAACTCAAACCATATATTAAGTAAATTAGGGATGAACAATATATTATGGTCTGTTGTCCAATAACATACATGTTCGATTAGACCCGAAGAACGATATGGGTCTATAAAACTAAGCTAAGAGCAGAGTATAAATAATTGATACAATATGAAATCAAGATAAAATACCTGAGTCAAATTTAGCAATAGCTCAATGAGCAGCGGACTATCTCTGCATGATCAACTACCTAGAGAGATCACCAGGTCCTCAGGGGACATAGCAAGATACATAATAACATGCCTACTATGATAGTAAATAACATGCATGGAAAGACATAAAATAATACAAGAAAATAAAGATAGAAGAATACATGGTACAAGAATAAAAATATGAAGAATGTGGCATGTCGTCGAGAATCGTGCTAATAAAAGTGACTATGAATAAATCGAGGAAAACCTCAACTCGTTGGGAGCTAATGTCCTGTAGATCGTAACTCTGTGGGGCTCACAACCTACAGCAAGTCTCTATAGCAGCTCGGTGGAGGCTCACACACAAAGAGTGGTCAAGTATTGTCAGTCTATAAAAAATCCTCGCCTAGGGCTAAGAATCAAGTCAAGTCAATCAAACATGTCAAGTCCAAGTCAAGTCCATGTCAATCATGTCAAGGGAACGTGGCATAGGACCGGAAAAGGACAATCTCAAGAAGTATACAAGAACACAAAAATCTAATACGACATGTAATGATAGAAAAGTAAAAACAACACACGTACATGACTACAATATAATAATTTCATGAATAGAGACAATAGATAATCAAGTATGACTGGAAAAAAAATCAATATAGAAATTGCATGTAAATACTATACAGTTTGGTTAGGTATACATGCCTGTAACCTCTGTCTGCGTGTCTGTTTGGCCAACTCCAAAGTCATAGCTACTTCCATCACGTACACCCACGCCCGGCCCAGGGCACGGACGAGGTGATCGGCCGCCCTGGGCCCCCGATTTTGAAAGGCCCTATAATTTTAAAATAAACTAGGTATATCATAAAAAAAAGTTTAAAAACTAAAACAAAGATCTAATTTGGAAACAACAAAAATCTAGCACTCCAGTATGAAAAAAGATATGATAGCTTGATTGATGAATTTATAGCATAATTGATGATTATTCTTGTAAAAATACTTTAAAAAATTATTTATGTGAAAAAAGGGCCCAAATTCTAGATTTTGTCCTAGGCCCCAAAAACTATATGCTCGGCCCTGCGTACGCTTATAATAAATATTCTACTACTAATAATACACTAATTACTCACTATATATAGAATTACCATTTATATATATATATATATATTATATAGATATATATATATAATATATATATATATATATATATATACCTTAATATATATTTATATCAAAACTAGTCATATTGACTACTCTACTTAATATAACATATATATATTAAACCTACCTATAAAAGTAATATATTATTAACATAAAAATATCACTTCTAATTCTGGAAAATATTTATAAATATTCTATAATAATAATTAATTTATTTTATTCATAAAAAACATGTGAACAAGTTTTGTATTAATTGTACATCAATATGCATAGACTGTTTCCATGGTTTGGCTTCTGAAAAGTTAAATTCTTAATAAATATTAATTTTGGAAAAATACTATTAATTATTTAAAATTGTTTTTCTTATCAAAACTGCACAACAATTATTCTGGAGATGGTATACGAAGTTTCAAATCAATTGGACACGTAGTACTCATGGATTTCGGTATTTCAAAATTACGATAAAATGTTCAAATTTTAATAAATAGTAAACAAAACCAAAAGCTACAGAAGTATTTGTGTTCGAAAGCTTAGAAAGTCTAGTTTCTTACCAAAATATAGAAAAGGTCGAAGTGGCTCGAAAGTTGATGAAAATTGGCTAGCAACAAAACTAGTCTGCTCTGGACACTTTTTAGTAGAATAGACGTCCATGCCAAACTGTTTAGAACTCTGTGGGTAGCCAATTAGGCATGAAAATAGACACAGAGATTTTTCCATTAGTATTGGTTTCACAAAAATATTAGTTTTTTGAAGTATACAAAACCCTAGATGCAAAACAGCATACCTACTGGAACGAATTCAGACATGGATCCCGAACTTTGGTTGCCTTGTAGGACTATTTTGGTATACTATAAGGGATTATGAACGTTTGGGGGTTGATAGTATTGTATAGGGTCACGTTAGCTTTTTAACGAATATTTGTGGAGCATCACAAGAGGTTGGAAAGGGGTTGAAACTGTTGGTGCCGAGGCACAATTTTCGATGGAAAATTCTGAAACTGAAACAATTGTACAGACAACGTTTCAAATGCAACACCTTAAAGAAGATGTGCAACAGAAATCCTGGAGGATTCTGAATTACGAGGATCTAAAAAGATTCTACGTAATACACAAAAAATCTAAAGAGACTTTGTGCAAGCAACTATCGGCAGTAGAGCTTCTAAAAAGAAGTTACTGTAAAAGGCAACAGCAGCGATGACAGGCGAGAATGAGATGCTGGGTGAATGAACCACCGTTGCTCAAAGCTTTATTCGCCCCACACGAGCACGAACAGCTTCCAGGAACCAGCAAGTTCACGAAGAACTTCTGGAACGCTCATAAGTCAATATTTGAGACTTGAACGGGCTTCCTGGACTTAACCGACTCCCTCAACTCTCTTCTTGGTGCATCTTTCAAAGGAGGCCAAGGGGCTCTATTTATAGAGTGGAGTTGAGACTTCACCTCTTCTCCTATCCGATGTGGGACTAAAATACCAATACTCAAAATAGAGTTTGATATTTTAGATCATCCCACAATCAGCATAGAAGTGTGCCAGTCCACGCCTACCCCCGAACACTCTCGTGCATGCACGAGACATCCTGGAGTCCGTGTCCGGGTCCGAGTCCGCACAACAAAATGAACTTGCATCCTTGTTGGATTTAATCCTTTTTCCTTCTAGGAAAATACTTCCATATGGCACAAACTTGTGCCCCACTACACCTCATGTGTACACCTCAACACAAGCAATGCATTATATTGAGATACTCACCATTTGGTGTAGCCGATGTGGGACTATCTTTTCTAGTCCAAAGGCAAAAATCCCAACAATCCCCTACATATCTCAATATATGGGTTGAGCGTTCCCTACATGACTGTCCATCATGCATTAGGAGAGATGTCGCTACGACTTGAATCTTCCCGCATAGGTTAAATAACAGCATGATACAAGAATGGACTAAGCCTTGAATTCTGCACCATAACTGCAATTCTTCCTACTCACATAATGACATCAACTGTGCTTCTGGCTGCATATTGAAGGCCTTGTGCCAGTCTGGTTTCAGTGTATAATTTTTGGGTGTCTACAAGTTTACCCTCAAGAGACGGCCTGATATCTCTGTCCATACACTATAGGTGAGTTCTTTATAAAGAGTCATGGCATGAAGCATTGCGCTTCTTTGCGGTGCTACGCCGCTATGACATGGCTTAAAGCCGAGGCTTTAACCTACATGGGTACCTCATCGTAGTGTCATACTACTGTAGCATGAGGTCACAGGCCTCTTTGTAGTGCCAAACTACCCAGCATGAAGTCTTGCGCTTCCGTACGGTATTACGTCGCTATGATGGCTCAAAGCCGAGGCTTTACCCTACCTGGTACCTCTTCGTGGTGTCATGCCACTGTAACTGAGAACATCGTCCACTTTGTAGTGCTGTCTACTCTCATTACGATTATCATACAGCATTAGGCTACCTGCCTATTTGTGGTGCTACTCCGCTGTGACTTGGCTTGCAAAGCCGAGGCATTACCCCTACCTGGGAACCTCATGGTGGAGTCACCCCACTATAGCATGGAGTTACACTCCTTGTAGTGCTGCGCTACCGTGCTTCCTGTAAAGCACTCCAGGCATTCACTCTGCTTGAGAACATTAAGGCATTTAAGCCAACCTTCCCACAGGATCCGTTTTTCGTAGAAAACAACAGTAGACAACAGTGGTTGTAGGTCCGTAACCTCTCCATGTCACAGAGGACAAGTACCCACCGTTCCTGATATTCTTCTGGTTAATAGTTCTCCCTTGAACCAAAAGCTAGATGCCTAGTAGATTCTCTTTGAACTAATAGCATAAAACTTTATGGTAGGATTGTAATAACACAATATCAGAATACCTTCAAGCCTATTTTACAAGCTGTGTCATCGACCAGGCGCTTGAGGCCCTTAGTGAACGGATCTGCCAGGTTCTCCTGACTCCGAACATCAATCACTGCAATAACACCTCTTGATGAGATCGTGTATTGTCCTGTGCTTCAACCGCACTCTTCTTTTCGTGAAGAGGTCATTTGATGCCACTGCTGCTGCCGCCTGGTTGTCACAGTATATCGGTATCGGTATCTGAGCCCCAACCACGGAAGATCATACATGAGCTTCCGAAGCCACTCTGCTTCATCTGTAGCAGCATCCAATACAAAGAATTCAGATTCCATGGAGGAGCGAGTAACATAGTCTGCTTCTTCGACTTCCACGATATAGCAGCTCCGCCATGGCGAATACGAATCCACCTGTAGAATACTCGCTCTCCATATCTGAACACCAGCTAGCATCACTGAAGCCTTCCACTACTGACGGATCTCCGCTGTAGAAAAGTGCATATGTCTGAGTTTTCTTAAGATATCTCATAACACGCTTCACAGCTTTCTAGTGCTCAACGCCTGGATTGCTAGTGAACCGACTCAGCATTCCCATTGCAAAAGCTATGTCAGGCCTTGTGGCAGTAGTAGCGTACATCAAGCTTCCGATGACGCTAGCGTACTCCAACTGCCTGACGCTTTCCCTCAAATTTGGCTCCAGCTTCTGATCATCCGGTACGGTGTATCAATAAAAGGAAGATCTTGATACCCGTAGCGAGTGAGCATCTTCTCAATATATTGAGATTGTGAAGCGCTATTCCAGTGCCTGTCCGGATGATCTTGAGCCCCAAGATTACGTCGGCATCCCCCAAATCCTTCATACTGAACTTGGTCGAGAGGAATTTCTTTGTCTCTGTGATGCAGCTTAAATCCGTACCTAGGATTAGCATATCGTCCACGTAAAGACATACGATTACTCCTCTTTTATCAGCAAACTTCGTATAGACACACTTATCTGTTTCACTGACCCTGTAGCCATTTGACCTTATCACCTTGTCAAACTTCTCATGCTACATTTTGGGAGCTTGTTTCAAACCATACAGAGACTTCATCAACTTGCAGACTTTGTCTTCCAGACCTCTGACGACAAAACCTTCTGGTTGTTGCATGTAGATCTCTTCGGTCAGCTCGCCATTAAGGAATGACATTTTGACATCCATCTGATGTATCACCAGCTTGTGTATTGCTGCTAGAGCAATTAACAATCTGATGGTTGTCGTCCGAGCTACTGGAGCATAAGTGTCAAAGTAGTCGATCCCCTGCTTCTGAGCAAACCCCTTGGCCACTAGCCTGGCCTTGAACTTGTCAATGGTTCCATCTGCTTTCATCTTCTTCTTGAAGATCCATTTGCATCCGATGGGTCTTGCTCCTTCTGGCAGGTCAACCAATACCCATGTGTTATTGGAGGTGATTGAGTCAATCTCGTTGTCTATCGCCTCCTTCCAGAATACAGCATCTCTGGTCTTCATCGCCTCATCATAGGTAAGCGGATCTGCTTCCACATGATAGGTGACGAAGTCATCTCCGAAGTCTTTCGGCCTCCCCGTTCGCTTAGTTGACGGCTCAGCGAGTTCTGGTTCAGCTGGTGTCTCCTTGACGACAGCTTCATCTTGGACTACTGGTTCATTAAAGACTTCTGTCTGCTTTGTACCCTCATCATTCTCCAGAAGATCCGCGAGAACAATATTCTTGTGTTTTGCAAACTTGTCTTCAAGTATTCAGCATCACGAGATTCGATGATATGGTTTGACTCGATATCAAGGAATCTCCGAGCATCACTCTTCTCAGCATACCCCAAGAAGATCGCCTTCGTAGTCCTTGTCCCCAGCTTCTGAATCTTCAGATCCGGGAGCTTCACATAAGCCAGACACCCCCACACTCGAATGACATTCAAGTTAGGTCTGACTTTGAACCAGAGTTCATGAGGAGTTATGTCGAAAGTTGCATATGGCACTCTGTTCAGAATGAACGTTATCGTTAGTACAGCTTCTCCCCAGTAGCACTTTGGAAGACCCGCAGTCAACAGCATGGAGTTCATCATCTCTGTCAACGTTCTGTTCTTCCTTTCTGCTACTCCGTTGGATTGAGAAGAGTACGGAGCCGTTGTCTTATTGATGATTCCATGTTCTTTGCAGAATGATAAGAATTCATGAGACCGATACTCTCCGCCTCGATCACTCCTTAACCTCTTGAGTTGTTGTCCAGTTTGCCGCTCAGCCTCGGCCCTGAACTCCTTGAACTTCTCGAATGCTTTGTCTTTAGACTTGAGCAAGTAGACGAAAGCATACTTTGAGAAGTCATCGATGAAAGTAATGAAATATTCCATCCCGGCTTTTGTAGAGAATTGTTTGAAGTCACAGATATCTGAGTGAACCAACTCCAGAAGATCTGTGCTTCGATGGACCCTGTGAAAGGGTTTCCTTGTGATCTTCGTCTGAGCACATACTTCACATTTCTCTACCTTACCCCCACACTTGGAGATAAGTCCTAGACTAGACATTCTGTTAATCCTTTTACAATGAACATGTCCTAGCCTATTATGCCACAACTCAAGAAAATAATCAGAAAAAGTGATTGCATTTATATTATGATGCTGGGTTACAACAAGCTGAATCTTGTACATTCCTTCAGTTTGGAAAGCTTTCCCGAAGAATGTACCCTTCTTGGACATCACCAACTGGCCAGCATTGATGTCCATCCTCAAGCCTGCGTTGCAGAGCAGACTTTCAGAGATCAGGTTCTTAGCAATTACTGGAACATGCTTCAACCTTGAAGCGTTAGAGTGTTCCCCGATGTGAGTTTCAGCTCCACCGTCCCGATCCCCAGTACTTCAGCTTGTGCCTGGTTTGCCATTATGACCTTCTCTGAAGTTGGCTCATAAGAGACGTACTAGTCTTTGTCAGAACAGACATGGCAGGTCGTACCAGTGTCTATCCATCAGTCCAAGTCAGCCTCCACAGTTGCAACCTGTGCTATCATGGCAACTAGATTAGTAATCATAGAAACCTTACTAGGCTCACCTTGTTCTTTGGGCTTGGACTTGCATTCGGATTTGTAGTGGCCCTTCTTTCCATAATTGAAGCAAGTCACATGGGACTTGGACTTCTGCTGCTTGAAAGCAGGACCCTTCACTTTCAGATTCGTGAAGTCATTCTTTTTACGATGAGAAGCAGCCTGCTTCCCCTGGTACTCTCTGGTTTGGACCAGATTTGCCTTCGCCAGTTGTTTGGATAGAGTATCCATCTTCTGTTGAGAGTGCATCTCGTCCTCAACATGGATCTCTTGCAAGAAATCTTCCAAGCTAATTTCCATCTTCTTTCGATGCATCCTTGCATAGAAGTTGCTCCATTCTGTAGGAAGTTTCACGACGATCCCTCCAACGACAAACTTGTCGACGAGGGGCATGTTCCCATCTTCTAGTTTTTGATGCAACTTCAGAAACTCCTTCACTTGGGGCAGCATCGCCTTCTCGTCTTCGAAGGTCCACTTGTGGTATTTTTCTACCATGAAGATCTTGGACCGGTTCTCGTCATCTTCATAGAGCTTTCCCAAGGAGTCCCATATCTCTTTGGCAGATGTCTTCTTGGAGTAGGACTCTGCCAGAGAGTCTTCCATGGAATTGAGTATCAGTAGTTTGCATATACTATTTTCTCTCTTCCACTTCGCTTGTTTGGTCGTAGCAGTGGCCACAGCCGCAGCAGATCCAGTGGTTGGAACGATCGGTTCTTCTTCTGACAGCACGTGATCAAAATTCACGAGTTGAAGATTTTAAAGTGACCTTTCGCCTCCATACCTGGAAGTGTTCGCCATTGAATTTCTCCAACTTGTTAAAGCCGGTATCGATGAGCGAAGCACGAGAGTTATCCATCTTCTCAATAAAGCTTTGAGATTGTTGGTGCCGAGGCACAATTTTCGATAGAAAATTCTGAAATTGAAACAATTGTGCAGACAACGTTTCAAATGCAACACCTTAAAGAAGATGTGCAACAGAAATCCTGGAGGATTCTGAATTACGAGGATCTAAAAAGATTCTACGTAATACACAAAAAATCTAAAGAGACTTTGTGCAAGCAACTATCGGCAGTAGAGCTTCTAAAAAAAAGTTACTGTAAAAGGCAACAGCAGCGATGACAGGCGAGAATGAGATGCTGGGGTGAATGAACCACCGTTGCTCAAAGCTTTATTCGCCCCACACAAGCACGAACAGCTTCCAGGAACCAGCAAGTTCACGAAGAACTTCTGGAACGCTCGTAAGTCAATATTTGAGACTTGAACGGGCTTCCTGGACTTAACAGACTCCCTCAACTCTCTTCTAGGTACATCTTTCAAAGGAGGCCAAGGGGCTCTATTTATAGAGTGGAGTTGAGACTTCACCTCTTCTCCTATCCGATGTGGGACTAAAATACCAATACTCAAAAATAGAGTTTGATATTTTAGATCATCCCACAATCAGCATAGAAGTGTGCCAGTCCACGCCTACCCCCCGAACACTACCGTGCATGCACGAGACATCCTGGAGTCCGTGTCCGAGTCCGAGTCCGCACAACAAAAATTAACTTGCATCCTTGTTGGATTTAATCCTTTTTCCTTCTAGGAAAATACTTCCACATGGCACAAACTTGTGCCCCACTACACCTCATGTGCATACCTCAACACAAGCAATGCATTATATTGAGATACTCACCATTTGGTGTAGCCGATGTGGGACTATCTTTTCTAGTCCAAAGGCAAAAACACCAACAGAAACTGTCGGTACGCCACATGGTGCTGTCGGCGGCCTGGGAGGAAATTTCAGGATTATAACTTTTGGGGGGAGGTGGCAACTGAAATATTAGATTAAAATATATTGTTTGAGGCTTATATATATTAGGATTTGTCTAAAGAAGATTTTAGAAAAGTTTGGTGAGATTTGGTTGCACCATTTGAAAGATGTATATATTTGAATTAATAAGTAATTAATGGGTTTTCTAGTATCGAAAGTCAATGGTGGCTTATTTCAAATCTACTATGGATGTACAAAATCTCCTAAAATTTAATATAAATTCATCCTAATTAGTTATGCTGACCTACTTTAGGCTTAACCAAGGTTAATTAAACTATTTCTTGGCCTATAGGATTTATGGAATTAAAATTGACTTCGAAAAGCTATTTAATGGATCTTGTGTATCATTTGAAAATAAATAGCATATGAGATTCAATTGAGTGGGACACCATCGGCATGTGTGTAGTAGGCTCAAAATAGGTTAAAATTATATATTGGGTCAAATGATTTGGATCGGAGTTGGGCCTTAATTGCTATTTGGAAAGCTTGTTTAATTTTATGATAGAGACTAAAATGACTATTTCAGCCCTAAATTTGTACATAAAAAGCATAGTTCAAGAAAACATGTTTGGATGCGACACGATATATCAAACTGAAGGTTGACTCGTCTAGAATACGATGATGGGACTAGATTTGAGAAAATAATAATTGATGTGCTTCAAAAATTGGAGGTACGGTAAAGTACCTCTATAGTCAATATTAATTATAAATATAGTTTAATATTAAATATAAATATATATTAAATAATTAACAATAACTAAAAATAATATCCAAAGATCAAGGGGCTTACAAGTATCACAACATAGTGTCATAAGTGATTGCTAGTACAGCTGGGCCTGATATTATGATTGTCCTCAACTGCATATTTGCACTAAATGGTTATGGTAGTTACCCTTCGTTTCATAGATATTCTCTTTTTGTTACTTGGCATATTTTTCTGTACCTTGCTATATCCTCTAAAGACCTATTGATCTCTCTAGGTAGTTGGTCATGTAGAGATAGTCCACTGATCATGGAGGTATTGCTGTATCTGGCTCAGATATTTTGTCGTGCTTTAAATTTATTCATTATTTCTATTCCTCTACTTAGTCTTATTTTATAGGCCCATATTATTCTTTGGGTCTAATCAAACATATATGTTACTAGGTGATAAAATCGTCGTGCGTATTATTTTTAAATTTATTCATTATTTCTGATCATGGACGTATTATTTTTCCGGTCCTGTATGCCAAGTTTGGTCCGATTCTGAGACAGTTGATAAAATCGTCGTTTTGCGGGCCCCACGGACCGACTCAACGAGTGATTTTGTGCATGGCCCGTCGGAATCCAACTTTTGACATACGGTTAGGTTCGTATCGAAAAACTGGATCCGTAGACATGTAGTTTGACGACTTTAGAGACCATTAACTCTGGCACGCTTTTTGGTGCAGAACGGGTCCAACGGCGGACATCGTTTTTGCCCAAAATTACCGTTTTGCTCCTGTGTCCAGAATTGGACTTAAGGACAGGCAATCCTAGCTAATTTGACTATTCTGAGAATGTTGGTAACGTTTATTTCATCTTTCGGAGACAGTTGTGATGACTTGGACTTTCTGACTTGTTGATTGGCGATACATTGTTGGTTCTCCGTGCAACCCCCAGGCAAGTATACCTTACCAAACATATACACTATTTATATGGTTTCTCTTCCTTTATTGTATTCCTTTTTATATTGTCACATGATTCCATATTGTGATTGATTCGTCCTTGATTGCCTTACTTGTTCTAGATTACGTGCACGTATAGGGTATTCAACATTGCTAGATTGTTGGTCTTATCATGTTACCTTGCTTTGTGATTGAGTTGTCAGTTTCTGTATCTGTTCTTGACTTGACTAATCTTGACTGGGAGTATCTTACATTGTACTACAGTTGAGACATACTATAGATTGGGTGTATCTTACATTGTACTACGACCTATAGCCAATTCTTCTACCGTGATATCACTTAATTGACTTGACTTGAGACATGCCATAGATTGGGAGTATCTTACATTGTACTACGACCTATAGCATATATTGATTGATTGATTGACTTGACTTACGACACAATAAATTGGGAGTATCTTGCATTGTACTACGATATATAGGAGTCTACTTGACTTTGTATCCTTTAGGAGAGGAGATCGATACTAGAATTGGCTAATCTTGACTGGGATTATCTTGCATTGTATTACAGTCAAAATCAACTATAGATTGGGAGTATCTTGCATTGTACTACAAGCTATAGAGGTTAATCGAATGATTGGTAGCCAAGTCTAGTATTACATTTCCTCACGACTCGTCGTCCTTAGATGTTCTTCTTGCAGTGTTCTTATCCTCCATACCTGTTATTTACTGTCATATTAGTAGGCATGTTTTATGTATCTTGCTAGTCCTCTGAGGACCTGATGATCTCTTCAAGTAGCTGATTGCACGGAGTTAGTTAGCTGAGTATGTGGTAGTTGACTTCATCTGCATGATTCAGGTATTTTGTTAGTGTTATTGATTTACTATCTTTCTCGTGCTTTTATGATATATTCTGCTTATCAGCTTAGCTTTATAGACTCATGTTATTCTTGGAGTCTAATCGAACAATATACTAATGGGCTGCAGACCATGACCCATACTTGTTCATTCTTGTTTATATGATTCACGTGGATTGAGATATAGTTTAGATTAGACATGATACCATGACCTTGACAGCTTATACGTACTCGAGTCGGGCTGGAGTCTGCTCGATACGTAGCTGGCTTGCTCACGAGCTCGCGTCCAAAAAGCGGGTGCGGGTCGTGACAAGTTTTTGTGGTGGCCCATGCAGGTCAGAGCATATCGTATCGGTTACGTAACTGTACTGATACAAGCCTGCGCAACTGACTAAACCCTTAGAAATCTCAATCCACACTTCCTTGAAAATTCTTCTAGAAATTATCCACGTCCTTGAAAACTCTATATTTGCTCTCGATTATACTTCCTTGCTTCCAGTGCCATTGATTCTCGTCCCTTTTATTTCAAGGTGACGAATGATCGTGCTATCTAGGATTTATCAAAAATTCTTAATTTATAGTATAATATTGCTTGACTATTGAATATTTGGTTGTCTGATAGATATGTGGGGATTGTAGAAGCCATATGTCTTAGATATCTAAGGATAATGACTCTAGCAACTTGAAGGAAGGTTATAAGTTTTAGTGACATACCTTTGAGGGAGTAGTATGACCGAAGGTGGGTAGAAGTCCTCAAGTATTCGAGATTATAAAATATTTTTGAGAAATTAAATTTGAGGAGATTAAGGTTAAGGTAGACTTTCTTCTTGAATTTTAGGAATAGTTACGAATTAGAATTTCGAGGACGAAATTATTTTAAGGTGGGTAGATTTGTAGCTCCCCTTCCCGAATTTTTTTTGAAATTTTTATTTATTTATTTAATTGAGTTAAATGGTGATTTTTAGATTTTATAAATAATTATTTTGTTAATTATTACGGTAGATGACTTTAGCAATGGTAGAGTTTTGAAGTACAAGATGACTAGGAATCGTGGCACAGATAACGCAGTGGCGTTCCTTGACTAGTGTATTAGCCATGCCAGGGAAGGTCGAGCCATAGTGACATCCTAACTAGGAAAACCAGGCCAAGTTGCGACTTAACCCTTACCGAAGATTCTATTTATTATTATTATTATTTAATTATATTATTGTGTTTTAGAGAAACCGGTCATACCATTTTTAGCCGGACTTGACCCGAACTGAGCTCAAGCCCATGTAGTCATGCGAAACGCCCAATGACATTCGTGTTGACGTATTTTGGTAAGATTGTGTTGTATTCCATTTTAATAACCTGATGAATATTTCTAAGTATTCGTATTTAAATATTATTAATAGGGATAATCAGTGACTTTTGTATAAAATAGGTCCTCGTGTATTTTAGAGTTTTTAGACTGTACATAATGGTTTATATACACCATTATTCATTTATTATTATTATTATTATTATTATTGTTATTATCATCATTATTGTTTTATTGAGGTTAGTATATATAATAGTTAATTTAGTATAATTTTGCAATTAAATAGGAGCAAAGACAGCATGAAGAGGGCCGACACGAGGAGGAAGAAGAGAGAGGGGAGGAGAGGGGGGGAAGAGAGGACGAGGGAAGGAGAGAAAGGCGGGGAGAAAGAGAGAGAGAGAGGGGGGGGAAGAGAGAGAGGAGAGAGAGAGAGAGAGAGAGAGAGAGAGAAAGAGAGAGAGAGAAGAGAAGAGGCGAGGGAGAGAGAGAGAGAGAAGGAGAGAGAGAGAGAGAGGAGAGAGAGAGAGAGAGAGAGAGAGAGAGAAAAAGAGGAGAGAGAGAGAGAGAGAGATAGAGAGAGAGAGGAGAGAGAGAGAGAGAGAGAGAGAGAGAGAGAGAGACGGCAGACGGAGAGAGAGAGAGAGAGAGAGAGAGAGAGAGAGAGAGAGAGAGAGAGAGAGAGAGAGAGAGAGAAAAGAGAGAGAGACGGGAAAAGAGAGAGAGGAGAAGAGATAGAGAGAAAGAGAAAAGAGAGAGAGAGAGGATAGGAGAGAAGAGAGAGAAGAGAGAGAGAGAGATATAGAGGAGAGAGATAGAGAAGAGAGAGAGAGGACAAAGGAGATAGAGAGAGAACATAGCAAGCGGGGAGACACACACAGATAGAGATATATAGCTATATAGAATAGAGATATATATATATATATATATATATATATATATATATATATATAGATTATATATATATATAAATATATATATATATAAAAAAAAATAAAAAAAATAAAAAAAATATATATATATATATAAAAGAAAAAGGAAGCCAATTGAGAATCGGCCAGTAGGCCGAGCCCAGCTCTGCTGAGAACAACAGAACTCCCCACACCCGCGCATAAAACCCCCATACTGTGCGAACCCGAACACCTGTATACATAAACGCACACACGCGCAAAGAAGAGGAACGAAACCCTAACAAAACTAGACGACCCTGCCAACACCTGAGCGGCGCCACCCTCTCGCTCACAGCACCGCCACACGTGGCCAGTGCCGCCGGCCAGGACCGCACGCGCTTTGGAAAAGCCCGGTGTTGATAGCTGCAGACACGTTCTGGGAGGCCTACTTCGCGAGACAACCACGACCTCCACGCTCGTCCTCTTGACGAACCGATTCTTCAGATACGAAGCTAACCCATAGCCCTTCAATTCCCTTCAAATAGAATTGTATAATTCGCGGTGTGCGCGTCGCAAATTGATTCCCAAAATCGAAAAAAATCTCGAATTCTGGATTATAGAAACTGTCCCGAAACCCAAAGTTGGCGGTTGATTTACGACCAGGATATTGTGAAACTTGGAAAACCGCTTGAACAGACTTCTAGACAACATAACCGAGATTGAGACCCCACTTTTAGTTTATTTTCTAGTGGATTAAATTCTGTTTAAAACTAAATTGAAAATCAGGAAAAAACTGATAAAAATTATTTTGAAAACTTGAAAAACTCATCCACACGACATGCGTCCCGCCAATCCGGGCGACGTGGTAGCGAAACGAAAGCATCGAAAGCTGCGTAACGGCTTCGTGGTCGTGTGGGCTTTGACGGAATTCAAACTGGTCGCGTGTGCGCGACGAATTTGATGCGTATCCGTCAAAATTTACCGTATCGGCCTCTGTGCAAGTTTCCAATTACTTCACGCACGCTCATCAGATCGAGACAAAACTTGTGCCAACAGGACCGTATTGTTTTTTCGGTCCTGTATGCCAAGTTTGGTCCGATTCTGAGACAGTTGATAAAATCGCCATTTTGCGGGCCCCACGGACCGACTCAACAGGTGATTTTGTGCACGGCCCGCCGGAATCAAACTTTAGACATACGGTTGGGTTCTTATCGGAAAACTGGATCCATAGACATGTAGTTTGACGACTTTAGAGGCCATTGACTCTGGCACGCTTTTCGGTACAGAAAGGGTCCAACGGCGGACATCATTTTTGCCCGCAATTACCGTTTTGCCCCTGTATCCAGAATTGGACTTAAGGACAGGTAATCCTAGCTAATTTGACTATTCTGAGAATGTTGGTAACGTTTATTTCAGCTTTCGGAGACAGTTGTGATGACTTGGACTTTCTGACTTGTTGATTGGCGATACATTGTTGGTTCTCCGTGCAACTCCCAGGCAAGTATACCTTGCCAAACATATACAGTATTTATATGGTTTCTCTTCCTTTATTGTATTCCTTTTTATATTGTTACATGATTCCATATTGTGATTGATTCGTCCTTGATTGCCTTACTTGTTCAAGATTACGTGCACGTATAGGGTATTCAACATTGCTAGATTGTTGATCTTATCATGTTACCTTGCTTTACGATTGAGTTGTCAGTTTCTGTATCTGTTCTTGACTTGACTAATCTTGACTGGGAGTATCTTGCATTGTACTACAGTTGAGACATACTATAGATTGGGAGTATCTTACATTGTACTACGACCTATAGCCGATTCTTCTACCTTGATATCACTTGATTGACTTGACTTGAGACATGCCATAGATTGGGAGTATCATACATTGTACTACGACCTATAGCATATATTGATTGATTGATTTGACTTGCGACACTATAAATTGGGAGTATCTTGTATTGTACTACGATTTATAGGAGTCTACTTGACTTTGTATCCTATAGGAGAGGAGATCGATAGTAGAATTGGCTAATCATGACTGGGATTATCTTGCATTGTATTACAGTCAAAATCTACTATAGATTGGGAGTATCTTGCATTGTACTACAAGCTATAGAGGTTAATCGATTGATTGGTAGCCAAGTCTAGTATTATATTTCCTCACGACTCGTCGTCTTTAGATGTTCTTCTTGCAGTGTTCTTATCCTCCATACCTGTTATTTACTGTCATATTAGTAGGCATGTTTTATGTATCTTACTAGTCCTCTGAGGACCTGATGATCTCTTCAGGTAGCTGATTGCATGGAGTTAGTTAGCTGAGTATGTGGTAGTTGACTTCATCTGCATGATTTAGGTATTTTGTTAGTGTTATTGATTTACTATCTTTCTCGTGCTTTTATGATATATTCTGCTTATCAGCTTAGCTTTATAGACTCATGTTATTCTTGGAGTCTAATCGAACAATATACTAATGGGCTGCAGACCATGACCCATACTTGTTCATTCTTGTTTATATGATTCATGTGGATTGAGATATAGTTTAGATTAGACATGATACCATGACCTTGACAACTTATACGTACTCGAGTCGGGCTGGAGTCCGCTCGATACGTAGCTGGCATGCTCACGAGCTCGCGTCCGAAAAGCGGATACGGGTCGTGACACCTGAAGCCAAGCATCGGCAGCAATAGCATCTTCACTGCCATCGAAGAATGGAAGGTTCAGGCGCTTGAAGTTGTTGGCTGCATTGTTCCCTTGATAACAAACTTTTTCCATGGCATCTTGTACTGTCTGGTGCAGGACATCGCCCCGAAGATCTTGTGACGCAAGCAATTCCCTAATGAGTGCCACCAGGGTCCCATTGTCAGGCTCCGCAGGCTGGATTGACTGAACTGGGGGCTCTGGGTTCCCAGAATATATGATTCGAGAAGCTGCTCAAGAGTGCTGAGCTTGGTCCCCAGGGTATGGCTGGTTCACTGGGGGTTCTCCTCCCGGCTGATCGGCAGGACCAGGAGCAATGCCACTAAGGAAATAACATGGAGAACAATAAGGAAAGACCAAAATAGATCGAGGATAGAACCATGTGATCAGGTCAAGATTTTAGAAGATTAGAAGACACGAGTAGAGATCAAGGGCGAGTGCTGATTGATACTTCTATCCAGTGGAACCCTCACACATCTTGATTTATAAGACCTGTATGTGCCACCACTTAAACCGTGTCACGCCCCAGAACCATAATACTGGAGAGCGAGGGATAGACACAGCCAGCTACGTACATTGAAGTGCAATCCACCTCGATATATGGTCACGGCTGTCTAGATGCATGAGGGTTTATCTACAAGCCATCAATCTCTTATGGTCAAGAACAAATCTAGTGTCTCAATCTTAAGCAAGTAAATACTTGTTACAAGATGGTCGATCATCAGACATATAAAGTAAGGCATCCCATACATTACATAATCAGATGATCATGAAGCTAGTCATACAAAATGCGAAGACTAGCAAGAGTTGAAGTCATACATGATCAACCCTAGGATGTGTCAATCATGTTACAGCCCTTAGACAGACAAAAGTAAGTTTCAGCACAAACTAACACTTGTTCGGCTGCTAAACGCCTCAAAAGAATAATTTACAATAGAGTGGAAGAGCAAAATGAAATCCACTCGTTGCCAGGGTTGCGTCTAGTGTTCACTATCTGGCTGGAAGGCTGGAAGATCCTCGGAAGCTACTGCGAAATCTGGCCATACAATACCAGCTGGGTCAGAACCCAGCAGAGCAAGTGCCACAAGGGAGGCTTCACTTAAGAACTAAAACCAACATATTTGCACATGAGACATAAATGATAACGAAAGACATGAGTTAAAGAAGACAGAGTGATAAACGATAAGATAACTAAAGGACTATTTCGGTAACCAAGTTATAACCCGTAAACCAAACATGGACCGGGGTTGTAACCCTTCACCTAAACAGAGCTTAGTCTCCAATCATTTATCGATAAGAGTAAAGGATAATAGCAATATACTGAAATAATCATAGATTGGCATTGTCTAGACATGACTAGAATGGACTCAATTCATCAATCACGGCCAAGTAATGAATACGGCATGATACTTTAACTAACTAGGGTTATCACAAGCCTAGTTACTACAAGATGCAATGAGAAGTTCCAGCAGTTACAAGCCCTCCAGACTATCCAGTTACCCTTCCGCAGGTTGAGAGAGTTGTATTAGGTGACTTTGTGGTGCAACACATGACAGTGTGCTGGAAATGTGTCCTCCTCATCGGCATGCTACAAGTCCACTTGAGGCACCCAGATAACGGGATTGCCTATGACTAAAAAATCTCAATATGAACTACTTGATCAATCTAGTTGTTAACTTAGTTAGATTTAGTATGAATCCCTGACCGTGGAAATCAGAAATCCATGTCCTAGACATGATACAAGACGAGACATGTAGCTTGTACAGGCACAATCATCTACGGTGTCAAGACGAGAGTTACTTAGCAAGTTGAGATAACCGTCGCAACAGCATTTTAAGATTATCATGTCATGTTTGGTTACTTATCAAGATTACTTGTCAAGAGTGCACCTCGGCGGGCCACTATCAAGATTGTCATGTCATGTTACCACTTATCATGTCAAGGGTGCGTCACGACAGACCACCATCAAGAATTATCATGTCAAGTTACTTGTCAAGAGTGTACCACAACGGGTCACTATCAATAGTTATCATGTAAAGCTATGTTGTCATGTCATGTTCATGTTAAGGGTACTTGTATACCAAGAATTCACTTGGTCAAGAGTGCGCCACGGCAGGCTATTGAAAAAGTTATCATAGAGTGTACATGCCATGCTGAGATCGTGCTTAAGCTCAAAGCACGCATGTGGCACATATAATAACATTATACCAGGCCATCATAGGAGTATGCCCATCATGCACAAGAGTCACAACTTACGCTATGGACCATGGGGACAAGCATGGATAAATACAACAAGAATTTTTCTGGCCAGAAATGGCGCCAAAAGGTCAATAGGATGTCATGGATAGCATGCGCCTAAGGTCAACATGGTCCAAGGAGAGCATGCGCCTAGGGTGACATACACAGGGAATGGCATGCGCCCAAGTAGGGAGCATGTGCCCAAAACTATGTGCCTAGGGCTATGCGCATAAGGCTATGCACCTACGGCTAGGCACATCATGGAGAGCTTGTACTAGGGTAGGCATGCGCCCAGGGCTGTACGCGCCCAAGACTATGCGCCCAAGAGCATGCGCCCATATGCATGCGCCCAAAGTAGGAAGACAGGGTGCACTTGGAAAGAAGCCAGGAGACTATCTTCCAAGACTCAGTGGGCGCATAAAAGGACTATGCGCCCAAGCAGGGGAGCTTTGGGCTTTAGACTCATGCCAGAGCCTATACGCCTAAGCAGGGAAGGCCTTGGGCGCATAATAAGAGCTATGCGCCCTAAGCAGGAAGAAGTATGGCTTGGGCGCATATTGATGGCTATGCGCCCAGTACTGCTCATCTTCTCCAATCCGAGAATCTTAGTTCATGGAACCCAAGAACTTCCCAAGTTCATAAATCACTCAAAACAAATCGAAATCCGGGTTTTCAAAGGTCCATTTTTATTAAAATCAAATTCTCTACAACATGGAACAATAAAAACTTGAAAATAATAAAGTTTGGTAGATCAAAATCCAAGAAAACTAAGATTTGAGTAAACTTAGATCTACAATAAATTATCCACCAAAATAAAAAATGCTAAGTACTGAAGAGTCTTAGAAACTTGTAGGGAAGACAATAGAACAGTAAAAATGGGGTTCCTCCATGAAGCAAGTTGGACTTGCCTTTGGTGGGTGGAGAGGTTTAATGGAGGAAGAGGAGTAAAAGAAGAAGTAATGAGGAGAGAGAGAGAGAGAGAGGTAAGTTGATATTTATATCAACCCTTTTCCATCTTAAACCAAAATCTAAACCAAACCAAAATAAACCAAGCCAAGCTAAACCAAGACCAAACCAAGCCAAGCCATGCTAGACAAGTCAAGATACGGGTCGAAAATCCGTACATGTATACTGAAAATACGTATAACGAAAAATGGGAGTGACAATATAAGGCTATAAAATCGTCACAAAATTAAAAAATATCATCTTTAGATAAGAAAATATATCCAATTAATTGACACTAAAGATGAAGAATGAAAAGAATATTCCAATTAAGCACATAATCAAAATATGACATACATTAACCTATGTATAAAGATCTCATATTTAAATATGATAGATCAATGTATGTTACCTTTAAAAAAAAAGAGTCATCAGAAAAGGAATAAGGTCAATTAAAGCAAGCATGATGAAAGTCAAAATATAGCTAAAAAATTCAATAAAAATAGAACTCAAATATCATGTCCATTATTATCTAATTAAGAAAGAATTAACCGATTTATTACTTTGCATGGACGCAGTATGTTTTATCACATATGTACCATCAATGGGTTGTATACCAACCTTGCTAATACTAAATAAAAAACCAATGGAGTTCAAATAGCAAAGACCATATGTGATAATCCATGAGTAGTCGAAGTAGAGTAATAATTTAACTTAAAAATCACATAATTTGATAATATAGGACTGCTCAAACATTAGGATCATTCATATAGTAAACAAATGAATAAATATGATCCAACAATAAATCTCATCAAGAGAAAGTCCCAAATTTATATTTATAATAAAATCTCATAAATCAATAGAAGATATGGAATAGAATCAATCTCATTTAAAAGAATACTTAATAGATAAAAATGAGATGAAATTTATAATATGATTAAATTATGACTCAAAAATGAGAAAATTTTAAGAGATGCTTACGAATGACTAATATGGAAGAAGATTAAAGAATTGAATCACACACCTTGATGATAAACAAGATTGAATCAAAAATTTGTCAAACTAATTTTAGTGAACGAAACATATGTATCTAAATTAGAATACAAATCGTACCAAGACAAATCACAAATCTTGTTTTTTAAACTAGCATATCATATATATAGATTGAAAAGAAAAACAATAACTAGATGAGTGAAAGTAAACCAAAATTATATAGTTTAACAATATATCATAAATAAGCAAGCTACATAACTAATTAAGATTAATGAGGTATGCCATTAATAAGATAAATATGCTCCTTAAATCTTAAGTCACTAACACTAAAGAGACTTGCTTAAGCATAGAGTTCACAATAAAGAAAATACATTGAATGATCAAAATAATTTATAGACTCTTTACTAAGCAAGGATAAGAGTATAAGATAACAAATAAATGAATTAGACACTTATAAAGTATAGGCTATATTCATGAAAACACAGTAAAATAAATCTCTTTGCCAACTATTGAGATTAACCCAAGATAGTGAAATAATAGATCGATCTAGAGAATGCAAAATATTATAGCCATTATGAAAGTGTATTCTCTAGAAATGGAAAATCTCTACACAAAAGCTCAATCCATAGTAGCCAAAAAATAAGAAATATGATGTATCAATTACATGTATTCTCATGTGCTACAAAAATATCATTGGGCAACAATATTCTAAAGAAACATAAACCCAAGAAATGAGCAAAAAAAGATCATTAAGATCAAGAAAGCTAATTAAGAGCCAATGATAGCAATAAACACATTTTTCAAAAGCTTCCATAGTGCACCACAGTAAAGTATAAATGATATAGACTAGAAAATGTGCACTAATTAAGGAGGTGAATTTAAAATCAAGATAAAGCATAAAACAGTATGATTCTTAAAAGAACATCCATAATTAGTCATGTGCAAGATATTAATAAACATTTTCTCTCAACATCCCAACTTAAAGGTATGAAACAAATTTATATCAAAAGTTAGAAATCATATAGATAAAACTATATATATCTCTCAAATAGGCATACATGAAGAGATTCAAGAATCAATTAAAAGTATATATGCATAAAGTCAACTAAAAAGCCAAGAAGATATCATCAAAAGAAAGCTTGAAGGAAGAAGCTAATTGATTCAAGAAGAGATGCACAAATTATAGGTTAAAAGAATCAATAGCTAAAGTGTGAGGTAAGCACAAGTTTGAAGATGACAAGTATAATAAAATACTCTTCAAATTAATATAAAACTTAAGCTTTACTCATATGCCTCCATAAAGATATTTACATGAAGATATGTATCACAATTAGAGATACATGAACAACATATAAATATAATGTATATAGTCATGCATCCTTATTGTGTAATTAAAAATCTATCAGAAATTCAAAATCATGTATAAATATGTTTTATTAGGCAAAGACATAATTGATTCACAAGAAGATAATCAAAATAAAATATGAGAATCAATAGTGAATATATTATGCAAGCACAAGTTTAAAGAAGTATTGGTATATACTTTTCAAGTGACAAAAAGCTTGTGCTAAACACATATACAAATACCGATTAAATTAAATATGACATTCAAAAGCAAATCGGTAAGTAGTAACTAATTCAAAAATCTTAAAGACGGAGAGTTAAAATCATATTAACTCAAATCGAAATCAAGCTCCTATAAACTAGAGTGATATGCATGCATAATGGATAAAGACTTAGAATAAAGAGCATGCATAAATAAATGTGTCTTACTAATAGAAAATGAGTGATAAACTACAAAGTTTGAACTAATCATTTAAGCTAAACAACTAGTCATGCTAGATGGTAGAAATTGCAAAAAAAATAAGCTAAGCATGCTAGTATCAAATCTCACATTGATTTTGATAATAAGAAATTTAAAAGATATCAATGTGAGCTAGTAGCAAGATATCAAAAGAAATATGATAGATTCTGAAAATATAAACCATTTAAAGAGAATCGTTTAGCATGTTACCAAAGTGGCTCTAGTGGCCACACTTATGTTGGTGCAATTGCTTGAAAGATGATCTTTGAGCATTGCAACCACCAACATGCTCCTTGGTAAGCTCCACCTACCATATTAGGCGAAGACTTTGGTTTCCAAATAAATTTGGATCCACCTTTGTTAGCTTTGGAAAGCCATATACTATTTACTCTAGTATTGGTAGAAAAACTCCTACTAATAGGACAAATTGAGCTCATGTGTCCAATGCGAGAGCAATAGAAACCACTAATACTAGTGCGTGCATATGTATCAGAATGAGCATGGTTGTGATCATGTGACATACTAGAATGATGAATATTTCTAGAGTGAGCATGAGAAAATTTGGTTTTAAGAATATCATGTTCTAATAACAAAACATCATGCATGCAAGTGAGAGAATTAAATTTAGCATTTAACAAATTATTCTCTTTTTCAAATAAAGCAATTCTAGAAATAAAAACATCATTTTGTTTCTTTAAAGCATCAATAGAAGAAACATGCAAAAGTGTTAACTCATTTGATTGAGTCTTGATATCTTCTATGGATGAGAAAAAATATTTGATTTTTAAAATTAAAGCCTCATTGAAACTCCTTAAAGAAAAACATGATGAGTTTTGAGAATCAAGTCTAGATAATAAATCATTGTTTTCATTTCTAGATTTACCCAAGATAGAAAAATAATAGATCGATCTAGAAAATGCAAAATATTATAGCCATTATGAAAGTGTATTCTCTAGAAATAAAAAATCTCAACACAAAAGCTCAACCCATAGTAGCTAAAAGAAATAAGAAATATGATATATCAATTACATGTATTCTCATACGCTACAAAAATATCATTAGGCAACAATATTCTAAAGAAGCATAAACGCAAGGAATGAGCAAAAAAAAGATCATTAAGATCAAGAAAGCTAATTAAGAGCCAAAGATAGCAAGAAACACATTTTTCAAAAGTTTTCATAGTGCACCACAGTAAAGTATAAATGATATAGACTAGAAAATATGCACTAATAAAGGAGGTGAATTTAAAATCATTATAAAACATAAAACAGTATGATTCTTAAAAGAACATCCATAATTAGTCACGTGCAAGATATTAATAAACATTTTCTCTCAACATCCCAACTTAAAGGTATGAAACAAATTTATATCAAATGTTAGAAATCATATAGATAAAACTATATATATATCTATCAAATAGGCATACATGAAGAGATTCAAGAATCAATTAAAAGCATGTATCCATAAAGTCAACTAAAAAGCCAAGAAGATATCATCAAAAGAAAGTTTAAAGGAAGAAGCTAATTGATTCAAGAAGAGATGCACAAATTATAGGTTAAAAGAATAAATAGCTAAAGTGTGAGGTAAGCACAAGTTTGAAGATGACAAATATAATTATATACTCTTCAAATTAATATAAAACTTAAGCTTTACTCATATGCCTCCATAAATATATTTATATGAAGATATGTATCACAATTAGAGATACATTAACAACATATAAATATAATGTATATAGTCATGCATCCTTATTGTGTAATTGAAAAGCTATCACAAATATAAAATCATGTATAAATATGTTTTATTAGGCAAAGACATAATTGATTCACAAGAAGATAATCAAAATAAAATATGAGAATCAATAGTGAATATATTATGCAAGCACAAGTTTAAAGAAGTATTGGTATGTACTCTTCAAGTGACAAGAAGCTTGTGCTAAACACATATACAAATACCGATTAAATTAAATATGACATTCAAAAGCAAATCGGTAAGTAGTAACTATTTCAAAAATCTTAAAGATGGAGAGTTAAAATCATATTAACTCAAATCAAAATCAAGCTCCTAAAAACTAGAGTGACATGCATTCATAATGTATAAAGACTTAGAATAAAGAGCATGCATAAATAAATGTGTCTTACTAATAGAAAATGAGTGATAAACTACAAAGTGTGAACTAATCATTTAAGCTAAACAACTAGTCATGCTAGATGGTAGAAATTATAAAAAAATAAGCTAAGCATGCTAGTATCATATCTCACAATGATTTTGATAATAAATAATTTAAAAGATATCAATGTGAGCTAGTAGCAAGATATCAAAAGAAACATGCTAGATTCTGAAAATATAAACCATTTAAAGAGAATCGTTTAGCATGTTACCAAAGTGGCTCTAGTGGCCACACTTATGTTGGTGCAATTGCTTGAAAGATGACCTTTGAGCATTGCAACCACCAACATGCTCCTTGGTAAGCTCCACCTACCACATTAGGCAAAGACATTGGTATCCAAATAAATTTGGATCCATCTTTGTTAACTTTGGGAACCCATATACTATTTACTCTAGTATTGGTAGAAAAACTCCTACTAATAGGACAAGTTTAGCTCATGTGTCCATTGTAAGAGCAATAGAAGTACCTAATACTAGTGTGTGCATATGTATCAGAATGAGCATGGTTGTGATCATGTGACATACTAGAATGATGAATATTTCTAGAGTGAGCATAAGAAAATTTGGTTTTAAGAATATCATGTTCTAATAACAAATCATCATGCATGCAAGTGGAAGAATCAAATTTAGCATATAACAAATTATTCTCTTTTTCAAATAAAGCAATTCTAGAAATAAAAATATCATTTTGTTTCTTTAAAGCATCAATAGAAGAATCATGCAAAAGTGTTAACTCATTTGATTGAGTCTTGATATCTTCTATAGATAAGGAAAAATATTTTATTTTTAAAATTAAAGCCTCATTCAAACTTGTAAAAGAGTACAAAGTACAATAAATTCTGGAGAAGTACAACTTTAGAAATCTGATCAGAAGACGATCACTTTATCCTTTGGACTATGTGAACTTGAAGACTGTAGCCTCTGGAGAATGCAGCAGCAATTTTGTAAGAGTTCTTGATCTCCTGTCACGACCCGGTCCCAATTTCTTGGGTCGAATCGGATCATGCCCAGCCTGCATCGTTGTTGAGACGGCGGCAGTAAGCTGTAATACTCATGCAGGTAATCAACAACACAAATTCTAATTATCACAACTTTAATATTCCGATAATTAAAAACTTGTCCCACAAAGTTACAACTGATAAAATAAATAGTCTTTTTTTTAATAACAACAACTGGAAAATAGTAAATGACAACAACTAAAAAGTAGACTCGTCATCTCCAAGTCCAGCATCATCTGGTAGCACAACTGGATACAACTCAGGATCATAATAGCTACTAAACAGTAGCTCTGTATCATCATTAGGACCTAAAAATATAGTCTTCAGTCAGGAGGGAGCAAAGTACAATTCATGATATTTTAACAATTGAAATAATAATGGAGTTATGCACTTTTAAAAAATTTAAAATAAATAATTTTCACTACAAAAAAAATAACCTTTTGAGATGACCATATTAGAAACACTAGTTTGAAATGTCCTAAAAAATTAATAACTAAGACGAATAATTTTTTTGTAACAAAAAATAGTTTTGTTTGGGACAGATTGAAAAATAAATATTTTATTTGAGACTATCAATACTTTTGGTCCTAAATAAAATCTTGAACTGTCACAGAAAGTCTAGGTGGGCGGGAATGGAAATTATATGGCGGCTTATCTCCAAATTTTGATAAGCTTTCATGAACGTTGGATTTCGTACCGTGCATCCACACCGTTCATCCTCCACTCTCTACTGCTCTCTCCCTCTTTTCCCATTCAATATTTTGGGGGAAAGATAATCTCCTTTTCTCTCTCTCTCTCTCTCTCTCTCTCTCTCCCCCCTCTATTCCAAAATTCTTCAATAATATTCACCTTCCTCCTCTCTCCATCTCCATAAATTCTACGCCCCAACCCTAACCTTCCCGGTCCTCCTCGCCAACAATAGAAGAGATCTCAGTCGTGGCTCTCATGGAGCGTATCGAACACAAATAGAAGAACAATAACTTCCGCCGCAAATGGCGTCGGCGACGGAGAAGCCTCCTTCGAAGAAGGCGAGGCTCGCGAAGGAGAAAGGGGATGGAAAGGGGCCCTCTCTCTATGATTCTTCTTCGGTCGGGTCCATCATCATAGAAGCTTGGTGAGTGTTTGTCCCCCCAAAAGTAATATCTGAATTTTTTTAGGATTTTCGAAAAGAGTGGTACATTTGTTATGTTTATGCCCTAAATTATTAGGCACATGGTTGTAGTTTTATGGACTGTTTGTCAAGTATTTGCCCTGAGTGATATCATATATATGATAAAATAGGAGATTTATCTATTTAATTACAGTAGATATCTATTAACCGTGTACTTTGTAAAATAGAGTATTTTTTATTTGATTCATAGTATTTGAGCATAAACTAACATTAAGTAAAATATTAGGTTCCATAGATAGGACGATGCTCAGTAACTTTAATTCACAAGCATTTCATGTTAACAGTATAATCATTAGCCTTTTAGAGTGAAACAAGTTACTGAAATTATGGTTCACCACTGTAGACTGATTAGCTAATTGCTTAGTGAAGTCCGAGATGATGATCCACATTTAAAATGATAGGACACACGGAGAGTTTTTTTTTCCTCTTTCCATTCTCCTGTGGTCCTTTAGTCTATTTTCCCTGGGCGTAATTCAAATACACATCATGTTTAGTGCTGATGTTCTATTTTGCTTGAAGCCTACAAAAAAACTTGTACAATTTAAGTTTCATAACGAAAGGAGTTTGTATTTGTGTGTAGAATTATGATAATATGAAGGTGAGATCATTTCACTTTATATCTTAAAGTTTAGTTTCCTTCACCTTTTTAACTAGTTACCTAGACTTAATCATCGTAATTATCAGTTTCCTTCTAACTTATACTTGATTTAATGATCAAATCTTAGCCACCCAAACTGCATTATGAACATACCTAATTGTGAGTGAAGAAAAGAGTTAATGGTATAAAAAATTTGGTAGAAAAGATGAACAAGTGTCCTTTTCGTGATTTGGGGAGACATAAAGAAGTTTCAAACCCTATGTCATCTGTCAAGAAAAAGTATTTAGCACTTCTCAAATTTTGATTCATATGTTCTAAGAAGTTAAGAAAATACTGTTTTATTTGTTTTTAGATGTAGTTTCAGGAAACATGTATTTGGTTTGAGAGTGAGGGGTCTGGGGTTTCATGGGTTGAATATCATTTCTCTTTTGGGTCCTTGCATGAAAAAATATGACTGAAAATAGAGGGCAATTTGAAGAGTGAATGGTTTTCTGCCTTTCAAGTACTACTCCAGGTTCTAAGGAGGATTTCTCATCACATGCATTGTCTCTTCTGGTGGACCCGAGTCCATTTATGGATTACACCATAAGGGGTGCATATTTTCTTTGACTCTCTTTATCCTTTCATCCTATAGCAAATTCTCACATCCTCTTCTTCACTGTGCATGTCATAGAGTTATGCCTTTAAAGGTCAAAAGTTTTTTGCTTTACTTATTGTGGCACTGTTCTTGTTGGCATTGTATATTTACATGTGAATTTTCCACATATTGCATACCAGCCAGTGTTATCGTGGCAGTATTTTTTGTGAGGGAAAATATGGAGAAATAATTATATTATCTGAATCATATTCATAGTAACTGCTCGAATATCCAAGGAGTTTGAAAATTGATTATTTTTTCGATTGGTCAAGATCCAACTGAGATGCAGTACAAACAAAAAAGGGTTCGTATTGGGTGATCTAGCATAGCGTATCGAAAAAGTTTTAAATTTAGCTGTTGCCACCTATACGTCATTTACTTAAAATATACATCTTCAAACTTGTGGATATAATTATGGTGTATGCTCCTATGCCATAATATTATTCAAGTTTGATCCTCATAAACCTTACCCTCTTTTGTTTAGATTTTATCTCTCTTGGCTATTTGGGTTCTAGTTTTGTACTAGCTAGGTATGTATGAAATACATTTTTTACTTTAATGCTGGATTTGATTTTCTTTTAGTTCTCGAGTAATTTGACCTCTCTGCTCTGTTTACATTTGTTAGTTTAATCATTCAATTTCTAGTTACAGAATATATGATAGTTTAAGAGGAAAATCAACAAATATTAGGGTAGCTAATTATTTAGCAACCCAGAGGATATATTTTGTACAAGTTCAATTGATAGATTTCCTGATATCATATGAATCAGACATGATCCATTTTCTTTTCTTTTTTTTGTTTAAGGGTCATGTTTTAGTTACAGATCATCAAATAATTTGGCTTGTAATGTCCCTTTTGTTTTAGAATTTGAAGCCTTAAGATTATTGTGACAGTCAACTAGTGGAGCTTTTGTTTTGGAATTAGTATTTTGGCTTTCAAATCAAACAAACAATCCATATGAAAGAGGACCAGAAATCAGAAACATTAGTTATATATCCTACATCAGCCTATAACACAAATAAGCAAGCAGCCACTTATCAGGGTTTCTAAACTATTAACTTTTAGTAATTATTTTTTGATATTCATTGTAATGTTGATGATATAAAAATTGTTTTTGTCCTAGTATTGACATTTGACTATATGTTTTTAAGGCAAGCCATTTTGTATTGTTGCATGTCTTCTATTGTTGAAATGGTTTAATTTCCAAATTACGATTGATGGGTTTGAAAATTTGCAAATTATTTTTCAGCAACTCTTATGCTAGGTGGAAAAGAAAATTGTTAATTGGTTTAACTTGTTTGGTTGTTTATAAACCACAACAATAATTGAGATACCAACCTACAATGGTTAATGCATCTTGCACATTCTGATATAAGGTTAACTCTGCAAGAGCCAATTAGAGATTGTTCATAGCACATGTCAGAAGTAGGACAAATTATGTGAAAGCTATGGAGATATAAGAGGTCATGTTCAGCATAAAGAATATCTGGAAGAGCTTCTATTATGGCATCTCTCAGGTGCCTTTCTTTTGGGTTCATTGTAGGAGAAAGGGTATTATGTATGAACAACTATAGTTTGCAGGGTGTTTTCTACATGCTTCAAATATTTCTTGAGAGAAATCTGTAAATCACCATTAATGAGAAGGGTTAGTGTAAAGTCCTTGGATCTTAGCCAATTATCTGTATGAAATAGATTTCCAGTAGAATATCCATCCTACCAGGGTGTTTTCCAAGGCATACGTCTCTAAATAATTGACAACATGAATATCCATACAAGTTTACATGCTTTGACAATTAAGAGTGAAATTTAGAAAAAATAGCTCAAAAAGTATGCAAAAATAGAATTATCAATATGGAAACTCAGGTTGTTGGCCAAGCATGGTTGACACAAGCCAAAACTCATGTATCCACTCTGAATGCAATCTAGAGAGGCATGCTTACAATTTATGCAATTGAGTTCTAGCTCACTTCTTCCGTTGATGTGTCCGTTGAGTTATCAAGATGAACTAAATGAAATGGCAGAAAGGATGCTTGGATGCCATAGAGGTGGATAGGCCCTCTATTAGTTGATGGTAACTGCCAAGAGTTATTCTTAACAGTAGTAATGTAACTATCCATCTTTTATATATTTGATGTTAATTTCTGAAAACATCAAGCATTTTGTTATTACCAAATCCTGGTCCTTGTGTATTTTTTTTTGGACGGGTGATATCAATATTAGTGCAACTGTCCACATTTGCTTATTTCTATATTAGCTGATTTTAAAAACTACAAGCATATGTGCTTTCCTCTTTCATGAGAATGTAATTCTGGTTTATCTTTCTTATAAGCAGTTTGCATGTCTTTTCTTGAAAATCTCTTCAATGCCATCTTTTCAAGTAATACTTCCTACTCTTTACTGAGTTGTGACATACAATTATCTGCCAACTTTCAGAGGAGACAGAGCTGCAGCGTCTTCCTGGAAGTTTTGAATGTGTTGAAGAGTATAAAAGAGTCTTTGAGCCTCTTCTCTTTGAGGAATGTAGAGCACAGCTGTACAGCACTTGGGAAGAGAACATTGAAAATTGTAAGGATGCACACATAGCAGTTTATGTAAAACTTGTGGAAAGGCGGGAAAGAGGTACTCCCTTCTAATCTTCTTTATTGTTCATGTTAGACGTCAATTTAGATCGGAATAGTTTGGTTTTCTTCTCATGGTATTCAAACGGAATAGTTTGGTTTACTTCTCATGGTATTCAAATATGCTGGTGAACAAGTGAAAGAGTACTGCATCTCTGGTTCAGATTTTATTTATTGTGGCAGAACTTTTAAGGATCAAAATAAATGGGCACATACCAATGATAAAAAATCTATACCTACTATACAATTATTGTTTCTTTAGTTTCTTGATTGAAATATAATGGCATATTTTCGTATCTGTAATAATTTTATTTGGCTATTTTATTACAGAAGATGGCAAACATGAGCTTATGATTCTCTTTGAAGGTTCTCAGGTTAGTAGAGAACTTGTGTACGATGGTCATTCTTGTCTTTAAAATCATCAATCATGTTTTATATTTTATTCCCATGAGGTTTCAGAAAGGGCCATGAGAAACTCTCTGACGTGCTAGAACCCTTTAATAGGATTTGTCTTCGTTAAGGTAACATTTTGGTGGATCACTCTTTATGTTTGTATTTTGATCATTCAACTGCTATGTGATTAATACAAGCTTTTTGTGAAATATCGAATTGGCTTGTGATTTTTCTTGTTTGTTCCTCCATGTTCCATTAAATTTATTAGTACTAAAACATTATCCCTTAGCTATTTGTAAGACCATAAGGTTATATGGTTATATTCATTCTCCTCAGGGCGTGGTGGAAATGACATGTTATATGGCTATATTCATTCTCTTGATTATGTTGTTGACGACTTGGTGCATATCTTGACTAAATTATTATATCAAATAAAAAATAGTTGAAATGATGAATTTTTTTATGATGGCTAGTTGTAGTATTTACAGAAATCTTATTTGGAGAGGGTGTTGTACGAGAATCCTGGTATGCCATGCTTTCTCTTTGGACATTCTACTGGTGGAGTTATAGTTCTTTGGGTAAGCTATTTTGCAGACATCTTAGGGTTGATTGGACTTGGAAAAAAATGATATAGCGACTTGAAAAAAAATGATATAGCCAGTTCAGTTAATCGAAAGAGTTCAATACTTGGAATTATTTTTTTTGTAGTGTGGCCATATGAGAAGCCAAAAATTTCTTATTTCATAATACAAGCTTTTTTTTTGAAGTGACATAGTAATTTTGATTTGCTGGTGTTGGTGAATAAAACTTTCTAGCTTATTCATGTACCAAGGGTCCCAATTACTTATAACTAACCATATTTCTGGCTTATTCATGTGTTTCCAGGTAGCCAATGCTGCTGGCAGCCGTGGATGTGTGGATCGGTTTGTCAATGGATGTGGAAAATCAAATATATATGTTTTGGACTTGTGTAAAAAGTCATAGATTTTATTTTGTAAATTAAGTGAATGCTTATTGATGTAAAACTTGATGGGAACACTCTAAGTGATGTAAGACTTGGATTTTATTTTGTGAACAATGGGATATTACCTTTAAATATGTTTTATAGAAATCGTTTTGTTAATGTTGCGGCTACGTTTTGTTAATGTTGCGGCTACCATATGCATTTTTAATTAAATAAAATAGTTATGTATGAATTTTTGTTGTATATAAAATTCAATTATATATTTTATATGTAAACAGGAAATTAGTAATTCCATAATAATTTAAACAATTGTTAAGTTTTTTCTCATGATTACAGTACTTTTTAAAATTCCGTCCCTTATTTATTAGGACAAAATATATATGTTACAAAAACTTGTTTTTTGGGACAAATTAATAAACCGTCACACAAAAGCATAAATTTGAAAACTTTTTAGACATTTTGCCTAACCGTCCTTTAACAGTAATTAGGACGGCAATATCCGTCCCTAAAGTTTTTGCCACGCCACCCTAATGGGACCGTCCATTCCCGTCCCAAATATTTGTTGGGACGGTAATTGCAGTTTTTAAGACGGTTTTTTGTTGTCCCCAAAGGTCACTTTTTTTGTAGTGTTTCCAGCAGTTAAAACAGTGTGATGTGAATAGGCAATGAATATGACCGGATTGGGTTGTACAGTTGTATCCTATTGATACGATATAGCTTATCCCCGTGTGTATGAGGGGTAAGCTAACACAGTCATTATACTATTTTGGATGTGGTCATACTCATTACACTACTCCCCCAGTACCCAACAGTTAAACAGTCAATGCTCTCAGAGAGAGTTTCGTGTTGCATCGTGGTTTAAACTTGCAATAAAATAATTATTAAATAATTGTAATCTACCACAAAATGTACTTGCCTTTGATTTGTGACTGGATTGGAATGTCTTCGGGATGGAATTCAGACTTGTCGTCGAAATCCTACAATCGAGAAGTCTGTCTTAGATTTCCAAAATTGCCATGCTAGATGTGCTAGTTACAATCTCTAAAATTGATCCTAGTCCAGTTTTATGTTATTTACAATTATACTACTGAAACACGCTTATCGATGCAATTTACTATTAATTAATTTACGAATGAAAAGTCAATTTAATATTTTATTGGAAACATGGTATTTACATGTTATTTGGCAAAACTTGATATTTTTATATATATAAAACTAGATTTTTCTTTAAATGAGAAAATTGTGAGTTTGTTTAAACAATACAAACTTATATTTTATTGTTAACTTAATGTAAGAAAACTAAAAATATTCAATTTATTATTCTACACGTTTATCGATAACAAACGAAACCAGAAAACCAAAAGAGACCTAAACTACACTACACAATTACAAAACCACAGAGAAAGAAAAGAAAACTGGGCTTATGCCCTTTACAGACCATTTTACATGAATTTAAATAAGACGAAAACTTTGGTTAGTGTCTAAAAATTTTCCTACAATTTAATTACAAAAATGAAATTAGTAATTAATTTAAATTAAATAAATTTCGAGTCTCAGACTTTGGTCCAAAAATCAAAAATAGCTAATGCCTCAACGTCCGGGCGAAACCGGTTTCGTTTGCATTTAGCCAGGGCCCATTGACCAATACGGTAGTCGCCCAAAATTCAAAATAATATTCTTTTCCGAAAAACCATTTTTTTTAAATCATATTTAGATATTATAGAAAAATCCGGCAGCACTTCCTCTATTTTCGCTCAACCCAAAAACTGGAAAATTTGCCAACAAACTCCAATATAAGTCCCGAATCAAGAGAACCAAATATATATGAATTTATATACAAAAAAATTACGTTCCCGAGACGTATTCGGAAAACCCGAAACTATTTGGAAATTCCGAAACCATCTTGGAAACATCACAGCAACCAACAGAACTTTTCCGAAAGTTCCTCGGAAAATTCCAAACCATCAGAACTAACCCGAAAATTCCAGAAATCATTTCCAACTCCCTCAAAATTTCTGAAATATCTCAAAGAAACCACAGAACACACAGAAATCCAGAAAACCACAGAAATAAAATATAACAGTGGTTCCGAAAATTTCCGAAACCAAGCACGCAACCGAAAACCAAATTTCCGAAGAAATTTGTGGACCAAAATTATCATCACAGACACCAGGGAGGGACGAACTACTGTGATTACACAGAAATTACCCAATATTCGTTGGTCGGGGAGCCGCGGGATAATTCTCGGGAATGGATCGGACAGCGGGTCACGTTCGAAAGCTCGTCGGAGACAGAGAAATACCGGTCAGCAGCGTAACGAGGCTGGACACTCGCACAGGAGGGGGTCGGGCAGCCCGGGAACGGCGAGCGATGGGGCGCCAGCTACGGAAGGGTACGCCGGCCATAGGGGGTCGGCCAGGGGTCGGGTTCGCCGGGATCGGGTGGGGGAAGGCTAGGGCTTGGAGAATTTGGGGAAAAAGAGATGGTGGTGAAGATGGTGGTAGGAAATGGTGGTTTATATAGGAAGAAAAGGGAAGGAGTTACGAAGTTGGAGAGCCACGGCCGTTCAAAAAGGAAAGGAGGAGTTGCCGGAGGTTACGGGGAGGCGATCGGCCTAGGGTCGGCCAAGCTACCGAAGAGTCTTTGGTAACTCTCGAAGAACCAACAGTAAGGAGAATGAAGAGAATGGAAAGTTTCCTTCTCTCTCAAAACTAATGAATTAAAATATAGCCTTAATGGGTATATAAGCTAAATGGGTATGGATATAAGCAAACTTATTGGGTTTGGGCTTTAGAAGCTTGGGCTTCTAATATAAAGGCTTTTCTAAAAATGATTTAATGGTTTTAAGTAATAATAAGTTGTGGGCCAAAGGCTTAAATAAAACTCAATTAATTCTGGGCTTCTAACATGTGGCTAAAATAATGATATGAATGACAACTAAATTAATTTTTTTTAAATGCTTTATGTTTCAAATCGGGTTCAGGTTTGGGCTGACAATCAAAAATCCGTATTTAAATATTTTTGAAAAGAATTTTACATTTTAATGATTTAATAATACTAATATTAACTTCACAAACACACAACTAAATGATTTAAAATAATTTAGAAAATTGCGGGTTTCACAACCTTCCCTCCTTAGAAAATTTCGTCCTCGAAATTTAAAGATAGGGTTAGGAATTACCTCAGGCATCAAACAAATACGGGTACTTTTCTCGTATCTCATCTTCTCGCTCCCAGGTAGACTCGCCTGGGGAATTGTGCCTCCACATAACTCTGACTATGGGAGTCACTGAAGTCCTGGTCCTCTTTTTACCTCTGTCCAAAATTGCCACTGGCTTCTCTGGCATTGTGAGGCTTGGTCCAATCTCCAATTCTGAATGATCCAAGATGTGACCCGGATCTGGAATATAGTGTCTAAGCTGTGAAACGTGGAAGGCGTTGTGCATACCCTCAAGATTAGCTGGTAGAGCTAATCAGTATGCTACTTCTCCAATTCGGCTCAAAACTTCAAATGGTCTGATATATCTGGGACTCAGCTTTCCAGCTCTGCCAAATCGGATAGTTCCTCTGGTAGGAGAGATCTTCACAAAGACACTATCTCCTTCTTCAAACTCCAGTGGTCGACGACTGCTATATGCCCAATGCTTCTGCTTGTCTTGGGCGATCCTGAGTTTGTCTCTAATTACCTTCACCTTCTCTGCTGCATCAGTCACCATCTCTAGTCCCAGCAGTATTCTTTCTCCTACGTCGTCCCATGCAAGTGGAGTACGGCAACGACGTCCATAAAGAGCTTCAAATGGTGTCATACCGATGCTAGCTTGGTAACTGTTGTTGTAAGAGAACTCTACCAAATGCAAGTGGTCCTCTCAAGACCCTCCAAATTCCAAGATGCAAGATCTCATCATATCTTCTAGCGTCTGGATGGTCCTCTCCGATTGTCCTTCAGTTTAGGGATGGTAGGCTGTACTGAACTTCAGTTTTGTTCCCAAGCTGTCATGCAAACTCTTCCAAAAATGAGAGGTAAATCTAGTATCTCGGTCAGATATAATACTTACCGGTACTTCATGAATCCGGTAGATATGCCGCATGTACAGTGCTGCTAACTTCTCAGTGGATAAACCAACCTTGAAGGGGATAAAGTGAGCTAACTTAGTCAGTCGGTCCACAATAACCCAAATAGCGTCCTTCCTTCCTTGGGATCGAGGCAATCCTGACACAAGGTCCATTGTTATATGCTCCCACTTCCACTCCGGAATGTCCAGCGGCTGTAGAAGTCCTGCGGGTCTCTGTCTGCTAGCCTTCACTTGTTGACAAATCAAGTATCTAGCTAGAAATCTGGATACATCCTTCTTCATTCCATACCACCAAACAATGGTACGTATATCCCGATACATCTTATTAGCTCCAGGATGTATGTAATACTGCGACTGGTGCACTTCTTGTATCAGCTCATTCCTCAGTTCGCCAGATGGTACACACAGCCTCGTACCATTCTTTAATGCTCCGTCACTGGCGATAGAGAATCCTTCAAGTGTTCCTGCCAGCACTTCATCTCTGAGTTTGTAAAGCGTCTCGTCTTGGAATTGTGTCTCCTTGACTTTGTCCATCAGACTTGAGCGCAATTACAACTGCATCATGGTTGAGTCAGCTCCAGGTACAATAGCTTCTCGCCCCAGTTCCTTCATCTTTTCCTCAGGCAGTACAATCTCCAGACCAAGCTTCTCTATGTCCTCCAACAAGTGCCGCTCCTTGGTCAAGAACATCGCCACTGGGTATCGACTAAGTGCATCTGTAACCACATTAGCCTTACCCGGATGGTACTGCAAGTCGATGACAAAATCCTTCATCAGTTCCAGCCATTTTCTTTGTCTCATGTTCAGCTCCTTCTGAGTGAAAATATATTTCAGACTTTTGTGGTCTGTATATATTTCCACTCTCTCTCCATAGAGATAATGCTTCCATAGCTTCAATACAAAGATGACTGCAGCAAGCTCCAGGTCATGTGTGGGATAGTTCTTCTTACGAGTCCGTAATTGCCTAGATGCGTAAGCAATCACTTTCCCATGTTGTTGAAGAATGCAACCCAGTCTTTTTCCAGAGGCATCGCTGTAGATTGAGAAATCGCCGGTACCTGCGGGTAGCGCAAGTATCGGTGCTGTTGTAAGTCTCTTCTTCAGTTCCTCAAACGATGCCTGCAAGCTTCCGTCCAAATGAACTCTTCATTCTTCTGAGTGAGCTTTGTCATCGGTTCAACAATCTTGGCGAAATCCTTCACAAACTTCCGGTAGTAGCCAGCCAAGCCCAAGAAACTTCTGATTTCAGCAACTGAGCTTGGCGTACTCCACTTCTCAATAGCAGCTATCTTCTTAGGATCCACCGAAATTCCTTCTCCTGTGACAACATGGCCAAGAAAATCCACCTTGTCTAGAAAGAATTCATATTTGGATAGCTTACCATATAACTTCTCCTTCCTCAAAGTTCCCAGAAATTTCCTGAGGTGCTCTTCATGCTCCTTCTCAGTCTTCGAGTAGATCAGGATGTCATCGATGAAGACAACGACAAACTGATCTAGGTATTCATTGAAAACCTTGTTCATAAGGTTCATGAATACAACAGGAGCATTCGTCAGTCCAAACGACATGACCAAGAATTCAAACTGTCCATACTTGGTGTTGAATGTCGTCTTGGGAATGTCCTCCTTCCTGACCTTGATTTGATGGTAGCCGGATCTGAAGTCTATCTTCGAGAACACCTTGGCTCCACTGAATTGGTCAAACAGGTCATCGATCTGGGGCAGAGGGTACTTGTTCTTGATGGTGATATTGTTCAGCGCCCGGTAGTCGATACACATCCTCACAGTTCCGTCCTTCTAGGGAACAAACAAGACAGGTGCTCCCCAGGGTGAAGGTTTGTCTCGAATAAATCCCAAAGCCTTCAGTTCATTGATCTGATCTTTTATCTTTTTGGCCTCCTTCGGGTTGACTCTGTAGCATCCCTTAGAAATAGAGGAAGAGCCGGGGACTAGGTCAATGGTGAACTCTATGTCTCGATCTGGGGGTAACCCGGGAAGACTATCAGGGAAAACATCCATAAATTCTGCTATGATAGGATGGGGAGGTCCGGGTTCTTTTGTGATAGAGGTGTAGGTAACACACTCCATATCCTCCGGAGTTCGAGAGATTTCAAACTCCGGCTCTCCAGGTGGATTAAAGACTATATATCCTCTGTGACAGTCTATCAGCGCATGCTGCTTACTCAACCAGTCCATCCCTAGGACTACATCATAATTGGGTAAGGGCATCACAAGCAAAGGTGCTATGAATTGGTGGCCTGATATGGTGATAGGGCAATTACAGGTCTCAGTGATGGGTAGGGGTCCTCCACCGGTCATGACTCTACAAATCTTCTTGCTAAAGCCCGTAACTATGTGGTGTGCAGAGATGAATTTTGTGGATATAAAACTATGTGATACACCCAAATCAAATAAAGCTAAGGCAGGATCGGAATGCACATAAATGAAACCTGTAATGACATCAGCTGTAGGTTTCTGCTCTGGCTCTTGTTCCTCCGCTGCTAGGGCAAAAGCTCGCCCAGTCTTCTGTTGATGCTGCCCAAATTGTTGTTGCTGAGTGGGCAGAGGACCTTTCTACTGAGTTGCTCCAGTCCGGTGCATTGACGATGGGCAGTCCTTCACTTGGTGGGTGGCAGACCCACAGACTAGGCAGTGTCCTAGCCTCTTCCTGCAGATGTTCGACTGGTGCCCTGGCCTCTTACAAAAATCACAGACAGGGATCTGCCTCTGAGGTGCTCTATCATTGTTCCTCGCCTATTGGTTCTACTGCTGGTGGTGAGGAGGCCGGTTGTTGTTGTTGTTGGGCTTCTTCTGATTACCCTGGAAGTTGTTAGTTCTAGGATAATCCCTCTTTGAGCGAGCGGGTTGACTCTTCCCTATATCTTGAGCTCGCTCCAGGATCCTTTCATAAGTCTTAGCACCGCCTGAGATCACATGGGTGCGGATCTCTTCTCTCAGCCCATATCTGAACCTTTCAGCACGGTCATCAGGGTCAGCTACCAAGTTCTTGGCAAAACGGCTGAGTTGGCCGAATTCTGCCGTATATTCTCCAACAGTCATATTTCCTTGCTTCAGGTTCTGAAATTGTCTCTCCATCTCCCGTAACTCTGATGTTGGGAAGAACTTCCTCTGGAACAACCTCTTGAAGGTGTCCCAGTCAAGCTGCTTGTCCTGGAGTCGGGGTTCATTCCGATACCAGGTGTTTGCTACACTTTGCAGTTGGAGTCCCACTGCTTCAGCCTTGAGGTCTTCTGGAAGTCGAGTGACGCTTAGGAGACGCTCCATGCTATCGAGCCATTCGTCAGCATAGACGATTCCCTCGGTTCCCTTGAAGGGTCGAGGGTTCTGCTTCTTGAAACTCTCAATATCGCCTACCTTGGCAATATGATCCTTATTAATTTAAATGGCCTTAATGTTACATAAATTAATCCTTAGATTTATGTTTACCTTGACAGGCCTTGGTTCATGTTGTGTTGCTTCTCCTCTCTCCAGTATAGCCATAGCCACACTATGGGCATTCACCATGCCTTCCCTCATAATCGCCGTCTGCTCGCGATGAGCTTCAGCATAAGTTCTCTGGGCTTCTCGCACTCCTCGTAGCAAACCCATAAGGTCGGTGGGGTCCACAGGCACCGATGGGGCAGCTGGAGGGGGTACTACCACAGGGGGCTGCATCTCCGTCTGGGAAGATGATGGATCCACCGTTGTATTATGGGGACGGTCGGCCAGCTGCCGAGGTGTAGGCTCCAGACTTGATTGGGGAGGTGGGGTATGATAGGGTGAAGATACCCCATCGCCAGCAGGATTGGTGGCCATATTCTGGAAGGTTTTAGGATATAAACATAAGCAAGGTAGCCTACCAGTCTATAATCAAACAAAAATATTTATTTATAATATATTTCGGTCCTATGTTGTGACAAATTTATGTTCTAGTATTCTAAATGTTTCTAGATGTTTTCCTAAGTTGTTGAAGAGACCTGAATGGGCCACCACTAAAAACATGTCACGACCCGATCCCAATTTCTTGGGTCGAATCGGATCATGCCCAGCCTGTACCGTTGTTGAGATGGCGGCAGTAAGCTGTAATACTCATGCAGGTAATCAACAATACAAATTCTAATTGTCACAACTTTAATATTCCGATAATTAAAAACTTGTCCCACAAAGTTACAACTGATAAAATAAATAGTCTTTTTTTTATAACAACAACTGGAAAATAGTAAATGACAACAACTAAAAAGTAGACTCGTCATCTCCAAGTCCAGCATCATCTGGTAGCACAACTGGATACAACTCAGGATCATAATAACTACTAATCAGTAGCTCTGTATCATCAGTAGTACCTAAAAATATAGTCTCCAGTCAGGAGGGAGCAAAGTACAATTCATGATATTTTAACAATTGAAATAATAATGGAGTTATGCACTTTTAAACAATTTTAAAATTAATAATTTTCCAGCAGTTAAAACAGTGTGATGTGAATAGGCAATAAATATGACAAGATTGCGTTGTACAGTTGTATCCTATTGATACGATATGGCTTATCCCCGTGTGTATGAGGGGTAAGCTAACACAGTCATTATACTATTTTGGATGTGGTCATACTCATTACACTACTCCCCCAGTACCCAACAGTTAAACAGTCAATTCTTTCAGAGAGAGTTCCGTGCTACATCGTGGTTTAAACTTGTAATGAAACAATTATTAAATAATTGTAATCTGCCACAAAATATACTTGCCTTTGATTTATGACTGGATTGGAATGTCTTCGGGATGGAATTCAGACTTGTCCTCGAAATCCTACAATCGAGAAGTCAGCCTTAGATTTCCAAAATTGCCATGCTAGATGTTCTAGTTACAATCTCTAAAATTGATCCGAGTCCAGTTTTATGTTATTTACAATTATACTACTGAAACACGCTTATCGATGCAATTTACTATTAATTAATTTACGAATGAAAAGTTAATTTAATATTTTATTGGAAACATGGTATTTACATGTTATTTGGCAAAACTTGGTATTTTTATATATATAAAACTAGATTTTTCTTTAAATGAGAAAAATGTGAGTTTGTTTAAACAATACAAACTTATATTTTATTGTTAACTTAATGTGAGAAAACTAAAAATATTCAATTTATTATTCTACACGTTTATCGATAACTAACGAAACCAGAAAACCAAAAGAAACCTAAACTACACTACACAATTACAAAACCACAGAGAAAGAAAAGAAAACTGGGCTTATGCCCTTTACAGACCATTTTACATGAATTTAAATAAGAGAAAACTTTGGTTAGTGTCTAAAAATTTTCTTACAATTTAATTACAAAAATAAAATTAGTAATTAATTTAAATTAAATAAATTTCGTGTCTCAGACTTTGGTCCAAAAATCAAAAATAGCTAATGCCTCAACGTCCGGGCGAAACCGGTTTCGTTTGCATTTAGCTAGGGCCCATTGACCAATACGGTCGTCGCCCAAAATTCAAAATAATATTCTTTTAAATTAAATAAATTTCGAGTCTCAGACTTTGGTCCAAAAATCAAAAATAGCTAATGTCTCAACGTCCGGGCGAAACCGGTTTCGTTTGCATTTAGCCAGGGCCCATTGACCAATACGGTCGTCGCCCAAAATTCAAAATAATATTCTTTTCCGAAAAACCATTTTTTTTAAAATCATATTTAGATATTATAGAAAAATCCGGCAGCACTTCCTCTATTTTCGATCAACCCAAAAACTAGAAAATTTGCCAACAAACTCCAATATAAGTCCCGAATCAAGAGAACCAAATATATATGAATTTATATACAGAAAAATTACGTTCCCGAGACGTATTCGGAAAACCCGAAACTATTTGGAAATTCCGAAACCATCTTGGAAACATCACAGCAACCAACAGAACTTTTCCCAAAGTTCCTCGGAAAATTCCAAACCATCAGAACTAACCCAAAAATTCCAGAAATCATTTCCAACTCCCTCGGAATTTCCGAAATATCTCAAAGAAACCACAGAACACACAGAAAGCCAGAAAACCACAGAAATAAAATATAACAGTGGTTCCGAAAATTTCTGAAACCAAGCACGCAACCGAAAACCAAATTTTCGAAGAAATTTGTGGACCAAAATTGTCATCACAGACACCAGGGAGGGATGAACTACTGTGATTACACAGAAATTACCCAATATCCATTGGTCGGGGAGCCGCAGGATAATTCTCGGGAATGGATCGGACAGTGGGTCACGTTCGGAAGCTCGTTCGAGACAGAGAAACACCGGTCAGCAGCGTAACGGGGCCGGACACTCGCACAGGAGGGGGTCGGGCGGCCCGGGAACGGCGAGCGACGGGGCGCCGGCTACGGAAGGGTGCGTCGGCCAGAGGGGGTCGGCCAGGGGTCGGGTTCGTCGGGATCGAGTGGGGGAAGGCTAGGGCTTGGAGAATTTGGGGAAAAAAGAGATGGTGGTGAAGATGGTGGTGGGAAATGGTGGTTTATATAGAAAGAAAAGGGAAGGAGTTACCGAAGTTGGAGAGCCACGGCCGTTCGGAAAAGAAAGAAGGAGTTGCCGGAGGTTACGGGGAGGCGATCGGCCTAGGGTCGGCCAAGCTCCCGAAGAGTCTTTGGTAACTCTCGAAGAACCAACAGTAAGGAGAATGAAGAGAATGAAAAGTTTCCTTCTCTCTCAAAACTAATGAATTAAAATATAGCCTTAATGGGTATATAAGCGAAATGGGTATGGATATAAGCAAACTTATTTGGTTTGGGCTTTAGAAGCTTGGGCTTCTAATATAAAGGCTTTTCTAAAAATGATTTAATGGTTTTAAGTAATAATAAGTTGTGGGCCAAAGGCTTAAATAAAACTCAATTAATTCCGAGCTTCTAACATGTGCCTAAAATAATGATATGAATGACAACTAAATTAAATTTTTTTTAAAATGCTTTATGTTTCAAATCGGGTTCAGGTCTGGGCTGACAATCAAAAATCCGTGTTTAAATATTTTTGAAAAGAATTTTACATTTCAATGATTTAATAATACTAATATTAACTTCACAAACACACAACTAAATGATTTAAAATAATTTAAAAAATTGCGGGTTTCACATCTCCTCTTGATGATGATTGGAAACTTTATTTATAGAGTTCAGGAAATAACTGTTTTAGCAGTTATTCTGATGTGCACGAGGCTGGATTGCGTCAACCTCATGTTGCGCCAACTTTCATTCAGTTGTCAATCGTGTACTAACTGTATTTATACGCGTGGCATCGTATGATTGAGATGCGCGTGGTCGTGTACAGGATAGTAGACACGTCTTGAGAGATTAGTGGCATGTGCACCATGTCATCCTGCTTTAGAATGTAAGTTATCTCAACTTTATCAGGTTGCACGAGCTTCAGTAAACAAGTCTAACTGTGCTTGATTTGAGCGGCGCCTACACACGTGGCAGCTTCTGATCAAAAGTTGTTCAGGTTGCGTGCAGGCGCAACTAAAGATTTTGTTTAGATTGCGTCTGGGCACAACTCACGAAGTATACAAGACAGCTGTCCACCAACTTTTCATTGAGCAGCACAATTCACGGGATTCGAAGAGATTTTTTTCGTTCACTGTTGTGTCAGTCGTCAGTATGGTCAGGTAATGATGACCATTAAGTGTCAGATGCCACGTAGGCTTTGGCGCAAAAAGTTTGGGTACAGTCTGATATCAGGCGCAATCTGATCGGTGGCGCAGTCTGCTTCATATCAGTGGCGCAACTTGATTTTTGGAGCGCAACTTGACCATTGATCAGTATATTTAAGGCGCAACTTGATTTTTAGGCTCTACAAGACCCCCTTCAAAGTTTTCAAAACTTAAAGACATTTGCAAAGTTTTAGAATACTTTGAATTTATAAAAGTTTTGACTAAGTCAGGTTGTGCCGGTCTCATGCTCAGTCATCATGATTAAATACCTTTCTCGAAAATATTCAATCTTCTCTTCGTCTTCCGGAGTTTTATTGATTTCAGTTTCCCATGAGGAATACGAAGAGTCAATTTGTTGATATATTTGTAGTTGATCTTCGTACTGTGATCTTCACTTCTGTTCTTCAATGGCCCCCAAGAAGAAAGAGATGGAGACCAAGGCTGACACCACAACCAAGTCTCCTGAAGCGAGATAAGATATTGCGCCTACAACCTTTTTGCTGGAGGCTGACCCAGCTTTGAGGGCAGTAAACTTTCTAAACTGTTTCGGTTTAACTCTGTCAGTCTTCAATCGCTCGAGTGGCGGATCATCCTCTGAGGAGCATGCCAATTCAGAGGGATTTCTCAACCTGATAAAAAAAATTCTCATCGAGTGCCTCCAATTCCTGAAGCCGAAGACGATCATTATTGTCTATACTATGCTCATTAGCAATGGCGATTCTCAATGATGGAATTTGAATCTCCAAAGGTAGTACCGCTTCACATCCATACACCAGAGAAAAAGGTGTGCAACTTGTGGGGTTACGGACAGTAGTGCGATATGCCCATAAATATTCTTCAAGTTTATCACTCCATTTATGTTTGTTAATAGAGACAAACTTTTTAAGGAGTTTGATAATGGTCTTATTGAATGCTTCAGCCAACCCGTTAGCTGCAGGATTATAGGCTGTTGAGGCAACATTATTGATTCTGTTGTCATCACAGAACCTATGAAACTTCTGGCTGATGAATTGCGGCCCATTATCATGAATGATTCGGCGAGAGATACCAAATATATATATCACATGATGTTTAATGAAGTTGTTGACACTACTATTTTTTACTTCAGCCAAAGGTATAGCTTCCGTCCACTTGGAAAAATAATCGGTTATGGCTAAGATGAACCGATGCCCTTTAGATGAAGGAGGATTGATAGGGCCAATTATATCCATGCCCCAAGCTTCAAATGGCCATGAGGCTGCAGTTGGATAAAGAAATTCTGATGGTTGGTGAATAAAATCTGCATGAATTTGACATGCACGGTATTTTCTTGCATAATCAATAGCGTCTGATACCATAGAAGGCCAGTAGTAGCCCATACGTCGGATACGATCCTGTAGTTTAGGACCAGGTTGATGTGCTCCACAAACACCATCATGAGCTTCATGTAATATTTACTTTGCTTTATCGCCAGCTAGACACCTCAAAAGTAATCCATCAAAAGTTCTTCGATACAATGTCTTAGTAATATGATTATAATAGAATTGAAGTGATCGACGACGGATACTTGTATCTACTTTAGGATCTTCTGGCAATATGTCAAGTACTGCAAAATCAATGAAAGGTGTCCTTCAGTCCTTACTAATGACATTGACTTCAGTTAGGTTGCTGAATTCAATGTTGTCGTTGTTTTCAACACAAAATAATTCTCTATTAGAGATAACCACCATTTGTTGTCTTTTGACTGGAACTGCCAATACTGCAGCTAAGTTAGCTAAAGCATCAGCTTCTGTATTGTATGTGCGACGTACATGTTCGATGAAGAATCCTTTGAATGAAGAAGCTATTCTGATTGCTGCTTCATGGTATGGTACCAAATCTTGATGTCGGACTTCATATATGCCTCTAACCTGATTAACAATCAGCTTAGAGTCCCCATATACTTCGAGATATTCAATATTCAATTGTTTGGCTAATTGAAGTCCAATGAGCAATGCATTATATTCTGCTACATTGTTAGAGCAAGACTTGTCTAAAGAATAAGCCCTTTGAATAGTTAATCCATCGCGTGAAACAAGAACAATTCCTACTCCAGCCACAAGGGTACCTCCAGGTCCAATTCTAGAAGCTCCATCAAAGAACAACCTCCAAGTAGAAAATTCTTCTGAGATCATATTTGATTCCAATGTTTCATCCGAAATCTCATCATAGAGTTTAGATGTCTCAGGGAAAGGATGAGCTGCTAAAAAGTCAGCAAGTGCTTGGCCTTTCACAGAATTTTGAGGGACATAAACCATATCATATTGTGCTAGCAATATGGCCCATGTGGCAAGCCTGGAATTAAGTGTACTTGGCTTTTTCATTAAGACTCGAAGAGGATTGACCCGGGATATGACATGAATAGTTTGGCCTATGATGTAATGTCTTATCTTCTGAACAGCAAACATTAAGGCTAAACATTCCTTCTCCACTGAACTATAACGATGTTCAGCTCCAATCATTGTTCGGCTGAGATAGTAGATGGCTTGTTTATGACCTTCCTTGTTCTTCTGAGCTAGCAAAGCTTCCAATGAATGATCCACTGCTCGGACAAACATTAAAAAGGGTATCCCTGGGATCGGTGGTACAAGAACCGGTGGACTCATTAAATACCGCTTTATATCATCAAATGCTCGTTGACATTCTTCCATCCAAACGAAAGATACACCTTTCTTCATTAAGTGAGTAAATGGTCTACAACGTACAGATAAATTCAAAATGAACCGCCTGATGTACGCAAGTCGACCTTGGAATCCTTGTACCTCTTTTAGGTTGCGTAGAAGACGCATCTTTTGAATGGCTTTAATCTTCTCGGGATCAACGTGTATACCCTTAGAGGTAATGACGAAGCCGAGAAACTTACCACTAGAGACACGCAAGAATGACTTAGTGGGGTTCATCTTGAGTTAATGCTGGCGCATTAGATTGAAGATAGTCCTTAAATCTTGAATATGATCTTCTTTGAGACAACTTTTGACAGCAATATCGTCAACATAGCATTCGACAGTCTTTCACAAATAATTTCGAAAGATAGTGCTCATAGCCCGCTGGTAAGTTGCACCTGCGTTCTTAAGACCAAACGGCATGACCGTATAACAGTACACACCCCGAGGAGTACGAAATGAAGTATGTTTTTCATCTTCAGGATCCATCCGGATTTGATTATATCCAGAAAACCTATCCATAAAAGAAATTCGTTCGAATCCACACGTATTGTCGATCATAACATCAGTAATTGGGAGAGGGAATTTGTCTTTGGAGCAAGCATCATTGAGATCCTGAAAGTCTATACAAACTCGAACCTTTTCGGTCTTCTTCAGGACAGGGACGACATTGGCCACCCAGTCAGGATATTGTTCTTCTCTGATAATGCCACAGGCTATAAGTTTTTTGACTTCATCATCAATTGCATCCATCATTTCAGGCTTGAATCGTCGTTGTTGTTGTTTGACCGGTTTGACATTCGACAAGATGTTAAGCTTGTGAGTTACAATTTGAGGATCTAATCTCGATATATCTTCGTAACTCCAGGCGAAGACGTCAATGTATTCACGAATAAGGTGAAGTAACTCTTGTTTATCATCTTCTGAGAGATTCTTGCTGATGAAGATTGGTCGCGATACACCTTTCTCTCCAATATCAACTTGGACTAGTTGATCTTCAGTAGGTGGTTCTCGTTGTTCAAAATAAAGTTTCTACTGATTGTCCATCCTTTGTACCCAAGGATCCATTTCAGTAGCTTCTTCAATGTCACTTTCGTCATCTTCTGAGAATTCGACGGACACCATATTAGAAGATACTATCGCCTTATGAATAAGACCGATACTGGGATCATAGTCCCATGAGATAGAATCAGAAGAATTTGAACGTTCTTCTTCATCAGATTCAGAAAGTTCTGGAGTTAGAAGTGGTGACATATAACCGAGTCCTCGTTTCGTTTTACTGTGGTATTGTTGTGATTTTCCTCTTGGAACAGCAATACGAAGAGGGGTTCGCCTTCCTTTGCCATTGTTGAGACCTTTTCTGAAATCATAGCCCATTTTACGGATGATGGCTTTAGATTGTGAACTGTAGCGTCGTAATTGTAGCCTTCCTATATCATCTCTATTATCATTATAGAGCATGATTTTTGATTCTTCTCTTTTGTTGAAGAATATAGGCTTTTCATCTTTCTTTCGAGATGGTACTAAGAAGTACGACTCTTGTATTGAATCCAGTGATACCACATTTCGTCAAGATGATATGACTTCTATTGTAAGTAGCTTAAAGCTATCTAGCATATCCAAATAATACTAAGTATAGTAAAAGACATCAGTATACTACCAAGGAGATGCTTTATTGATCTTTACACCATCATTTACAACAGGGACTTTAGCCTTAGCAGGCTTAGTCAGATTGATGACAAGAGGGGGGAAGAAGAACGAGAAGGAGGAGGGAGCTTCTTGCGATGAAGATCGATTACAAGCGGCTCAGAAGAGGTGAGCTCCCTTTGTTCCTGACTATCACCTTTAGGTCGCTTCTCATGGGAAGGTAAATAAATAGTCAGCGGTTGGGAAGACTGAGGACAGGAGGTACGTCCTTTGACTGGAATCACTAGAGTATTATTAGGTATACTCTTTTGTTCTTCATCTATATCCATTTCTAGTACCACCTTCATGAATTCTTCTTTGGACATACGAGAATCGTTGCAATATGCTTCAACTCCTTTGAAAGGATTCAGATCTGCAACCTCTTTTTGGACTTCTCCATTACCATCCACATATTTGAAACATTGGTGGAGCATAGAGGGTACAATATTGTGTTCATGGAGGAATGGCCTTCCCAATAAAGCATTGTATGAGCCATGATTGTCAACAACATAGAAAGTTACCTTTGTAAGAAGATTGCCAATTTGGAGTTTTAGGCGTATCTTCCCCAAAGGTTCACTTCTTCCTTGATTGAATCCCAGGATGGTAGTAATAGTTGTAGAAAGATTATGTACTGGGATTTTCAAAGCGTCCAATAAGGACTTTGGCATGATGCTAAGTGCAGATCCGGGATCAATCAGAATACGATCGACTTTCAAGGTATCCACATATCCCGTGAAATAGAGAGGACGATCATGACGATTGTCTTCTAACAGCATGTCATCTTGTATAAAAGTGATATTGGGCATTAATTCAAATACACTATGACAATGTGCACAGCTGACTGGCTCCTTTTCGGGCTTCTTGAGAAGAGTCAAACGAGTGTCAGCCTGTATCAAAGCTTCACTTAACGTCTCATGAGTTTCTTTTAAGAGACGTAAAAGTTCAAAGATTGACAATCTCGCTGGAGTATTGGCCAATTGAGCTAATATGTCAAAATTATAAGGCTTTTCAAGTCCAAGAGATGATGACTTCTTCAATACTTTATCAAAGCGAACAGGTTACTTTTCCTTGTCTGCTGATGTTGGTTTAGGAGGAGATGGTTCGACCTCTGGCACAGATGTAGACGGTGTATCTTCAGCAGGAGAAGAAGATGGAAGAAGAACATCCGAGGATGGAGCAGGGTTTTTTTGATTTTTGGAATACTCCCGAAGGTAGGGTTTCCCAGATCTGGTGCCCATTAGGATATCTTCTTCTGTTAATGGTTCAAAGGATACCATATTACTGTTCTTTGATTTAGACTTGGAATGCTTCTTTTGTTTAGAAGAGGAAGACGTTTCAAATTCTGCAGCCAGATCTGGATGAATCCACATAATCTCTCCTTTGTCAGTTGACATCGGAACAAGACCTTCATTTTGAGGAGGCAGGATATTCACAATTTCTAGAGTAGTCCTTGGAATGGGGACAGCTCCATCTTGTACGAGTTGTGGTAGAAAATCACCAAATTGGAGAAAAACCACATTAGCAGTCACTATTTTCTCGTCCTGTTGTAGAGTAATTGCTCCAGAGTTGACCCACTCCTGGATTTTGCCCTTGAGCACATAACATGCTCTGGTTGGATGCCCTATGAATCTGTAATAGACACAATATTTAGGGTGATCAATTTTACCAACTTCTTCTGGTCGTTTTGCCTCTGAAAGCTGAAGCTTATTGCTTTTGATCAAGCAATCAAAGATGCTCAACACGTATCATCTTTGTCGAAAGAATACTCTTCTTTTGGACGAATTGACTTTTACAATGGTGCTGATGGAGTGGATGCCAACTGAGTGACATTGACAGCCAAAGACTCTTTGCCTTTAAGATTGATGGACAATGTTTCTTTATTCTTACGGTTATTCTGGCGATTACTACCCCCAGGTCAAGAATGTTCATCTTGGTTAGGGTGAGCCATCTGGACTCCTAACTGTTTGAACTTTTTGGCACTCACTTCTGCCGCCTTTGCATTAACAATGAAAGAAGGTCAATCCTGGAATTGTGTAGAACTCGTCCACATACTGATAATAGGCAACAAGTTTAATTTGCAAGTGTTTATTGTTACAGCAGATGGAGTACCTAAAGACATTTTGAGAGCCTCTCGGCAGAATCTTTCAATGAAACTCTCTGTGGATTTATTATGCCTCTATTTAATTTTAATAAGGGCAGACATTGTCATGTTGTTGACTCCCTCATAAAATTGTTCCAAGAATATTTGTTTGAAACCAGCAAAAGAAGTGATACAACCATCAGGTAAGCTACGATACCAGTCATATGCTGCACCGGTTAAACAACCGACGAACACTCTGGTAAGGAGAGCATCATTTGGCTGTAATTGATCAGTCATCACTTCGAAATGATTGATGTACTGACTTGGAGAAGTGCTACCATCAAACAGTATAATAGTTGGGAGTTTATACTTAGGAGGAAATGGAACTTTCTTCCACTCTGTAGGATATGGTTGCTTTATGCCCAATCTTTGTAGGCCATCCTTCTGCTTGAAAGCATCAAACTGGGTGCATAAAAGTTTCACAGCCTCATTTGCATCCCCTGATGTTTAAGAATTGGTGGACTGGTTAGAAGTGTTGGAAGGAGAAACAGCGTGATAATTACCACCCCCAGCACCAGACTGACTTGGATCAGCTTGAGTTGGAACGGAAGAGACCTGAGGGGCCGGTACCCCCAGACTAATAGGTACAGAAGATGCTATAAGCTCCGAATTTGTAACAGGGTTTACAATCGGAGGCACTGTATGTTGTGCCACCATTATGGTGTGTATGCTTGCAACCATTTCTGCCATAGTTTTCAATTTGTCTTATAATGCAATAATTCGTTGCTCTTGGCTGGTTGATGTAGAGACATCTTGATCTTCTGTGATGGTATATGCCGTCACTTCTCTTGCAGCTATTGATGAGATAGTTTGTTCAAAACTTTTACTATCTGCATCAAACTCTGAAAGAGAGTCCTCTCCCATATGGGTGATAGGAAGATCTTCTTGATTAAAGACACCTTGGATCAAATGTCAATTTCTTGATCTTGTGTATTGAAAGACACCTTCACTGGATGCATGGATCCGGTCTAAATATTGTTGACTAGGATTACAGGATGCATTGCATCTTGGACGTTTGCCACCCCCCAGTGCCTTGAGAAGTCATGTTAACAGAAGCATATAATAGTTCATCTTCGTCTTCTATTATATGTTCAGGAGTTGAAGCATAGTTCAGACGATCGAAGACAGATCGTCGAGCTGATTGGAAACAACAGTTGATGACAACTTCATGTGGGCAGTGGCGATTTGAAGCGCGATTTGAAGGTGAGAAAAACATTTTCGTAGTTTTCCGTCTTTTTGTAAGACGTTGCCGAAGATCAGTTACAACCACAGGACGAGAAAAAGTCGGAGGGACGTATTCCTAAATGATGTTAGAAACATGTCTCCTATTCTTTAGGTGTTTGGTTCCTTGAGTGTACAAATATGTACTCAACTCATTAGCATAGGTAGAAGGGTTTTTCTTTTCAAACTTTGACTTTTGATGCAGATTGGCCTTTGGCATCGGGTTCTTACGTTTTGCCAAAGCTGATATTGGTTGACGCCTATTGAGATAAGAGCGTAAATCTGAAAATTTCGCTCCTGGTGTCTCTGTTTGTGATACCTTCAATTTTCTTTGTTTGGATCTTAAAATTTTTAAGGTAGGAAGATCTTGACCAGACCCCACAGGAGTAGACAAGATACCTCTATGATCAGTATTCTTTCCAGTATCAGAGATCCGAGGACCTCTGTTTACAGGAATGGAATCTGATACATCTTCCTCTGAGTCATAGACCAGGAAAGTTTGCGGAAAGACCAAAGGGTGCTTTCCTTTATTTTGAACAGGGTTAGCTAAGAAGCGTTTCCCTTTATTCTGCTGTGTGATCATTTTAGGCATAGATTACGCAAATTGAGAAAATGCCATAGGACTTTTTCTTTGTTCTGTCTAGTATTAGCACTAGGACATGAATTCTCTAAGTTCAGAACTTGAGAATTGGAAGAGGGTATAGCCAAAAGACTAGTTCCCTTAAGTTGCGCCGGAGTAGCAGATTGCTTGGGTTGCGCCATAGTCCTACGGACTACTGGTAGCGTCTTGGCAGCAACTTTGGTAGACTGTGCATGGGCAGCAGAGGGAGCAGATTGTGCCCTAGCAACAGAAACAGGCTGTACTGGAGCCACTGAGACGGATTATGCCTTGGTCATTGAGCACTCAAGTTGCGCCTGGGCAACAGCGACTGTGGGGGATTTAGGAGTCCACACAGTCCTGTTCTTGGCAATAGTCATCGCGAGCTTGTTGCTCTTGGTGTTGATCATGTTCTCGTAGGCTGTCTAGTTGACTTAAACAACCAGAGTCTTCTACGTCTTGCCGATCGACGCAATGTCGCATTGAGTTGTCACTTTCTCGTTGGAAGAGAAAGTCGTCCCCAGCAGAGTCGCCATTTTGTTTGTAAAAAATAAGAATTTGTTTTATTCCAAACTTATAAAAGAGTAAAAAGTACAATGAATTCTGGGGAAGTACAACTTTAGGAATCTGATCAGAAGACGATCACTTTATCCCTTGGACTATGTAAACTTGAAGACTGTAGCCTCTGGAGAATGCAGCAGCAATTTTGTAAGAGTTCTTGATCTCCTCTTGATGATGATTGGAAACTCTATTTATAGAGTTCAGAAAATAACTATTTTAGCAGTTATTTTGATGTGCGTGTTTGCCATGAAATATAAAAGAACAGAACAATTATCGGAGGACTAGACTTTTACTTCACAATACAAACTCGCTTATACAAAAAAAGCCTAGGGACGAAAATCAAGGTACAGCAATCTAAGTACAATTATTTATTTTAGATTCTGGGGGTGACGATAGAGGCTCGGAAAAGCGACGGCAGCTCTGCCTTACTCCTTGGACGATCGGGTGCAGCCTTGGCTCTGTAGAAGAACTGCTTAGCGTTGATGAAGAAATGCTCTCCTTTCAGGCTCTGTATATTCTCTCTCTGGCTCTCTAGATATATGTCTTCTCTTGCAAAAGTAAGAGTCTCTCCTTCTCTATATGTCTCCTCTTTTTTTGATTCTCTGGATCTGGGACCAGGGTCCTTTTTGCAAGGGAATGGCACCTTGCTATTTATAAGAGTGGGGGGCATCATTAGGGTTTGCAATAATTGCCCCCTCTCAAAAGTCGGTGCCTTTTGATTAATCAATCTGGGCCATTAATGCTGAATGTGTTGAATATGGGTCATTAATGTAGATTGCGTCGAATCCAATGAGTAATTAATGCTGATTGCAACAAATCTGCATCATGATGATTTGTTGACGTTTACAAATCTGAATGAATAAATCTGAATCATTCTCTGCCACGTGTCCCCACTGTTTGTTATGATTATTGGGATTCGACCCAATCTAGAGATTACTTTGATTGCAGTAGATCTGAATTATTGAGATATGATCGGCTTTTGACACGTTTCCAGCCACGTGTCCCAACTGTTGTACTCATGAGCCGCATGAAAGTCATCACACTCAAACCGTATGAGAGTCGTCGTGCTCGAACCGCATGAGAGTCTCCATACCCGAACCGCATGAGAGTCGTCATGACCGAGCCGTATGAGAGTCTTCATACTCGAGCCGCATGCGCGTCGTCATGACCGAGCCGCATAAAGAGTCATCACGACCGAACCGCATGAGCGTCTCCATACTCGAGCCGCATGAGAGTCTTCATACTCGAGCCGCATGAAGAGTCGTCATGACCGGAGTTGTAACCGCATAGAGCTTATCTGAGCCGCATGAGGCTCCAGAAGACTTTCAGTCCGCATGAGTTTTTGAGCCGCATGAGGCTCCTTCTGGCTGAGCCGCATGGGCTTCCATGTTGATTTTGGGCCACCTAAGGCCCCCCTGCTGCTTTTGGGCCGCATGAAGCTTTCTGGATTTTGAGCCGCATGAAGCTCTATGTTGAATTCGAGCGGCATAGAGAATCCCCTTCTTTCCTTGTGCTTGTGAAGGACCCCATCTCGCAAGTCAAGGACATCTCGGTCAACCTTTGTACTCGTTTTGTGGGCCCGGGTACCCCGAACACACGAGTGCGTAGGTATCATGTTTACAACTTTCCGTCAGAGGCCCGCTTTAACAGTTAGCGGGGCGCTCTGATGGTCAGAGGTTGGGAGAGCTGACTGAGCTCGACGAGCCCATGCTGTCCTAGACTTCTTCGACTTAGCACCCGAAGGTGCGGAGTAGGAAGAGTCCAAGTTGGAAGGAGGGAAGAGAAGTTGGTGCTCTTTTCAAAGGAGGCAAGGAGGCTCTATTTATAGAATGGAGTGAGCCCTTTCTTTTTCTCCTTTCCGATGTGGGACTAAAAGCAATATTTTCCATGCTTCTACAAGACCCCCTTCAAAGTTTTCAAATTGAAAATTTGGAACACTTTGAATAAGAAGCATGGAATGTAGAGTTGTTTTGGTGTGGAGATCATATCAGAGGTAGCATGGACATGATAGGTTTGGGTGCTTCCGCTGGGGATTTTGTGTGGACTTATCATCCTTGGCGTGCCTTGTTTTTAGGTACGGATAATAAGACGAGAGAGAACCAACATACTTACTCAGAGGTAATGAGGACGGGGTAAATATAAGGGTTTCTTCAATGGAGCCTTCCTACTCAGAGGTAATGAGGACGTGGTAGGAGTGGGCTCCATGAAGGGTATACAGAACAACTCAGATGTGCTATCAACATGGAAGTTCTATGCATTGGGTGAAAGAATGCTATGGAATAGCTGGGCTCCAAAAGCATGTGATGATGAGGAAAGATGTGGATGTACTAGGGGACCTAGTACGGCATTTGTGGTCAGCTGCGGACATTAGTGGTCAACAGAGGACATTTGTGGGCCTATTACCCTTGGCGTATCCTGGTACAGGATACGGATAATAAGACGAGAGAAAACCAACATACTTACTCAGAGGTAATAAGGACATTTTTGGGCCTATTACCCTGATTTTCCGAGTTCGATCATTCCCGCGACATGAATCACCATGTCAACGCTCACGCGAAACGATCACCCCAAATCCGACGCAACGCATGTGCGAGGCTAGAGTTGTGCTCGCGCAAGACAAGATCGTCGACGTTGTGGTTATCCGCATAACCATCAAGACACAATCATTTTCATCTAACATTCATCTCAATCAAAATTCTAAGTATAGCATCCAACCGAACAATAACACTTGCACGATCGTCCTTTGTCGAGTCAGAGTACCCCCGAGTTATCGCATATCGGTCTTTGATACGCCCCAATACCATCGACGATATGCGTAACCTGACGATCTTCCTTTGCAACCAATTTCGAGTCGTGCAAATGATGCTATCGTCCGACTGGATAATCTCCTCGACACTCAAATTCAAGTTTGATCATTATCCCTCGAACCATTCACAACATCGATTTTCCTCAAACCAAATTCATGTATTGTTCATCCGTTTATCTTAAGTCATCGACCAACGTATTTTCTCAATTCGCATCATTCCTTTATCAATCGGTCGATATCCCTGAGGCTATCGCATATACCACTCAGGGATGAAGTCATTCAACAAATTCTCAACTTATCATTCGATTCAAAATTGTCTTTTCAAATCCCGTTCGAACCATTCCTCAATTTCTAAGCACGCTCATCTATATCGCATCGACGTTATTACCGTTTGATAGCATCCCTATCGATAGTCATCCCATTTACTCAATCAAGTCTAACTCATTCTCGTCCGACACAATTCAAATCCTGCACTCGACTTTTCTAAGGTCGACGCAACTTTGGTGTATATGCCCAGCCCGACTTAGCCAACCGTACTTACGCAAACCATCGTTTTTGTTTTATCAAAAACTGTTTCTCCTACGTTTTGCAAAATAGTTAGACTTATTGTATGGACATCCCGTGGAACATTTGAGAGAGAGCGCACCAACAATATTAATTTACGGAAGCGTCAGAGTTTGCGGAAACAACGAGTTAAAGAATTCAATCGATAGTCCAAGGACGTAAAGCCATGCTCTGATACCATCATGTCACGCCCCGCTCCCGTAGGAGCGATCGTCCTCGCTAAGGCGTGATGCCGCACGAGCCTAGATTGCGCTCGTGCAAGGTGGGTTCCATAACAGCCGATTTCAGCGGTTGCGACGGGGTCGTCGCACAAAAGTCCCGTGCAGAGACATTGAATAATAGCAGCAAAAATTAGAACAAACACAAGTCATTCAGAAGAAACTCTTTTATTGATATTGAAACCAAGGTTACAGTGGGGCGCAAGGACAATGTTACAATCACTCAACCACACTCATCTCATATTTACAAGTCACTCAGCTCTCTCTCATCTCTCAGTTACAAGTCTTGATCCAGCGGAAGCTTCGGAAGGCGATGTCCATACATTATGTCCCGTATAAGTCTGTCTCCATGCGGCCGTACGCTTCGAATCGCCAAGGAACTCCGTGCCTCGACGCATCCAAGCGAGCTCCGCGCCACGAGCTTCTACCTGTGCCTGTACATGTAAACTATGTGGGTCTCAGTACTCAACTGTACTGGTGGAATGAGCTCCTCGCCCACCCATACAAAACCAACACGTTTACTTTACTTTGTGCAACATTGCCCCCTTTTGTATTGTCTTTCTACTCTTGCCTTAGGATCAGTTTTAGGACCGGCGCCTTAGCGCAACTTGTGTATCAGAACCATCCCGTGCTTGCAATGTCAACGTTAACTCATACTTTCTCCCTAGACCACTTTTCGTGCCAACAACGTTAACCTATCAAGTCGTGTTTGCCTTACGGCCAAACTCAGAGACGCAGCTACACGATAGACTCCTTTTCCATGTGACCGTGCTACGAAATCCATATTGAGGCCATGCCTCGCGATTCACTAAGACTTAACCATATTGCCGCTTCGCAGCCCGTGCTACTTTGATCACCAACCGACCCAATCAAGACTCGTAAATCTTAGTGTCACTCAACCAACTTTGCCTTACGGCGGTTCCCCGACTTAAAATCAACAACTCAACCAACTTATACACTTATATGCCGATAACTCAAGACTTGATGCCACATCTCGTGCCGAAGCACGTCGCCTATGTTGTAGCCATTCTTAAGCCCAAACATTTGTACTCTAACTTGTACACACACATTCAGCACTCAACCCAATCCAAAGGCACTCACGCGGATTTGCCGCCATGCCGACTCATCTATATGATTTGGACACTGACTCCCAGAGCCATGGTGGACTCCTTTTTAGCTGAGTATAGGATGGACCGGTTTGGGTAGCTAGCCCTATCCGCGTCCACCGAATAATTTGCCCCAGGCGCAGCTATTTAGGCTCCCAGAGCCATAGTTGTTTCCCTTTTTGCCTGCAACGGTCCCGTGGCGCCAAAGGTTGCCGTGCGGGGAAACTCTACCTTGTCGACAAGTTGTCCATGACCATGCAAGACTCGACTCAAACTGACGTCTCACACAGTCATTGTACCTCTAGTGTTACCATCTCTTCAGGGCTAAATTCAATGCTACTCACATCTGAGATTTTGCCTCGACGACCCGTAGTTGCGAGCACTCTTCTTTCTTGCCTCAATGACCCAGTCATGAGCATTCTTCTTTCTTTTTTGCCCTATCATTTCACTCAACTCAAGAACAACTATTTAGACACTTTCCAAACTCAATGAATCAACCGTGTCCCGTGCCTTAAAACTCTAGGACCGTGCCATCGTGTCTCAAACCGATTTTCGATCTATGCGACGCTATCGCCCAAGTCATACTTTCTATGATGGGCCCTGGGATCGTGGGACTATTTAACTTGACAACCGCAGAAAGAGCGGGATAGCACTAGGAATGACTTAGGTCGATCGGCGTAACTGTGCCTAACTTAATCGAGCTTATAACTTGACTCAAGGGACGAGCAAAGGCTATGCCAAGCCTTGCAATCGAGGGAGCGTGTATGCTTTATGAAGCATTCAAGTGGGCGACGCCTATGACTTAGGCTAACTCTGAGCTTGTGTCGAATACCAACTTTCCTTCTCCCAAGCCACGGGACGAAAGGCCGAGTGTCATTTTCAAAGCACGCCGTGCACCAACTCTAATCCGACCGTGGGACGTTTTCCATGTTCTAACTCAATTCGACCGTCGGGATTATTCCCTTTAGCTATGTGGATTCGTCTCTTTTATTATCAAGCCTGCATATGCAAATTAAAAACATACGTTTTATTATGTGAAGGCAAAGATGAGGCAAGTTCACCGAAACTACCCCACCTGAGCGAGCGGTCGCCTCGACCGAGCGATGTCTCCGAGTAGCCGTTGCAAGGCTAAGTCCGAACGCCATCGGCGTTCCTATTTCTCCGATTGACTGAGCGGGATGGGGCACTACATCATACACCACTCAGAAAAAGTTTTATCTTCGAAACTAACTGAGTATACTTATTGACTTATCACTTTACTCAACATCTAAGAACTCTCGCACACACTACGCCTATGCGTTTCTCAAATCCGAGCCACGCTCGTGCTACCCTCAATCCTTTCTTCAAAACTTACGATCTTAAAATCCTCGATACTTCCCCGTTCCTCAAGTCTCACTTGAATTCAACGTATCACTTAGTATGGATCGTGCACATATCTTAGGCGTCCCCAAAATACATGTATTTCAACCAAGCCTCGTGATAGCGAATCCCGCCATCACCACTCGGGTCGGATCGTGCACATATTCAAACATCCCTGATATACATGCATGTCAACCGATACTCGCGAGTGGTGCCTCCACAAATCCTATCGCTCCGTACCAGAACGTCTGCCTAACCGCTAGGCTATATCTTTCCATCAGTATTGGAATCATAGTTCCTAAACAACGATATCAACACTGACCCCATCCTAAGGTCAAACCAAATCGATGGTACGGGGTTTTCTACCCAAGCTCGCATCACTCCGATTTCTAAACATCGAGCATCGATTCCCTACGCACATGCCAACATTCGTCGTACGGGGTCTGAGTCATTCAGCAAAGCCATTTCGCATAGTCAATATCTTCGAACACGTTCGACATAATCTTCCTATCATCCTTTCCAAGTCAAGTACGCTACGACACAATCCATCGCTAAACCATAATTCACATTTCATATTCCCTAAGTCATTCACACCAATTCACGTATTCGATCATGAGGTCGTCTAGCTTAACAATATGTTGCGCCTCGATCTCACGCGAGTTCGATTATCCACGGTGGTTCATGAATCACCACACAACGCTCCCGCAGAATAATCATTCTCATCGGGACGTAACTCTTGTTTACGTCTAGACTAATTCATTCTCTATGCGCGGATTGGACCTACTCCATCCTCAAGTTTTATTCATCAATCGCAAGTCTAAACATCTTCGAATTTTTCCTTCGGATCAAACCGACAAGTCGAGACAATCAAAGTTGCCGCGTCCTGATTTTTCGAGTTCGATCATTCCCGCGACATGAATCACCATGTCAACGCTCACGCGGAACGATCGTCCCAAATCTGACGCAACACATGTGCGAGGCTAGAGTTGCGCTCGTGTAAGACAAGATCGTCGACGTTGTGGTTATCAGCATAACCATCAAGACACAATCATTTTCATCCAACTTTCATCTCAATCAAAATTCTAAGTATAGCATCCAACCGAACAATAACACTTACACGATCATCCTTTGCCGAGTCAGAGTACCCTCGAGTTATCGCATATCGGTCTTTGATACGCCTAAATACCATCGACGATATGCGTAACCTGACAATCTTCCTTTGTAACCAATTTCGAGTCGTGCGAATGATGCTATCGTCCGACTGGATAATCTCCTCGATACTCAAATTCAAGTTTGATCATTATCCCTCGAACCATTCACAACATCGATTTTCCTCAAACCAAATTCATGTATCGTTCATCCGTTTATCTTAAGTCATAGACCAACGTATTTTCTCAATTCGCATTATTCTTTTATCAATCGGTCGACATCCCTGAGGCTATCGCATACACCACTCAGGGATGAAGTCATTCAATAAATCCTCAACTTGTCAATCGATTCAAAATCGTCTTTTCAAATCCCGTTCGAACCATTCCTCAATTTCCAAGCACGCTCATCTATATCGCATCGGCATTATTGTCGTTTGATAGCATCTATATCGATAGTCATTCCATTTACTCAATCAAGTCTAACTCATTCTCGTTCGACACAATTCAAATCCTGCACTCGACTTTTCTAAGGTCGACGCAACTTTGTTGTATATGCCCAGCCCGACTTAGCCAACCGTACTTACGCAAACCATCATTTTTATTTTATCAAAAATTATTTCTCCTACGTTTTGCAAAATAGTTAGACTTATTGTATGGACATCCCGTGGAACATTTGAGAGAGAGCGCACCAACAATAACAATTTGTGGAAGCAACAGAGTTTGCGGAAACAACGAGTTAAAGAATTCAATCGATAGTCCAAGGACGTAAAGTCGTGCTCTGATACCATCATGTCACGCCCCGCTCCTATAGGAGCGATCGTCCTCGCTAAGGCGTGATGCCGCACGAGCCTAGATTGTGCTCGTACAAGGCGGGTTCCATAACGGCCGATTTCAGCGGCTGCGACGGGGTCGTCACACAGAAGTCCCATGTAGAGACATTGAATAATAGCAGCAAAAATTAGAACAAACACAAGTTATTCAGAAGAAACTCTTTTAATTATATTGAAACAAAGGTTACAGTGGGGCGTAAGGCCAATGTTACAATCACTCAAGCTCACTCATCTCACATTTACAAGTCACTCAGCTCTCTCTCATCTCTCAGTTACAAGTCTTGATCCAGCGGAAGCTTCGAAAGGCGATGTCCATACATTATGTCCCGTATAAGTCTATCTCCATGCGGCCGCACGCTTCGAATCGCCAAGGAACTCCGTGCCTCGACGCATCCAAGCGAGCTCTGCGCCACGAGCTTCTACCTGTGCCTGCATATATAAACTATGTGGGTGTCAGTACTCAACTGTACTGGTGGAATGAGCTCCCCGCCCATCCATACAAAACCAACACGTTTACTTTACTTTGTGCAACATTGCCCCCTTTTGTATTGTCTTTCTACTCTTGCCTTAGGATCAGTTTTAGGACCGGCGCCTTAGCGCAACTTGTGTATCAGAACCATCCCGTGCTTGCAATGTCAACGTTAACTCATACTTTGTCCCTAGACTACTTCTCGTGCCAACAACGTTAACCTATCAACTCGTGTTTGCCTTACGGCCAAAATCAGAGACGCAGCTACACGATAGACTCCTTTTCCATGTGACCATGCTACGAAATCCATATTGAGGCCATGCCTCGCGACTCACTAAGACTTAACCATATCGCCGCTTCGTAGCCCGTGCTACTTTGATCACCAATCGACCCAATCAAGACTCGTGAATCTTAGTGTCACTCAACCAACTTTGCCTTACGACGGTTTCCCGACTTAAAATCAACAACTCAACCAACTTATGCACTTATATGCCGACAACTCAAGACTTGATGCCACATCTCATGCCGAAGTACGTCGCCTATGTTGTAGCCATTCTTAAGCCCAAATATTTGTACTCTAACTTGTACACACACATTCAGCACTCAACCCAATCCAATGGCACTCAAGCGGATTTGTCGCCATACCGGATCATCTATATGATTTGGTCACTGACTCCCAGAGCCATGGTGGACTCCTTTTTAGCTGAGTATAGGATGGACCAGTTTGGGTAGCTATCCCTATCCGCGTCCACCGAATACTTTGCCCCAGGCACAGCTATTTAGGCTCCCAGTGCTATAGTTATTTTCCTTTTTGTCCACAACGGTCCCGTGGCGCCACAGGTTGCCGTGCGGGAAAACTCTACCTTGTCGACAAGTTGTCCATGACCATGCAAGACTCGACTCAAACTGACGTCTCACACAGTCATTGTACCTCTAGTGTTACCATCTCTTCAGGGCTAAATTCAATACTACTCACATATAAGATTTTGCTCGACGACCCGTAGTCACGAGCACTCTTCTTTCTTGCCTCAACAACCCAGTCGTGAGCATTCTTCTTTCTTTCTTGCCCTATCATTTCACTCAAATCAAGAACAACTGTTTAGACACTTTCCAAACTCAATGAATCAACCGTGGCCCATGCCTTAAAACTCTAGGACCGTGCCATCGTGTCTCAAACCGATTTCTGATCGACGCGATGCTATCGCCCAAGTCATACTTCCTATGACGGGCCTTGGGATTGTGGGACTATTTAACTTGACAACCGTAGAAAGAGCGGGACAGCACTAGGAATGACTTAGGTCGATAGGCGTAACTGTGCCTAACTTAATCGAGATTATAACTTGACTCAAGGGACGAGTAAAGGCTATGCCAAGCATTGCAATCGAGGGAGCATGCATGATTTATGAAGCATTCAAGTGGGTGACGCCTATGACTTAGGCTAACTCTGAGCTTGTGTCGAATACCAACTTTCCTTCCCCCAAGCCACGGGACGAAGGGCCGAGTGTCATTTTCAAAGTACGCCGTACACCAACTCTAATCCGACCGTGGGACGTTTTCCATGTTCTAACTCAATTCGACCGTCGGGATTAATCCCCTTAACTATGTGGATTCGTCTCTTTTCTTATCAAGCCTACTTGTGTAAGTTGAAAACATGCGTTTTATTATGTGAAGGAAAAGATGAGGCAAGTTCACAGAAACTACCCCACCTGAGCGAGCGGTCGCCTCGACCTAGCGATGTCTCGGAGTAGCCGTTGCAAGGCTAAGTCCGAACGCCGTCGGCGTTCCTATTTCTCCGATTGACTGAGCGGGACGGGGCACTACAGATAATGAGGGAGGATCTCTTTCAGGAATAAAGTTCAGAGGTATGGTCATACATGACCTACTATCTGAAAGAGTGACCGGAATGTGAGTTCAGAGGCACCTGCAGGTACATGACTCGATAATCTGGGAGATTGTGAGTTCAGCGGTACGGGAGGGTACATGACTCAATAATATGGAATTTGGAAATGTGAGTTCATCGATACCAGCGGGTACATAACTCGATAATCTGGGGTGTTGTGGATATGAGTTCAGCGGTACCAGCGGGTACATAACTCAATAATCTGGAATATTGTGGATGTGAGTTCAGCAGCACCAGCGGGTACATAACTCAGCAATCTAGAAAAATGAGTTCAGCGACACCAGTGGGTACATAACTCAGCAATATAAAAAATGTGATATGAGTTTAGCGGTACCGGCTGGTACATGACTCGATGATCTGGAAAATGTCGTACGAGTTCAGCGGTACCGACAGGTATATGACTCGATGATCTGGAGAATGTCGTTTAGACATAATATTTCTTCAGGAATTTGCCATTGACGGGCAACGTGAGCAAGTCTCCATTTTGTTTTGCGAGGCGGTAAGCACTGTTGGAGAATACGGCCTCAATGATAAATAGACCTTCCCATTTTGGCAGGAACTTGCCGGCGGTCTTGTGAGTCATGACCATCGGCCTCCGGACTGCCAGAACGAGATCGCCCACTTAGAATGTTCTGATTTTAACCTTCTTGTTGAAGGCTCCGGAGATGCGTGCTTGGTATAGCTCGATCTGTTGCTGAGCCAGGAGGCGCTTTTCATCTAAGGCCTCTAACTCTTGTAGCCGACGACGGTAGTTATCGTCCATCGTCAATTGATAAGCGAGAGCGACACGGAGCAAGGGTATTTGAGTCTCCAATGGGAGAACTGCCTCACTCTCGTACATCAGGGAGAATGGTGTGTTCCCTATGGTTGTTCGAACTGTGGTACGGTACGCCCATAAGCATTCACCAAGCATCTCGTTCCAGTCGCGTTTGTTGGACGATACGAACTTCTTAAGAAGTTTGATGATTATTTTATTGAATGCTTCTGCCAACCCATTTGCTGTTGGATTGTATGGCATTGAAGTAATATTCTTGATGCGGTGCTTGTCGCAGAACCGATAGAAGGCGTGGCTTGCAAACTGCGGACCATTATCGTGGATGATCCTTCGGGGCAGTCCAAAGCTATAGATAACGTGATGCTTGAGGATTCTGATCACGTTTGAAGTCTTTACTTCTACAAGCGGGAAAGCTTCTGTCCATTTGGAGAAGTAATCTATGATTGCGAGTATAAAACTATGTCCTCGGAACGAAAATGGAGTGATTGGACCGATGATGTCCATTCCCTATGCTTCGAATGGCCAGGACGCCACTGTCGGATGTAGAAACTCGGATGGTTGGTGGATGAAGTCCGTATGGACTTGGCAAGCTTTGCACTTTCTAGCATAGTCTATCGTATCTGCTACCATCGTGGGCCAGTAGTAGCCAATTCGGCGAAGACGGTCTTACAATTTAGGGCCAGGCTGATGGGCCCCGCAGACACCGTCGTGAGCTTCGCGTACGGCTTCTTTGGCTTCTGCGCTTGACAGACATCGAAGCAATAATCCATCGTAGGATCGGTGATACAGCATTTTTGTCTCTGCATCGTAGAAGAATCTGAGAGAACGCCTTCGGATAGAGGTGGCCTCTTTTGGGTTCTCGGGCAGGATGTCGTAGACTACGAAGTCAATGAATGGTTGTCTCCAATCTGGGACTTCGTCGATCGTCTGAGCGGAATAACTCGCCATGAATTGAACGTTGTTCTTGGGGCAGACCAGTTCGTGGCCTATCACATCTACTGATTGATGAGTATGATTTAGCACTGCTAGGGAAGCGGCCAGGCCTGCTAAGGCATCGGCTTCGATATTTCAGAGTCTGGGAACATGTTCAATGAAGAACCCCTCGAACGATGAGATGATGTCGATCGCTATTTGGTGATAGGGTACCATGTCTTCATGGCGGACTTCGTATGAGCCCCGAACCTGATTGACGATTAACTGAGAATCGTCGTATGCTTCAAGATATTCTACCCCCAGCTCTCTTGCAAGTTGGAGGCCAATGACCAAAGCGTAGTACTCGGCCACATTGTTAGAGCAGGGTTCTGTGAGAGAGTAAGCTCGATTGATCACCAATCCGGAAGGAGAAACCAGCACCACCCCGACTCCGACGACGATGTTGCCCTTAGGTCCGGTCCTTGAGGTACCGTCGAAGAACATTTGCCATATATCATCTTGAGAGGTTGCATCCGAGTCGGCGACTTCATCTGGGATTTCTTCATATATTCTGGATGACTCCGAACCTGGGTGGGATGCTAAAAAGTCTGCCAGAGCTTGACCTTTAACGGCCTTTTGTGGGACGAAGATCATATGATAGGGGACAACAATATTGCCCATGTAGCGAGGCGAGAGTTGAGTGCCCCTGGTTTAGTCATGAGGACCCTGAGAGGGTTGACTCGTGAGATCACATGTATGGTTTGTCCCATAACATAGTGCCGCGTCTTCTGAATGGCGAACTCCAGGGCGAGGCATTCCTTTTCTACGGTGGTATATCGGTGCTCTGGCCCAATCATCATTCGACTGAGGTAATATATGGCTTGTTCATGGCCTGCATCGTTGTTTTGTGCTAGCAGGGAGCCAAGAAAATGCTCCATTGCTCGTACATAGAGCAGAAATGGTTTTTCAGCAACCAGAGCCACCAGGACTGGAGGGTTCGACAAATATTCTTTGATGCTGTCGAAGGCACGCTGGCATTCTATATCCCATACGAACGAGACACCTTTCTTCATGAGATGGGTGATTGACCGACATCGCTCGGAGAGGTTAGAAATAAACCTCCTGATGTAGGCTAGCCTTCCTTGGAGGCCTCGAAGTTCTCGGAGATTTCTCGGGGGACCCATCTCCATGATTGCCTTCGTCTTCTCAGGGTCTACATGGATACCCTCGGCGGTGATGATGAAACCCAAGAACTTCTCGCTGGATACGTCCATGAAGGACTTTGTAGGGTTCATTTTCAAATTGTGCGCTCGTATCAGGTCGAATACCGTCCTCAGATCCTGCAGATGGTCTCCCTTACAGCGACTCTTAACGGCAATGTCATCAACATAGCACTCCACCGTCTTGCGTAAGTAGTCTCTGAAGATGATACTCATGGCTCTTTGATATGTGGCGCCAGCATTCTTCAAACCGAAAGGCATGACTGTGTAGCAGTATATGCCAATCGGTGTTCGAATTGATGTATGCTTTTCGTCATCATGAGACATCTTGATTTGGTTGTACCCTGAGAAACCATCCATGAATGACATGCGTTCGAAGCCGCATGTGTTGTCGATCATGATGTCTGTGATAGGGAGGGAGAATTCATCTTTGGGACATATCTCGTTCAGATTGTGGAAGTCGATGCAGATTTGAATCTTTCCATTCTTCTTGAGGACTGGTACTATGTTGGCGACCCAGTCTGGATGTTGCTCTTCACGTATGAAGCCGCTAGCTATCAGTTTATTGACTTCGGCTTCGATCGCATCCATGATGCCCGGGCGGAAGCGTCGCTGTTGTTGCTTGACTAGCTTTGCATCTGGCCGAATGTTGAGTTTGTGAAGAGCAATATCGAGATTTAACCCCGGCATGTCTTCATAGCTCCAGGCGAACACATCAATATATTATTTGACAAGTTCCAGCAGCGATTCTTGCTCTTCATCTGTTAGGCTTTTACTGACGAAGATTGGTTTTGGAGAAGATTCGCTGTCGAGATCCACTTGTATGACCTCATCTTCAGTAGGAGGTTCTCTCTGTTTGAACCATTTTTCCTATTGTGCATCCAACTGTTGGGCCCATGGCTCTAACTCGAAGATTTTCGGAATGTCTTCATCTTTTTTATAAGCGTCGGCGAATGCCATGTTGACTGACAGGACTTATCTGAATACGTCTCCGATGCTGGTGTCCGAATCAGAAGTTGGTGACCCGGTTGAATGTGAATGCCAGTCGTATTCCTCATCCGAACTTTCAGGGGTTGTTGTGGGCGTAATATACCCTAATCCATATCTGGTTTTGTTGTAGTAGTCCCAAGGTTTGCCAGTCGGGACCGGTGGCTTCAAAGGTAATCGTCGCCCCGTGCCGTAGTTCAAGCCTGGCGTAGTCTCCAGATTGTTCTTCTGTTTTTGCATGAGGTACTTGGATTAGGGGCTATAAAGATACAGAGGCAGTCTCCCGGCATCTGATTCAAGATCGACTTCTTCTACGGTGAAGGGCTGCGGGTCGTCCTTCCGGCCGAAAATGATTGGATGGTCCCCTCCCTCGATTATGCGGTAAGCGCCTTCCACTGGGGTAAGCTGGTTTACGGAGTAAACATTCGTCACCTGTGTGTGTAGGTGAGTGCCTATACCGTGTTCCATAGCATACATTGTACAAAGCTTATTAAGCTCGAGGTAGTTCAAAGATAGCCCTTTATTGATAAAATAAGGTATCTTTTCTAGCGAGATTACATCATCTACGAAGGGAACATCAGTATGGGCAGCCACATACTTGGCTAGCTCCGGTTCCTCTTCGGCTACCCCCTGCGTAAATGAAGACTGAGAGGACGACCTGGGCAGCTTGATCGTCAGGGGTTCTGTTGATGGAGCAGAACATGGAGTCGTTGGTGAACTAGCGACCCCCAGTTTGGTACCTGATGCTGGGCGGGGAGTTGTTGGCTCACTAGAAGCCCCAGACCTTGCATCGAGGTGACAATTCTTCTTGAAAGGCGTATCGTCATTGGTTTGTCGGAGGGATTGAGCTTCTCCGTTTGTGGCTGGCCGACTCTCGACAGTCTGATTGTCAGTGGCTCTGTTGTGGGTCTTGGCACTTGGCCAGACCTTGGCAGCCGGATTATCATTTGCTCTTCTTGTGCCGAGAGGCTGATTGCGTCCTTACGCAGAGTGGCGGTAAGGGGTGCAGACTTGCCAGGTTTGCGAGCTTGGAGGTGGATCGTCAGAGGTTCTTCTGATCCTGTGGCTGTCTCGGTACGAGTTTGCACATCTCCTTCACCAAGGTGCCTCTTCGATTTTTCGTATAGGTAGGAGTCTGAGTAGTAGGATTCGACCCCTTTGAAGGGATCGATGTCGACAAATTCTGTCCTCACGAAGCCGTATTTGTCGACATACTTGAAGCATTGGTACAGTGTGGAAGGTACGATCATATAATCGTGTATCCAAAGGCGCCCCAGGAGGATGTTGTAAAAATTGTCTGCATCTATGACGTAACATGTGACTTCCGACTGGAGATCGCCAATTTGACACTTCAGACGAATCTTCCCAATTGGGTAGCTTCTGTCCGAATTGAAACCGCTGATGGCGGTGTTTGTAGGCGTCAGACGATGCATAGGGATACGGAGATGATGTAACAGACCCTTCGGGATAATGCTTATGGAAGAGCCAGGATCAATGTGCATCTGATCCACCTTTACGTCGCCGATGTATCCAGTGTAGTATAACGGGCGATCGTGCAGGTTGGTTTTGATGAGCATATCCTACGGAGTGAAGACAATGTTGGGCATCGCTCCCGTGCAAGCGCTATCTTGGAGATCTGCAGGCGCGTTCTCTCCCGTGAGGTTGACCTGAGCCAGGTACGCGTCGGCATTTTGGAGTACATCGCTTAAAGCCGTACGAACATCCTTTGAGAGTCTCAGAAGCTCGTATAATGACAACTTGGCCGGTGTATTGGCCAATTGCGCCAAGATGTCGAAGTTGTAGGCTCTTTTCGGAGGGATTTTTCAAAGCGAGTCTCCTTCGGCCTAGGCTTATCGGTCGTCGGAGGCTGAGAAGGTCCCGGAGAGTCAGTTGTAGCGGGCTGATGATCTTCAGCCGAGTTATCAGCCACAGGTTGGGTTTGTGCCCCAGACCGAGTAACGACAGCTGTGAATTCTTCGATATCTGCCGAGATTGTGCGGCAGGATCTGACTTTTCCACTCTTCTTCTTGCAAATGGAAGATGGTGTGGACTGAGTCACTTCAGATACCAAGTCTGGATGGACCCACATGACCTCCCCTCGTGATGTGGTGAGGGGCACTAGACCAGCAGCCTGATCTCGAGGAGGTAGAAGATTAGCAATCTCCATTGTCGCCAGCGGAATGGGGACCACACCGTCTTGAGTTTCTGTTGGAGGGAAGCTGCCAAATTGTACTAATACCATATTGGCTGCCACGGTTACCTCTTCAAAATCGATGGACAAAGCGTTCGAATCGATGAGATTTTGGATGTACCATTTTAGTTGGTAGCAGTCGTGTGTGGCATGGTGGACGTAGCGATGGTAATGGCAGTACTTTGGGTTCTCCATTTCTGCCGACCGAGGTTCTCGTCTTGGTGGAGGGAGCTGAATTCTGTCTCCTTGTATGAGCATGTCTAAGATGGGCTTGACGTGGCCGTCTTCGAAGGAGTAGGTCATTTGTGGCCATTGCTTGTCGGCCGGTTTTGGCCCAGGTTTCTGTGTTGTGTCGGCCACCATAGCCTGCTTGCCCTTGTTGTCCCGGTTGTTAGTGGAGCTACCCCCATTGTTGGTATTGGCGTTGGGACACCTGTCTTTGTCTTCTCCCTCTGAGATGTGCAAACCCAGTTGACGAGCCTTCTTCAATCGTTCTTCGGTGCTTGTGGCACTGATGATAAACGTCTTCCAGTCTTTGAATTGACTTTCGCCCATCCAGAGGCTGATTGTTGGAAGCAGTCTCTTTTGGCAAATTTCAATTAAGGAGGAATCCGGGTTACCAGACGGCAGCTTCATTGCGGTTTGGCGAAACCGCTCAATATAGTTCCTTGTCAGCTCTTTCTCCCCTTGGACGACGTCCATGAGGGTGGACATCGTGACGTCCTGTCCTACTTCATAGAATCTCTCCAATAACATGTGCTTGAAACTGGCGAAGGAGTGGATGCAGTTGTCTGGTAGGTTGCGATACCAGTCGAAGGCGACTCCTTCCAATGCCCCGATGAATAATGGTATAAGGATAGCATCGTCATGGGGCAAATGGTCGGTGGTGACCTCGAAGTAAGTGATATACCGACTTGCGGAGGTCTTGCCATCATAAGGATTGATATTGAATGGCTTATATCTTGGTGGGAAGGGGACATCCCTCCATGCTGCAGGGTATGGTTGCCGTATTCTGAGGTCTTGAGAGGTTTCTCGAGCATGAAATAAGGCTCGGAGCTCCTGGACCTCTCTTCTTGCTTTCCTGGCCTCATCCACAGCGGTGGGGGCCGTCATTTCAAGAGGAATATTACCAAGGTTCGGTGTCGCTGAGTTCGAGTCCGCATTGACCGCGGAACCCACGCTTATTTGGCCAGGCGTCCCTCCTTGGAGAGTTGGAAGGGCCGCTTTGATCTCGTCCACAGACTTGACCAAGGCATGCAGTATGGCCTCCAGAGTGTCGATGCGCTGGCGATCACTGGAACCACCTTGGTTGCTGTCCGTCATGAACACCGTCTTTACATGAGAAGAGATGGACGGAATTGCGGAGGAAGTGCCCTCCGAATCATACCCCTGTAGCGAGAAGTCATCAGGGTATGTGGGAATGTTCTCCTCTGGTTCGAACTCAGAAGGGATAGTACCCCCAGCCTCAGAGTTTGCTTCATCTTGAGAGTCGTGGACGTCCTCGGGGACGTCGGCCCTTGCTGTATCTGATGGGAGAGTTGTTTCCTCGGGCTCATCTCCTTGGAACATCGAATTATCATAGATGTTCTGAGGAGTGCTACCCCCACTCCCAGTAACCCCCAGTGGTGTGGACGATGAATCTCCCACTGTAGCAGATTTCATCTTTGAACGGGTACTTTGGAAAACTCTGGTGGTGGGCACCCGTTTAGACGATGGTCTTTTAGTCATAGTGGTCGAAATCTTCGGGCTGGAAATATTGGTCTTCTTCCCTCTCCCATCGGCAGGGATTTTCTGAGCAGAGTTGCAGGAGGCGACGAAAAGTGCCTCATCTTCTGAACATGGTTGTTGCAGTCTTTGGAAGACGGACTGTCGGTCTTCTCGTATCGTCGCGTTATTGTAACAGCAGTTGACGATGACTTGGGTACAGTGACATCTGTGGGAGGACTCTTTGCACTCCGATGCACCTTCTCTTTTCTTGCGTTTGTGGAGGATGGCCTCACGCAAGTCAGATGGGTCTGGATCGACCATGATTGCTCCCTGTATTTTGGGAGACTTTTGGGAACCTCTTTGTCCGTTTGTCGCCGGGGGCTGGACTCGAGTGGTTCTGTACAACTTTCTATCAGAGGCCCGCATAACAGTGTATGGGACGCTCGGGTGGTCAGAGGTTGGATCAGCGGACCGAGCTTGCCAAGCTCGTGCTGCCCTAGACTTCTTCGCTCTAGTGCGTGAGGGCACATAGTAGGAAGAGTCTAAGTGGTGCTGGAGAGAGTCAGACATGTCTTCTTAGGAGCACAAGAGATCAGGACCATAGGAGAGGCGGTCGAAGACAGAGCCGCGTGGAGTAGGCGTCATGCGGCTGGCATTAATAATCTTCATGTGGCTGATAGGCGTAGCCGCATAGGTCTTCTCCATGCGGCCGGAAATCCTAGCCGCATGAGTACTCTCCATACGGCTGAAAATCCTGGCCGCATGAGTATAATACATTTGGCTAGCAGTCTCGGCCGCATGGTCATCATTCATGCGGCTGGCAATCTTGGCCGCATGAGTCTTCATCTTGTGGCTAGTGCCCTTGTTCGATTTCTTCCTGGAGCACATAGAATCGCTCTTTGCCCCTGCAAGTCCAGCATCGTAGTGCTTTCCTCTGCCGGACTTGGGGACAGCAGAGTCCTCTATGGCTCGAAGTGGGGCCGCACGAGAGTCGCCTTCGCCATCTTGGGCAGCAGAGAGTACTCCGTCCAGAACTTGGGAAGGAGCAAATGATTTTGGCCTCCACTCGCAGCGAGCTTTCTTTGGGCGGGTTCGCTTATGGACCGGGCCAGCACTTCCTTCGGAGTGCATTTCTTCAAACGCCTGTTGGTCGAAACGGACAACCATCTTCTGTTGCGTGGAGCCAAGTTTGGCTGCATCCGATTGCGTCACCAACTCCTCAGCCATGGAGAAGTTTGTCTCCAGTAGAGTCGCCATCGTGTTTCCCATAAAATATAAAATAACAGAACAATTATCGGAGGACTGGACTTTTACTTCACAATACAAACTCGCTTGTACAAAGAAAGCCTAGGAACGAAAACCTAGGTACAACAATCTAAGTACAATTGTTTATTTTAGATTCTGGGGGGTGACGATAGAGGCTCGGGAAAGCGACGGCAGCTTTGCCTTACTCCTTGGACGATCGGGTGCAGCCTTGGCTCTGTAGAAGAACAGCTTGGCGTTGATGAAGAAATGCTCTCCTTTCAGGCTCTGTATATTCTCTCTCTGGCTCTCTAGATCTCTGTGTCTTCTCTTGCAAAAGTAAGAGTCTCTCCTTCTCTATGTCTCCTTTTTTTTTGATTCTCTGGATCTGGGGCCGGGGTCCTTTTTGCAAGGGAATGGCACCTTGCTATTTATAAGAGTGGGGGGCATCATTAGGATATGCAAAGATTGCCCCCTCTCAAAAGTCGGCGGCCTCTCGATTAATCAATCTGGGCCATTAATCCTGAATGTGTTGAATCTGGGTCATTAATGTAGATTGCGCTGAATCCAATGGGTAATTAATGTTGATTGCAATAAATCTGCATCATGATAATTTGTTGACGTTTGCAAACCTGAATGAATAAATCTGAATCATTCTCTGCCATGTGTCCCCACTGTTTGTTATGATTATTGGGATTCGACCCAATCTAGAGATTACTTTGATTGCAATAGATCTGAATTATTGAGATATGATCGGCTTTTGACACGTGTCCAGCCACGTGTCCCAACTGTTGTACTCATGAGCCGCATAAAAGTCATCACACTCAAACCGCATGAGAGTCGTCGTGCCCGAACCGCATGAGAGTCTCCATACTGTCATGACCGAGCCGCATGAAGAGTCGTCACGACCGAGCCGCATGAGCGTCTCCATACTCGAGCCGCATGCACGTCGTCATGACCGAGCCGCATGAAGAGTCGTCACGACCGAGCCGCATGAGCGTCTCCATACTCGAGCTGCATGAGAGTCTTCATACTCGAGCCGCATGAAGAGTCGTCATGACCGGAGTCGTAACCGCATAGAGATTATACGAGCCGCATTAGGCTCCAGAAGACTTTCGGTCCGCATGAGTTTCTAAGCCGCATGAGGCTCCTTCTGGCTGAGCCGCATGGGCTTCCATGTTGATTTTGGGCCGCCTAAGGTCCCCCCGCTGCTTTTGGGCCGCATGAAGCTTTCTGAATTTTGAGCTGCATGAAGCTCCATGTTGAATTCGAGCGGCATAGAGAATCCCCTTCTTTTCTTGCGCTTGTGAAGGATCCCATCTCGTAGGACAAGGACATCTCGGTCAACCTTTGTACTCGTTTTGTGGGCCCGGGTATCCCGAACACATGAGTGCATAGGTGTTATGTTTATAACTTTTCTTCAGAAGCTCGCTTTAACAGTTAGCGGGGCACTCTGATGGTCAGAGGTTGGGACGGCTGACTGAGCTCGACGAGTCTGTGCTGCCCTAGACTTCTTCGACTTAGCACCCGAAGGTGCGTAGTAGGAAGAGTCCAAGTTGGAAGGAGGGAAGAGAAGTTGGTGCCCTTTTCAAAGGAGGCAAGGGGACTCTATTTATAGAATGGAGTGAGCCCTTTCTTTTTCTCCTTTCCGATGTGGGACTAAAAGCAATATTTTCCACGCTTCTACAGTGCACGAGGCTGGATTGCACCATACTGGATTGCGCTAACCTTCTGTTGCGCCAACTTTCATTCAGTTGTCAATCGTGTACTAACTGTATTTAGACGCGTGGCATCGTATGATTGAGATATGCGTGGTCGTGTACAGGATAGTAGACACGTCTTGAGAGATTAGTGGCATGTGCGCCACGTCATCCTGCTTTAGAATGTAAGTTGTCTCAACTTTATCAGGTTGCGCGAGCTTCAGTCAACAAGTCAAACTGCGCTTGATTTGAGCGGCGCTTACACACGTGGCAGCTTCTGATCAAAAGTCGTTCAGGTTACGCGCAGGCGCAACTAAGGATTTTTTTTAGATTGCGCCTGGGTGTAACTCACGAAGTGTACAAGACAGCTATCCACCAACTTTTCCTTGAGCGGCACAATTCACGGGATTCGAAGAGATTTTTTCGTTCACTATTGTGTCAGTCGTCAGTATGGTCAGGTAATGATGACCATTAAGTGTCAGATGCCACATAGGCTTTGGCACAAAAAGTTTAGGCGCAGTCTGATATCAGGCGCAATCTGATCGGTGGCGCAGTCTGCTTCATATCAGTGGTGCAACTTGATTTTTGGGGCGCAACTTGACCACTGATCAGTATATTGAAGGTGCAACTTGATTTTTAGGCTCTACAGCTCACTCAATAGATTCTAAGCTCTAGCAGCTTAGGGAAGAATGTGTAACAGGACGAAGACCAGAGTTATGCATTCACAAAGACGATACACTTCGACATGGAAGGCATCTTTGTGTACCCAGTGGCGATATCAGGCAAGAAATTGTGGCCGAAGCTCACAGTTCACAATATTCAATTCATCCTGGCGATATGAAGATGTATCGTGATATCCATCAGCATTTTTGGTGGAATAGCATGAAGAGGAAGATAGCCCGGTTTGTCACTCATTGTTTAGTTTGCCAACAAGTTAAAGCTGAACATCAGAGACCAGCTGGACTTCTTCAACCTTTACCGATCTCAGAATAGAAGTAGGAGCATATCACTATATATTTTGTAACTGGGTTACCTAAATCCCTAACTGAAAGAGATGCTATCTGGGTTATAGTTGACAGACGCACCAAGGTAGCTCATTTTCTCCCTTTTCAAAATTTGTCAGTCGACGGATCAGCTTGCTGAGATGTACCTCAGGCAGATAGTCAGATTGTATAGAGTGCCAGTTAGTATTATATCCGACAGAGATTCAAGATTTACATCACACTTTTGGCGGAGTCTTCAGAAGAGTTTGGGGACTCATCTTAAGTTCAGCTCAGCTTATCATCCGCAGACAGATGGTCAGTCAGAACGCACAATTCAAACTCTTGAATATATGCTACGATCATGTACGCTTGACTTCGGTGGTTCGGGGAAGATCACATATATCTCGTAGAGTTCTCCTACAATAATAGTTTTTAGGCCAGTATCCAGATGGCACCCTTTGAGACCCTGTATGGCAGAAAGTGCAGATCACCTTTAGCCTGGGATAATATAGGTGAGAGACATATGCTTGGTCCAGAGATGGTTACGCAGACTATCGAGGTGGTCAGACAAGTCAGAGATCATCTTCGAGTTGCGCAAGATCGCCAGCGCCATTGGGCTGATTCTCATTGACGTCCTCTCGAGTTTTCTATCGACGACCACGTATTCCTTTGGATCTCTTCTACCCGTGGCGTCATTCGTTTTGGCGTGCGGGGAAAGCATAGTCCTAGGTATATAGGGTCGTTCGATATTCTTGAGCGAGTAGGTGATGTGTCCTATCGTCTCGCTCTTCTGCCATCGTTATGTGAGGTACATGACGTATTCCATATATCCCAATTGCGACGGTATATCCCGGATCCGAGTCATGTCCTTTATCATTCTAAATTGGTTGTTGGTACCAACCTTTCGTATGAGAAAAGATCCGTATCCATATTGGATCGTAGAGAGAAGGTACTCACTCTTTGGGTGAGTCAACGAGGGAACGTGAGGATGATATCCGATCGCGATTTCCACACATGTTTGACTCATAAGGTATAATGTCTTCCTTATGCCTTATGCCTTTTAATTCTTTGTTTGTATGAATGATTGCTTGATTGACTGCTAGTCGTAGATTGCTCGTGATTAGTATAGCTTGCCACGACATCTCTAGCCTCTTGATTAAATTTCGAGTATAGAATTCTTTTAAGGTAGGTAGAGTTGTCACTCCCGTTTTCCGTTACACGTATTTTCAGTATACGTGTACGGATTCTCGACCCGTATATTGACTTATCTAGCATGGCTTGGCTTGGTTTGGTCTTGGTTTAGCTTGGCTTGGTTTATTTAGGTTTGGTTTTAAATTTTGGTTTAAGATGGAAAAGGGTTGATATAAATATCAACATTTCTCTCTCTCCTCATTACTTCTTCATTTACTCCTCTTCCTCCATTAAACCTCTCCACCCACCAAAGGCAAGTGCAACTTGCTTCATGGAGGAACCCTATTTTTATTGTTCTATTGTCTTTCCTACAAGTTTCTAAGATTCTTTAGTACTTAGTTCTTTTTATTTTGGTGGATAATTTCTTGTAGATCTAAGTTTACTCAAATCTTAATTTTCTTGGATTTTGATCTACCAAACTTTATTATTTTTAAGTTTTAATTGTTCCATGTTGTAGAGAATTTGATTTCACTCAAAATAGACCTTTCAAAACCCGAATTTTGATTTGTTTTGAGTGATTTATGAACTTGGGAAGTTTATAGGTTCCACGAACTCATGTTCTCGGATTAGAGAAGATGAGCAGTGTTGGGCGCATATTCATCAATATGCGCCCAAGCTACACTTCTTCCTGCTTAGGGCGTATAGCTTTTATTATGCGCCCAAAGCCTTCCCTGCTTAGGCACATAGGCTCTGGCATGAGTCTAAGGCCCAAAGCTCCCCTGCTTGGGCGCATAGTCCTTTTATGCTCCCACTGAGTCTTGAAAGATAGTCTCCTCGCTTCTTTCCAAGTGCACCTTGTGCCCTGCTTTGGGCGCATGCTCTTGGGCGCATAGTCTTGGGCGCATATAGCCCTGGGCGCATGCCTACCCTAGTACATGCTCTCCATGATACGCCTAGCCGTAAGCGCATGCCCTTAGGCGCATAGCCCTAGGCGCATAGTTTTGGGCGCATGCTCCCTGCATGGGCGCATGCCATTCCCTGTATATGTCACCCTAGGCGCACTCCCTTCTTGGACCATGTTGACCTTAGGCGCATGATATCCATGACACCTTATTGACCCTTTGGCGCCATTTTTGGCAAGGGAAATTCTTGTAGCATTTATCCATGCTTGTCCCCATAGTCCATAGCATAAGTTGTGACCCTTGAGCATGATGGGCATACTCTCATGATGGCCTGGTATAATGTTATTATCTGTGCCACGTGCGTGCTTTAAGCTTAAGCACGATCTTAGCATGGCATGTACACTCTCTGATAACTCTTTCAGTGGCCTGCCGTGGCGCACTCTTGACCAAGTGAATTCTTGGTATACAAGTACCCTTAACATGACATGAGAACATGGCTTTACATGATAACTCTTGATAGTGACCCATCGTGGTGCACTCTTGACAAGTAACTTGACATGATAATTCTTGATGGTGGTCCTTCGTGACGCACCCTTGACATGATAAGTAGTAACATGACATGACAATCTTGATAGTGGTCCGTCGAGGCGCACTCTTGACAAGTAATCTGGATAAGTAACCAAACATGACATGATAATCTTGAAATGCTGTTGCGACGACTATCTCAACTTGCTAAGTAACTCTCGTCTCGTCTTGACACTGTGGATGATTGTGTCTGTACAAGCTACATGTCTCGTCTTACATCATGTCTAGGACATGGATTCTTGATTTTTACGGTCAGGAATTCATACTGAATCTGACTAAGTTAATGACTAGATTGATCACGTAGTTCATATTGAGATTTTTCACTCACAGGCAATCCCGTTATCTGGGTGCCTCAAGTAGACTTGTAGCCTGTCGACGAGTAGGACACATTTCCAGCACACTGTCATGTGCTGCACCACAAACTCACCTAATACAACTCTCTTAACCTGCGGAAGGATAACTGGATAGTTTGTAGGGCTTGTGACTGCTGGAACATCTCATTACATCTTATAATAACTAGGCTTGTGATAACCCTAGTTAGTTAAAGTATCAAGCCGAACTCATTGCTTGGCCGTGATTGATGGATGGAGTCCATTCTAGTCTTGTCTAGACAGTACCAATCTATGATTACTTCAGTATATTGCTGCTATACTTTACTCTTGTCGACAAATGATTGGAGACTAAGGTCTTTTCAGGTTAAGGGTTACAACCCCGATCCTTGTTTGGTTTACGGGTTGTAACTTGGTTACCAGAATAGTCCTTTAGTTATCTTATCGTTTATCACCCTGTCTTCTCTAACTCATGTCTTTCGTTATCATTTATGTCTCATGTGTCACGCCCCGATCCCGCTAGGGTCATCCGTCTTGCTTGGATCCCTGCGGGATCGATCGTCCTCGCTAAGGCGTGATGCCGTGCAAGCCTAAGTTGCGCTTGCACAAGGCCATGTACCTGCACAAAAACAACTAGTCAAGCAAAACACACGCACTTACCCATTAGTCAAGCAAAACACACGCACGCACCCATTGCAGAAAACCAAATGTTGGACACAGAGATTTGAAATGAAAATACTCATTTTATTCATAGCTTGATAGGAATACAAGTACAAAGCTTTGTAACTCAGATTTGCCTTATAATTTGGCTACAAGATTCTCTTTGAAATACTCTTTTGAAATTAGCCACAATGCCCATACATAATATCCCTTTATTACAAGCTGGAATTGAAAGACACCTTCAGAAGGAAAAGAAACTTGAACTTGACTTGAAATAAAAGAAAGCTTTGAGGCGGTCCGCAGCTCTACTGGGCTAGACGAGCTTTAGTGCCTCCTTGAAATCCTCCTGTCTCCTTTTGCTTACTGAAAAGGATGCCCACAACGTGGGTCAGTACACATCATGTACTGACGAGCGGCTTTTGGCCGAACTCGCAAATCTCTGCACTAAATCAATATGTTGAGCTAACATTTACTAGTGATCTTTCTACTTGTCTAGGTTCTTTTTAACAATTCATAAGAACATGACAGATAGAATATATCATAGCAACTTACCCTCGCCGGCAGTCATCCCTGCACAAAACCACGTTAGCACAATTTGCATAATGAGTGATTCATGATTCATTCTTGCAGATATTGAAGTTGTCATATGGGTCATGCAGGTGGACTATTCTACATGTTGGTCCATGGGTTTTCCCCATGATTAGCCGCTGTGACTCTTTGGTTCAGCTCGTCGCTAAGGACACAGATATTCGGCTACACTTTTAACATGGGTCCTTGCACCCAGTGTGCTCATAATCTCTCCTAGGCCGAGCGGTTCCAGGTGCCCCCAGATACCACCCGAGAGACAAATAATTCCTTGTATACAAGTTGTCCGAGACCAAATGCATGCTCTAGCCGTTCTATCAGATGAGACACACTTGGACTTATGCACAGGTATACGACACGTTTGATTCGTGCCTTCAGGTTTATCTCAACATGTACAAGTTCGTCTGTACATGTCTACATTTCAAGCATACTGATGACAAGCAGATGATCATTCTTATCGAGCAGATAGAGTAGCAACACATATTCTTGCATTTGATTCAATTCAATTATCTTCTATTATCTTTTGTGGCTGTGGTATCGTTGATCATTGGGACAAGGCAACAGAGTAGACTAGAGATCATTTTTCTTAGGCGTACAGATCAATGTCTGTTCGGTTGAAGCAACTCACCGAGATGAATCTTAGTTGAGAGAAGGAGGGACTTCACGCGCCGTTCACGAACAATTCACGCGGCCTACAATGGCACCAACAGTTGATTAGCATACTTCGTCTCTTTCTCTCAAGATTCGGAATGAATGCGAAATGCGATGAAAGCGAACAATGAAAACCAATCATCGAAAACCAACACGAAAACGCATTCATCAAAACCAAGCAACGAAGAGAAAACATTCAGCAAAACTCTTGGATTCATTTCAATAGAAGCCAATCCATCAATTGGAAAGGTTCATTGCATTTCATCCGTGATCAATCGATACCGGCAAAGGTTTCACCAAATACTCAGTTCATGACTGAGTCAGCAAGCCGTAGGTATTACATAGTGGACCGCAAGGAGCGGGGCACTACATAATAACCCACCGAGAAAAAGTTTTGTCCTCAAAACTTAAGAAACAAAACGCACCTCCACTATTGTTGCATTCTGGGTCAAGCAACGTGGAGAGATTGAAGACGCATCCATTAATCCGCTGCGGCTGGTTCTGCGGATTGTCTCGAAGGGGCGGTGGGCCTGGCAACTGCCCACGCTCTTCATTGTCATCTCTATTCCGATTTCTCTTCGGACAATTTCTGATGGCGTGACCCTGTTGGCCACAACTAAAACAAGCGTGGTTTGCGGAACGACAGTCTTCCTTGGTGTGTCCATGCTTTCCACAGTGACTGCATACCAAACCTTTCGCAAAGCGACATTCTTCACTCGTATGTCCTCGTCGACCGCAGTAGGAACAGATTGTCTCATTTCGTGGTTCCCCATCGGTCTTTTTCTCTCCGTCATGATTTCTCTTGGCGGGCTGATTCCGACTGTTCGGCGCTTTGCTGGACGCTTTCTTCTGCTCGAACTGTTCTACCTGAAGCGCCGCCTCAAAGGCTTGAGAATAGGACCCGCATTCTCGATTCAGCACACTTAACAGGATGTCGTAATTCAGACCTTCCACGAATCGATTTATGCGAGTCTGTTCCGTAGGGAGCCAAGCAGCGGCAAAATTTGCCAACTTAGCAAATTCAGATTCATAGTCCTCCACGGACATATCCCCCTGTTTCAGTGTGATGAAGTCATCCTCCATCTTCTTGCTCATGGCTCGAGGCAGATATTGATCGAGAAACGCCTTCTTGAACAAGGCCCACGAGATCTTTCCATTCCTAGCCGTTGCGAGCAGCGCCGGTTTCTTCGCCTTCCACCAGTCCTTCGCCCGCAGCCGTAGGAGCATAACGGCACAGACTACCTTTTTGCTACTTGGAACTCCTATGAACGCGAACAGAGTCTCTATTTTATCAATCCAGTCCATCACCTTGTCGGGTGACGTCCTGCCTTGAAATTCTGGAGGTTTCGCGTCCAAGAAATCCTTTGGCCTAAAGACAGTGTGCCTTTGCGCCGGCTGGGGCTCATCACCCTCTACGGGCTCGATCTCGGGCGTTCCCGTTGGTTCCGTCGCTGCGGTGGCATCTCGATTTGTCGCAAGCGCCGTGACAAGCTGGGTCAGGGCATCCAACTGCTTTTGTTGGGCAGCCGCTCGGGCCTCATGTATCTGATTTCTTTTCTCATTGTCCTGTCTCTGTAACTCCAACATTGTCATGATGCGTTCTACCGCATCGGTCGAGCCAGATGGACGAGGAGGAGCCATCTCTCTACAAAATAGTGTAACTTCTGTCAGTCTCATAAAATATTATGGACTTATTGTATGGGGCATTGGTTTTCATAACCCAAAATCCGGACACTTTTGAAAGCCGTCAAAGTACTTTATATACTTTTTGAAAACGATATTTGCAAGAGGCCAAGGACGTAAAATCGTGCTCTGATACCACTTTGTCACGCCCCGATCCCGCTAGGGTCATCCGTCTTGCTTGGATCCCTGCGGGATCGATCGTCCTCGCTAAGGCGTGATGCCGTGCAAGCCTAAGTTGCGCTTGCACAAGGCCATGTACCTGCACAAAAACAACTAGTCAAGCAAAACACATGCACGTACCCATTAGTCAAGCAAAACACACGCACGCACCCATTGCAGAAAACCAAATGTTGGACACAGAGATTTGAAATGAAAATAATTATTTTATTCATAGCTTGATAGGAATACAAGTACAAAGCTTTGTAACTCAGATTTGCCTTATAATTTGGCTACAAGATTCTCTTTGAAATACTCTTTTGAAATTAGCCACAATGCCCATACATAATATCCCTTTATTACAAGCTGGAATTGAAAGACACCTTCAGAAGGAAAAGAAACTTGAACTTGACTTGAAATAAAAGAAAGCTTTGAGGCGGTCCGCAGCTCTACTGGGCTAGACGAGCTTTAGTGCCTCCTTGAAATCCTCCTGTCTTCTTTTGCTTACTGAAAAGGATGCCCACAACGTGGGTCAGTACACATCATGTACTGGCGAGCGGCTTTTGGCCGAACTCGCAAATCTCTGCACTAAATCAATATGTTGAGCTAACATTTACTAGTGATCTTTCTACTTGTCTAGGTTCTTTTTAACAATTCATAAGAACATGACAGATAGAATATATCATAGCAACTTACCCTCGCCGGCAGTCATCCCTGCACAAAACCACGTTAGCACAATTTGCATAATGAGTGATTCATGATTCATTCTTGCAGATATTGAAGTTGTCATATGGGTCATGCAGGTGGACTATTCTACATGTTGGTCCATGGGTTTTCCCCATGATTAGCCGCTGTGACTCTTTGGTTCAGCTCGTCGCTAAGGACACAGATATTCGGCTACACTTTTAACATGGGTCCTTGCACCCAGTGTGCTCATAATCTCTCCTAGGCCGAGCGGTTCCAGGTGCCCCCAGATACCACCCGAGAGACAAATAATTCCTTGTATACAAGTTGTCCGAGACCAAATGCATGCTCTAGCCGTTCTATCAGATGAGACACACTTGGACTTATGCACAGGTATACGACACGTTTGATTCATGCCTTCAGGTTTATCTCAACATGTACAAGTTCGTCTGTACATGTCTACATTTTAAGCATACTGATGACAAACAGATGATCATTCTTATCGAGCAGATAGAGTAGCAACACATATTCTTGCATTTGATTCAATTCAATTATCTTCTCTTATCTTTTGTGGCTGTGGTATCGTTGATCATTGGGACAAGGCAACAGAGTAGACTAAAGATCATTTTTCTTAGGCGTACAGATCAATGTCTGTTCGGTTGAAGCAACTCACCGAGATGAATCTTAGTTGAGAGAAGGAGGGACTTCACGCGCCGTTCACGAACAATTCACGCGGCCTACAATGGCACCAACAGTTGATTAGCATACTTCGTCTCTTTCTCTCAAGATTCGGAATGAATGCGAAATACGATGAAAGCGAACAATGAAAACCAATCATCGAAAACCAACACGAAAACGTATTCATCAAAACCAAGCAGCGAAGAAAAAACATTCAGCAAAACTCTTGGATTCATTTCAATAGAAGCCAATCCATCAATTGGAAAGGTTCATTGCATTTCATCCGTGATCAATCGATACCGGCAAAGGTTTCACCAAATACTCAGTTCATGACTGAGTTAGCAAGCCATAGGTATTACATAGTGGACCGCAAGGAGCGGGGCACTACATCATGTGCTAATATGCTGGTTTTAGTTCTTAAGTGAAGCCTCCCTTGTGGCACTTGCTCTTTTAGGTTCTGACCCAGCTGGTTTTGTATGGCCAGATTTTGGAGTAGCTCCCGAGGATCTTCCAGCCTTCCAGCCAGATGGTGAACACTAGACGCAACCATGGCAACGAGTGGGTTTCACTTTGCTCACCCACTCTATTGTAAATTATTCTTTTCAGGCGTTTAGCCGCCGAGCAAGTATTAGCTCGTGTTGAAACTTACTTTTGTCTGCCTAAAGGCTGTAACATGATTGACATATCCTAGGGTTGATCATGTATGACTTAAACTCTTGCTAGTCTTCGCATTTTGTGTGACTAGCTTCATGATCAACTAAATATGTAATGTATGGGATGCCTTATTTTGTATGTCTAATGATCGACCATCTTGTAACATGTATTTACATGCTTGAGATTGAGACACTTGGTTTGCTCGTGAGCATAAGAGACTGATGGCTTGTAGATAAACCCCCATGTATCTAGATAGTCGTGACCGTATATCGAGGAGGATTGTACTTCAATGTACGTAGCAGGCTGTGTCTATCCTCCGCTCCTCAGTATTCTGGGTCTAGGGCGTGACATATATGATGGAACTGGAGATTCCCAGGACCCTTTCTTTGGTGTGCGTATTGATCGATAGAAAGTTAAACAGATCTAATACGTGTTCTAATCCTTCATAGGCGGAAACTAGGGTTCACGAATTATACCTGCGGCGGAAAGGAGACAAGTAATTCCTGGCAATCTCGAGCGGACAACCCCAAGATCTTCTGTACGTATTCCTTCCTCGAGTTGGACGTCGTGTGGGCGACGATATCCCAACCTTTTCTTCTCCTTGGCAGCCCTCTCTTTCTCTCCTTACGTGAATCACAAATTTAGAGAAAATTTTAGATTTCTGATCAGTAATCTGGCGGCCAGAGAATAGAGGATATATATAGGCTACGACAGGGACCATGAGGAGAAATTAGGGTTAGGCCTCCTAATGGATCTGGATATCCCGTGTTCAGCCCGAACACACAATCCAGGCCCATTAACAATAGCTCGGTCCACTAATGAGCTATTGTTGCACTACCTCCCTAATCCCGGATTATGTTTGTGGGCTCCTTTTATTATATGCTCGTTTGGCTCCCCATGTTAAGATATCGTATGTCCGTCGATCAAATTAAATTACTGACAACTATATTGATTCGACATCTTTTATCCTTAAGTAGTACCGCTCAACTTTATTTGTCATGTCGGATATAATCCACCTGCAGGGTTTACATGGCAATCCTTATGAGCTCCTTAAGAGGACATCATCAACCCGATGTATCGGGACATGGATTCTATTTATAATCAACAGCCCATCATACATACAATGTTATTACCCAATTCATAGAGGTTGTTGATCCATAATGAATCTCACTCTTTTATGAGTCAAAGTAATGCACACTACATATACATGTCCGTTATTATATCCGAATTAAGAGCACAAGCATCCATAATAACAGAGGTGTTTGTTCTCTTATGTAGTCAGTACAAAGAGAACAACCTAAAGTGGTCCTGTTCAATACACACAAAGTGTACTAGTGTAAACCTATAGTCAAGATAGACTAATACCAGATTACACTACAACCTTTCCAATAGATTGTCCAAGTCCATCTAGGTTGTGAACTATTTATATACTCCATAGAAAACTGATAATATAATCTTCTGTGTGACACCACACACCATATTATCTATAATATAGAATATCAGACATTTGTATTAACACTTGCAACAAATACAATATGCAAACATTTGTCCATATGGTTCTCATTCAAAATTTAAGAAAATAAGGTTACTACAAAAGTGATGCTTTTATTATATAACCCTAACAATCACCCACTTATACTCAAAGCATTGCTTTTCAGTATACTGTTACAAATCTCCCACTTATACTTAAAGCCATGCTGCTACACATCTGACTCCCATTTCCTCAACATGACTATCAAAAGCCTTAGCTGGTAAGCTCTTTGTAAAGGGATCAGCTAGGTTGTCGGCTGATGCTATCTTGATCACAGCAACTTTTTCTTTCTTTACGAAATCTCGTATCAGGTGGTACTTGCGCTCAATGTGTTTGCCTGTCTTATGGGCTCGTGGTTCCTTCGAGTTTGCAACTGCACCACTATTATCACAATAAAGTGTAATAGACTTAGGAAAACTAGGTACCACATCCAAGTCCAACAGAAAGTTTCTGAGCCAAACCGCTTCTTTGGCTGCCTCAGAGGCTGCCACATACTCAACTTCTATGGTGGAATCAGCAATACATTTTTGCTTGATACTCCTCCACACAATGGCTCCACCTCCCAAAGTAAACACATAACCTGAGGTAGATTTCCTGGAATCCCTATCTGACTGAAAATTTGAGTCTGTATACCCCAAGGGAACTAAACTATCTGCCTGGTAAACTAGCATATACTCTTTAGTCCTTTTCAGGTACTTCAAAATATGCTTTACGACAGTCCAGTGCTCTTGTCCTGGGTTAGACTGATATCTGCTGACCATGCCTACGACAAAGCAGACGTCTGGTCTTGTACATAGCATTGCATACATTAAGCTTTCTACTGCTGAAGCATAAGGAACTGCCTTCATGTTCTCTATCTCTTTAGGTGTCCTCGGACACTGCTCCTTTGATAGAGCAATTCCATGTCTAAAAGGTAAGAAACCTTTCTTAGAATTCTGCATACTAAAACGAATTAGTACAGTATCGATATAGGAAGCTTGGGATAAGCCCAACATCCTTTTCTTGCGATCTCGTAGAACTTTGATCCCAAAGATGTGACCTACTTCTCCCAAGTCCTTCATATCAAACTGTTTGGATAACCAAACCCTTACATCAGATAATACCTTCACATTGTTTCTAATGAGCAAGATGTCATCCACATAAAGTACTAGGAACACCACCACGTTTTCGTTACACTTTCTGTATACACATGATTCATCCTGACATTGATCAAATCCATAGGATTTTATCACCTGATCAAACATATGTTCCAAGATCTGGAAGCTTGCTTAAGTCCATAAATGGACTTCTTGAGCTTACAAACAAGATGCTCCTGGCCCTTTTCAGTGAACCCGTATGGTTGCTTCATATAGATGTCTTCCTCAAGACTTCCATTAAGGAAAGCTGTCTTGACATCCATTTGCCAAATCTCATAATCGAGATGAGCTGCAATAGATAAAAGAATCCGAATAGACTTAAGCATGGCTACAGGAGAAAAGGTTTCCTTATAATCGATACCCTCTCTTTGAGTAAAACCTTTTGCTACAAGCCGAGCTTTAAAGGTTTCAACCTTACCGTCTGATCCTCTTTTTCTCTTATAGACCCACTTGCATTCAATGGCTTTTACACCAACGGGTGGTTCTACAAGCTCCCAGACCTGATTAGAATCTATAGATTCTATTTCAGATATTATTGCTTTTTGCCAAGACTCTGCATCTTTATCTTGGAGTGCTTTATTGTAGGTACAGGGATCATAATCTTGTTCCTCAGGGACGAAGTCTGATGACTCTCCCAAGAACATATATCTATCAGGTTGTATCACAACCCTCCCACTACGACGAGGCACTATCGGTTGTGGTGTAACATTTGTGACACGTTGTGCAGTTATTTGTGGTTCATCCTCTTGTACTATTGGTACTGAAGTACTTGGTGTCTCACGTCTCAGTTTTTCTAGAACAACTCTACTTATGGGTTTATGGTTCATCACATAGTCTTCCTCTAAGAATCGGGCATTGGTGCTAACGATGACCTTCTGATCCTTAGGACTATAAAATAAACCTCCTTTCGTTCCTCTTGGATAGCCTACAAACAAGCGTACTTCTGTACGAGATTCTAACTTATCTGCTTTCCTATTCAGCACATGTACTGGACTACCCCAAATGCGAACATGTTTCTGACTAGGCTTACGCCCAATCCACAGCTCTGTGGGAGTAAGAGGTACTGACTTAGAAGGAACCAAGTTCAAAATACAAGCTGCAGTCTCTAAGGCATATCCCCAAAACGAATCTGGCAAATCCGAATAACTCATCATTGATCTAACCATCTCCATAAGAGTTCTATTCCTTCTTTCGGCTACACCATTCTGTTGGAGCGTTCCAGGTCCAGTCAATTGGGATACAATCCCAGCCTCTGATAAATAATCCCTAAACTCTCCAAAGAGGTACTCGCCACCACAATCTGATCATAATGACTTGATACATTTTCCATGACGTTTCTCCGTTTCAGCCTTGTACTCTTTGAATTTCTCAAAGCACTCAGACTTACGGTGCATCAAATAAATGTATCCATACCTTGAATAATCATCAATAAATGTGACAAAATATTCAAAGCCACCTCTAGCTTGGATAGTCATGGGTCTACACAAATTAGAATGAACCAATTCCAACACATCTTTGGCCCTATACCCCTTTGCCGTAAAAGGCCTTTTGGTCATTTTACCTTCCAAGCAGGATTCACAGACTGGTAGTTCCTCCACTTCCAATGAACTCAAAGGTCCATCTTCAACCAGTCTTTGAATCCTTCTTAGGTTAATATGCCCCAATCACAAGTGCCAAAGATATGTTTGGTTCATACAAGAAGGTTCTTTTCTCTTATTTAAGTTAGATGACATATTATTCATTTCCATAAGTTGCATTGTGGGCGAAATAGGATTAATGACATACAAATTATCAACCAATGCACCAGAAGAGATAAAATGTTTATTCTTTCTAATAACAATATTGTCATTAAAATAAACTGAATATCCATCCTTAACTAACATAGAAACAGAAACTAAATTCCTTCTAAGTGAAGGTGCATAAAGACAATCTCTCAATGTCAAAGACTTATTTCTACCAAAAGATAAAGTAACACCTCCTAATGCAATGACCGATACTTTTGTAGCATCACCCATGAACAAGCATATCTCTCCATCACTGAGCCGTTTGGTTTCCTGGAACCCCTGCAATGTATTGCAGACATGATTAGTGGCTCATGTATCTACACACCAGGTGCCGGTAGATAACACCGCTAAACATGTTTCAACTACTAGTAAATGAGATATACCTTCTTTGTTCCCTTGCTTGAGAAGTGGACAATCAGTCTTCCAACGTCCTGACCCTTTGCACTTGAAACATTTGCCTTTCGGCTTTTTTATCGCACCTTGAGGTCCCATGCCCTTCTTTGCTGAGTTCGCCTATTTCTCAAAGTTATTCTACTTCTTACCGCCTTTTGGCTTAGAAGTAGAAGCCTTTTCAGAAACAAAAACATGACCACTTTGCTTAAAGAGAGATTCAGCATCCTGTAGCTCTTTTGCAAGTTCTGCCAAACTATACAACCTTTTGTTCATGTTGTAATTAAGGCAAAAATTATCAAAACTTTTAGGCAGAGTCCCGAGAATGATATCGACCTGGGATTCCCCATCGATTTCAGCTCCAAGGATCTCCATCTCATTCAGATGACCCATCATCTTGAGAACATGATCCCTTACTGGTGTACCCTCAGCCATTTTTGTATTCATCAAACATTTCATAGAAAACAGCCTAGCTGCTCTACTCTGATGTCCGAAGAGTTCCTTGAGGTTATACATCATGTCATAAGCTGTGGCCATGGCCTGATGCTGATGTTGCAGTACATTTGACATAGATGCCAGAATGTAACACCGCGCCATCTCATATGTCTTTTTCCACTTCTTATAAGCCTCTTTGACCTCTTCATCAGAGTTAGCATCAGGCTTAGGTGGGCATTCCTCAACAAGTACATATTTGTACTCCTCAACAGTCAGAATAATGTCCAAATTACGTTTTCAGCCAATATAATTAGGTCCAGTAAGTTTGTTTTCTTTAAGAATCACCATAAGTGGACTGAAAGAACCCATTTTTGAAATCCTGAGAATTACATAAAAAAAATTATATAGGGCAAAAAAAACTTTTTGAATTAACTAAATATTGATTCCCTCAAAACAATAATAAGAAATTCACCAACACCTTGAACACCATGAATTTAGCATGCCACGATAGTGTGGACGTATACAAATTCAACTTTGTTCAAGTAGATTTTTCTTATTAATTTTACTATCATGTCAATATAACTTTATGACAAATAAAATTAATATGATGGTCTTGCTCTGGTCATACAAATAATAGCAGTGACTCCGATGGGGAGGATACCATTATTTGTATCTAAGTGCATACCATTACTTAATACTAAGTCCATTACCTTGTAATGAGTTCCTTCAGATGGAGAAGTGAACACATACTAGGTAACTTTCTACAATTATCCCTAAGGAAGTTTGTACTGGTGATCCATAATTATACTCATCCGATATGGAGGAAAGCACTAAAGCCAACACGCAAGTATGATTACATCACCTACAAACCAGTAATGGAGACCATAGGATTTATACTAAATAAAAATCCTCTCCCACTTAGTTATTTAACAATTAGGGTTTTTCTACTAGTTGATATTATGTCCATGTTGTCTATTATTAATGTAGGCTTGGTTTTTCAAAAAAAAACAACCACACAATAATAAATATGCATAATCAGAAAAAACAAAATGACAAAAATAAGAGAAAATATCCAACTATTATGGTCATCTTTGCTACTCCGTCCTCAACTATCCGAATCCAAAATCTGGCGCTGCGCAGATCTATTCGGGGTTCGATCTGCCCGGTCAGATCATGGGGTTCGGGGCAGCGCCCCGATTTTTTTTTTTTTAGGTTTTGGCTGTCGATTCCTTCATCGAAAATCATCTGTCTGTCTCTAGACTGCTTAAAACTAGCATCTCGTCCGGTGTCAGAAACAGCCACCACCGCCATCACGATTGATGAAAAATAATTAAAATTACATCAATCCTATGCCTTCCGAAGGAGTTCACACATAATCTAGATTGAAAAATTAAAATAATAAGCACGATCAACCCTCGTGATTTAATTACATCCACCGCAACAACAACATCCACGACATGTCCGTGGTTTAAACAACACAATCAAAAAACATGCATTGGACCATAATAGTTGGATCTAAGATGCCTGCAAAACCGAGTTAGAACAGATCTACATCTACCGACTATTACACAGCGCAGGTTTTATTGGACAACATGGACGTATCAATCAATACGTAGATCTAAAGTGGCTTTGATACCAATTGATGGAACTGGGGATTCCCAGGACCCTTCCTTTGGTGTGCGTATTGATCGATAGAAAGTTAAACAGATCTAATACGTGTTCTAACCCTTCATAGACGGAAACTAGGGTTCACGAAATATACCTGCAGCGGAAAGGAGACAAGTAATTCCTGGCAATCTCGAGCGGATGACCCCAAGATCTTCTGTACGTATTCCTTCCTCGAATTGGACGTCGTGTGGGCGACGATCTCCCAACCTTTTTTTCTCCTTGGCAGCCCTCTCTTTCTCTCCTTACGTGAATCACGAATTTAGAGAAAATTTTAGATTTCTGATCAGTAATCTGGTGACCAGAGAATAGTGAATATATATAGGATACGGCAGGGACCATGAGGAGAAATTAGGGTTAGGCCTCCTAATGGATCTGGATATCCCGTGTTCAGCCCGAACACACAATCCAGGCCCATTAACAATAGCTCGGTCCACTAATGAGCTATTGTTGCACTACCTCCCTAATCCCAAATTATGTTTGTGGGCTCCTTTTATTATATGCTCGTTTGGCTCCCCATGTTAAGATATCGTATGTCCGTCGATCAAATTAAGTTACTGACAACTATATTGATTCGACATCTTTTATCCTTAAGTAGTACCGCTCAACTTTATTTGTCATGTCGGATATAATCCACCTGCAGGGTTTCCATGACAATCCTTATGAGCTCCTTAAGAGGACATCATCAACATGATGTATCGGGACATGGATTCCATTTATAATCAACAGTCCATCATACATACAATGTTATTACCCAATTCATAGAGGTTGTTGATCCATAATGAATCTCTCTCTTTTATGAGTCAAAGTAATGCACACTGCATATATATGTCCGTTATTATATCCGGATTAAGAGCACAAGCATCCATAATAACAGAGGTATTTGTTCTCTTATGTAGTCAGTACAAAGAGAACAACCTCAAGTGGTCATGTTCAATACACACAAAGTGTACTAGTGTAAACCTATAGTCAAGATAGACTAATACCAGATTATACTACAACCTTTCCAATAGATTGTCCAAGTCCATCTAGGTTGTGAACTATTTATAAACTCCATAGGAAACTGATAATATGATCTTCTGTGTGACACCACACACCATATTATCTATAATATAGAATATCAGACATTTGCATTAACACTTGCAACAAATACAATATGCAAATATTTGCCCATATGATTCTCATTCAAAATTTAAGGAAATAAGGTTACTACAAAAGTGATACTTTTAGTATATAACCCTAACAATATATTCATTAAGCAATGGGGATAAATCCATTAGTTGATTCACCCCTAGACCATTTTAGTTATATATTTTATGCTATAAGTGCTTTGGAATTAGATACGTATATTTTAAGGGAGAGCAAATAAATTATTTTAATTCATTTATACCCTTTAATATGTCTTATATATAGTTCATCATGGAGGCATATTTTATTCATTTTCATATTTTATTGATTGAGGTCATGATAATTTATTTTTTAGGGAATTTTATGAGAGTGCATGTGATTGTCTTTATTATCTTGTATCTCTCTTTTATATGAGTTTAAATAGTCCATCTTAATTGACTTGATATCTTATCTCGATGACTATTGAGCTTCATTGATTTGGCTTTCCTTATTGAGGACTTACCCATAACTCATGATTTATTTAACATAGTAGTACTTTGAGGAGGAGCATTCAAGTCGACTGAATTTATCCTTCTCAAGTATTTTTCTCTTTTATCTTGATGTTTTTCTAAAGGATACTCATATTGCATGCTAAGGTAATTGAGTTCAAATGCATGAACTTGGATAAGCAAATAGATTTTGCAAATAATGAGATTATTCTATATCAATTGCTCTATTTCATTAATCATTCTTTCATTTTGCTCTACTAATTATTTACGAAAAAATTGTAACTATGAATGGTTTTCTTTGATCAATGTTTCAAGTTTATATAATTTAATTGGTATCAAGTTTATATATTTCAATATCTCAATTAGTATATATCTTCATTGGTATCAATTATTTGCAATTATCTAATCATCATGGCTTTTGATTGAAATCCTTTATTTCATAGTTCTCTTCCAAAACTAGTATATTATTTCACATCATATTGTGGTTTTGGATTTCTTTCTTGAATTTCAAGTTGGTAAACTATTTATTAATTATTTTCAAATTTCCTTGGTTTTACCAACTATACTGTGTTTTGACAAGTTATCTTCAAATTCGATATTCTATATTATGTAGCTTTTTATGCGTGTCTTTACACACTTTTTCCATTGCTTTTATTACTATATCTTGATCATGATTGTCTACGTCTTCTCCATGCTCTGATTTATATGCTTGAGATTAATTTTAATTTATCTCTTAGTACGGGGGAGCTTATTTTTTATCATGTCAAAGGGGGGGAAGTAAGTTTAAGTATGTGTTTGACAAAGGGGTAGAAGTATTTAAGTAACTTTCTATTAGTGACATATGCCTATATTTGTTTACATATTAGTGATACATGCATCTCTTATGTCCATAATAAAAACATAACAGATTTGCCATAATCAAAAGGGAAGATTATTGGCTTAATAACTATATCATGTTTTTTAATATGGTTAATAGATTTAAGTTTAGCTTTTATTATCACTAATCTTTATACCATCAGTATAGCATTTCTACTTATACCTATACCTTTTGGTGATATATGCTTATTGTTTTACATATTAGCGATATGAGCTTCTATCTTAAAACTTAGCATTATATTATTACTAATACTCATGCTATCACTATAGTATTATACTTAAACTTAGCATAGTCCAAATGAGCATTAAACTTATCATACTTGCTGCTATGTATATTGCTTTGTTCGTCTAATATGTACATGCAGAAAAGCAATAAGCAAGATCAACATGGACATATGTAATGAAGAAATTATTGTGGGCCAAAGACGATAATATTTCACAAGATTTCTCTGAACCATCTGACGACATCTTTGAAGTCACGCACTCGAAGATTCTACTGCCGGGTCAGCAGACGGGGGCCCCCGGGGGGGTTTAAGGGCGAAGCCCCGAAAGGTATTCAGATTTCACAATCTGGGTATCTTTGGACAGCTGTCGTCTAGAAAAAAAGTAATCAGTAAGTGAAGAAGCCAAGCCATGTCATCCTTATTTCAAGACTCTGAAGAAGCCTGCACCTACTAAAGTGTATTTGGTGTCTGTAATGAGTTTTAGAAATAAATGTAAACACAAAAAATGGATAGCAAAATCGAAAGCTATGGTAGAAAACAATCATGGATCACATTTTGACAAACAGGAGGATAATCCTGAGGACTTTCGCAGAAATCCTAAGGATTTTCCTCCTGCTGACAGAAAGTTGTAGAAAACAACCCTGGATCACTTTTTGACAAACATGAGGATATTCCTGAGTATTTCTGCAGAAAGCCTGAGGATTTTTCTCCTGCTGACAGAAAGTTGTTGTCACGACCCGTACCCACTTTTCGGGATGCAAATACGTGAGCAAGCCAGCTACGTATCAAGCGGACTCCAGCCCGACTCGAATACGTATGTCACTTTCCGTTCCCAGAATACGTATTTTAATACATGTACTGCTTTAATATATTTATTTAAATATTTATCATGTATTATTCTGTATTTAAATTCTTTTAATTTTACGCTAATTATTTTTCTGCATTTTACTTTCTGCTTTTACTTTGTTTTTGGGTTCGGCCTGAGTTGGTTTATTTCCCAGCCTTGGGTGGTTCAACATGAACCCACCTACCACCACCCCCATTTAAGCTCCAAACTTTTTCTCTCTCTTCATTACTTCTCCTTCTCATTAACACTTCTTCTTCATCCTCCATAACTCTCCCCCACCTACCCAGCCGCATAGGCAAGTGCCAACTTGCTTCATGATGGAACCCCAGTATTATTGTTCCATCATCTTTCTTACTTGATCTTAAGTCTCTTTAGTATTTAGTATTTGATATTTCCATGGCTCATTTCATGTAGATCTAAGTTTAATGCATTTTCGGATTTCTTAGGTTTTGATCTAGTAAACTTTATTATTTCCAAGTTTTGATGGTTCTATGTTGTAGAGAATTTCGGTCTACCCTATTTTGACCTATGGAAGTCCAGATTCGGGCTTGGAATGAAGGATTTGGAGAGGTTAGAAGTAATGGCTCTCATGGTTCTGTTTTCAGAAATTCGGAGAAGAAGAACAGTCTGGCCGCATGGCCCCTCGCCGTAGCTTAGCCGCATGAGCAATCCTGGCCGCATGAGCAATCCTGGCCGCATGAGCCATTTTCAGCCGCATGAGACTTTCCATTTCCAGCCGCATGAGACTTTCCATTTTCAGCCGCATGAGACTTTCTATTTCCAGCCGCGTGAGACTTTCCATTTTCAGCCGCATGAGACTTTTTATTTTTTCAGCCACATGAGGCTTGATTTCCTGGCTGCATGAGACTCGATTTCTGAGCCACATGAGACTCGATTTCCCAGGCCGCATAGATGGAGCCTGACTTGCCCGGCCGCATAGATGGGCATCCACTTATTGCTGCCCATATTGCCTTTTTTGTTGTTTCTTGTCCCGGATTGACATTGATTATTATCTTAATTAATAATTAATCATGCGTTTCTAGTTGGAACTAAGAGACTGGCTAGTCGTCTTATTGAATTGAATGAATGAGACACGTTCATATTAATTATGAACTATTGCAATCGATTGGCCGATCCCGAATATTGGCATACAGGCACGTGCAGGCTTCAATTTATTTACTTTAAAAAAATAGCATGTGTACTTTGTGGTCAAGGCATGATTATTTCGTGGTTAGTTTTGATTGTTGTATTACGCTATGTAAGACCTACAACATAACCGCACGGGTATTGTTGTGGAGTTGGGCATATCGTACTTTGTACGGAAGTACTCATTCTGAATGACCATGATCCACGACATGGAATTTCACTTAACATAGAGGCTACTAAGTTAAATAAAATAATGATTGCATGGAGAGAATGGATTCCTGAGTTCTTACGTGGTAGCCCTCTTTGGGACTATTAGTGCCCGACAGGCCGGCTGGTTCCCACAGATACTGTAAATCTGCCACAGGGCAGGGAGCGGTATCTGCTTATATTTTTTATTATATATTGATGACGGGCGTCCCGCTGGGACTCGTCTAATTCATGATTGGCACAATTGATTGACTGGGTAGACTAGCCTTGCTTGTGTATAGTAAGAACTGAGGAATCCTTATCGCATATTTTTAAAGTAACTTGGAACTCACAGTAGCAAGCTGTAGGAGTTGAATGGCCGTTTAAATTGATTTGTTTGTGTACTGTACCTACTCGGTTGACTAACTGAGACGATCGGAATGTCAGGACATGACGGGCCAACTTCTGTCCTTGTTTGGTTGGGAAGTCGGTTCGAAGTGTCGTGATGTTATGTGAATCCCAGTAGCTAGCAGAGATCTATTTATCATATCTTTCTTATTACTGGTTCTAATTTCTCATATCGTGCTTCCTTGCGGTACTTGCTATTAGAGGTCTAACCTCTCTGGTTTTGCATGGCCAGATTTAGAGCCGGTTCTCGAGGACTCAGCTTACTTCCACCTCCAAGATGGTCAATACTAGAGGAATGATCGCAGGAGGACTCGAGTGGGTTTCTTACTTTTCCGCTCGTTTTGTCACTTACTTATACTTTGTCGTTTGGCACCGACATGTTAGTCGGATTGTCTTGCACTTACTTTTGCATAATTGTAACTAAGTCAGGCTGCAGCTGATAACAATTGTGTATATTTTACTACATCATCTGGCTATGTTTTGTAAAGCCAGATGTTAAGAACATTTTGACTAAGCGTTTGGGACGCCTTACTGCTTTATCTCACATGTTCTCTATTATTGTTTCTTATTTGAATGATTAAGACAATAGATGTAAAGTGACCATAGTGAGACTTTCATGTAGTATGCATCCCCTCGTCTTTTAGACAGCATTGATCGTATTATACGGTATTCATCTACCCGTAATACGTAGCTGGCTGAGTCATTCCCCCGCTCTCTAATATTCTAGTTCTGGGGCGAGACAACGTATAAGCTGTCAAGAGCATGGTATCATGGCTAATATGGTAATCTACAGTGTATCTCAATCCACAAGAATATATAAGATGAGAATGAACAAGTATGGGTCGTGGTCTTCAGCCCACTAGCATATATGTCCGATTAGACCCCAAGAATAATATGAGTCTATAAAGCTAAGCTGATAAGCAGGATATATCATAAAAGCACGAGAAAGATAGTAAATCAATAACACTAACAAAATACCTGAATCATGCAGATGAAGTCAACTACCACAAGCTCAGCTAACTAACTCTGTGCAATCAGCTACTTGAAGAGATCATCAGGTCCTCAGAGGACTAGCAAGATATATAAAATATGCCTACTAATATGAGAGTAAATAACATGTATGAAGGATAAGAACACTGCAAGGAGAACATCTGAGGATGACGAGTCGTGTGGAAATTTAATACTAGACTTGGCTAACTATCAATCAGAACTCCTATAGCTTGTAGTACAATACAAGATACTCCCAATCTATAGTATTTTAATTGACGTACAAAGCAAGATACTCTCAGTCGAGATTAGCCAATTCTAATATCGATATCCTCTCCTAAAGCATACAAGGTCAAGTAGACTCCTATAAATCGTAGTACAATGCAAGATACTCCCAATTATAGTGTCACAAGTTAAGTCAATCAATCAATCAATGTATGCTATAGGTCGTAGTACAATACAAGATACTCCCAATCTATAGTATGTCTCAACTGTAGTACAATGCAAGATACTCCCAGTCAAGAATGGTCAAGTCAAGAACAAGATAATGAAACTGACAACTCAATCACAAGACAAGGTAACACGAAAAGACCAATAATCAAGCAATGTCGAATATCCTATACGTGTACGTAATCTAGAACAAGTAAAACAATCAAGGACAAACCAATCACAATATGGAAATCATATGACAATATGAAAAGGAATACAATACAGAACGCAAAAAATAATGCAAATACTGTATATGTTCGACAAGGTATACTTGCCTGAGGGTTGCACGGAGAACCAACAATATATCGCCAATCAACAAGTCAGAAAGTCCAAGTCTCACAACTGCCTCCAGAAGCTGAAACAGACATTGCCAACATTCTCAGAATAGTCAAATTAGCTAGGATTGCCTGTCCTTAAGTCCAATTCTAGACACTGGGGCAAAACGGTAATTTTGGGTCAAAACGGTGTCCGTCGTTGGACCCGCTTTGCATCGAAAAGCGTGCCAGATTCAATGGTATCTAAAGTCGTCAAACTATATGTCTATAAATTTGTTTTGATGATACGAACCCAAGGTATGTCCAATTTTGGATTCCGGTGGGCCGTGCACGAAATCGTCCGTTGAGTCAGATCGTGGGGCCCGCAAAACGGCGATCTGATCAACTGTCTCAGAATCTGACCAAACTTGGCATACATGACCAAAAAATTGATACGGTCCTGTTGGCGCAAGTTTCGTCTCGATCTGACGAACGTGCACAAAGTAATTGGAAAATTTACAAAGAGGCCAATACGGTGAATTTCGACGGATACGCATCAAATTCGTCGCGCACACGCAACCAATTTGAATTCCGTCAAAGCCCACACGTCCACGAAGCTGATACGCACCTTTCGATGCTTTCAGTTCGCGACCACGTCGCTTGGATTGGCGTGACACACGTCCTATCGAAGGTTTTTCAATATTCTTAATATTTTTGAAAATCGTTTTTGTGTCAACTTCTAACTACTTTATCTATCTGCACGGTTACCTAGAATTAAATCCATTAAAAGGGTTTCGAAGTCCTTTATGTTGTCTAAATAATTGTTCAATTAGAATTGTATGTTGGTCGTTGGTTTGACCAGAATCGGCCTTCCAACATGGGCGTTTGGACTGCGAAGATGTTCAATTTTGGAAAAGTTTTTCACCAACTTTGGGCTCGACTTACGACGCAATATATATATATATATATATATATATATATATATATATATATATATATATATATATTTTTTTTTTTTTTTTTTTTTTTATATATATATATATATATAGGGTGTGATTGTAAGGAGACGGGCTGGCTCGACTATGCTGGGCTTTGTGGGGGGTTTGTATTTCTTTTTCTTTTCTTTTCTTTACATATAAACTAAGTATATATATATATACATATCTTTATATATATATATATATTTTATATATATATATATATATATATATATATTTATATATATATATATATGTAACGCTCCAGTCCCAAAATACTTAGGACTAGGAACGTAGACATGTCAGCCGTATGATAAATATACGTAAGCTGTAAATGCAGTAAAACCATGACTAATCTCATCCACACAAAATAAGGAAATAAAAGATATCATATAATGATAATGAATTGTCTAGATACAATTTGTTGGGTGGAGACACATCCACTACCAACCAAATAAAAGGAAAGAAGTACATGATATATAAAAGATTTTGACGAAGGTAGCAAGATAGATCCAAGGCACGTCATCTTCGAATAAATAGAGAAGACCACGACCTCGGCTAGAATACCTGCGAAAGACATGAACAGACACCTGGGGAGATAACCAGGTCCTCAGAGGAACGTAACAAGATACATAATATCATGCCATATAAACTGTGATATATAATATAAAATAAGGGATGCATGCAATAGGGTACCTAACCGTACTGTAGTAAATATGCAATAAAGAACAATCCTTCACATATGGGCACTCGGGCTATATAGCAGTGGCATCGTCCCTTCCTTTGGGAACCAGTCGTCTCCGACCATAACGTTCGGCGAACGTCAGAGAAAATCAGTAAGAAAACGTCCATAACGCTCCATAAACGTCAGAGGGAATCAGAAATAGTAAGGTGAACCTGCGTCTCCAGCGGAGCTTCAAGTACAGTAGCAATTAATATGTGGCCCATACATCAAAAAATTGTTCTTCCCACCCCATGTCAAGTGGAGTCACATCCATTACTCATATGACCCCCTAGTAACTACCAAGTCCACTAGCATGCAATTCTATTGGCAGTTACTCCTAACCGTCGCACGCCTCATGCGTATCGGTGGCCGGTCGACTACGCGAGTACGTGTCCTATATGTGACTCACAATACGTGGTAAAGTAAGTGTCAAGGCCGTATGAGATATACCAATATCTCATCAACAATGGGTGGTCACCAGGCTAAGTCGATGCAAGAGAGATAAATAAAAGCAAGAAAACGACCGATAGAGTCGCTTGCACCCAAGTGTGACTTGGACGCACAGTTTTATAATAACAAATAAAAAATGTTGAAAATAACAACTGAAAATAAGAATATGTAAATCACAGAGTAAGGTGGCAAGGTATCTTGCCTAGTAGTGACTCCTGGCGTGGTGCGATGCTCATGGTAGCACAACATATAGCTTCGGTGATACACTATGCAAGACGGCCTCCGATGGTGACACGGACAGTTCCATTGGGTGCAGAATGGTCAAATTAGTTAGATTCGACATAAGGTAACCCAGATTTGGCGAGGGAATAGGAATAATGTGATTAGTTATGGACATGAGAAAATCAAAGAAAATTAGATAAATAATATATATGTGATTTTAGAAAATTATTTAAAATGCTTGAAAACTATATTTCACTAATCAAAATATTTATAAGTAATAAAAATTGATTTATTTCAAAACTATAATTTATTCAGTAGAAATATTATATATATATAATATATATATATATATATATATATATATATATATATATATATATATATATATATATATTTGTTAGTTAAAATAGTTTATCGATAAAGTCTTGAAAAATAAAAATCGTTTTTAGACAAAAACTCTAAGTTTATAAAAGTAACATTTTAGGTAGAAATCTATAAACTTTATTCAAAACACTACACCAAAATAGACAATTTGTGACATAAATTTTTTGTAATTAGTAACGGTTATTACCGTGGCAGCCTTGTAACTGTAATAACCGTTACAATAAATAAAAAATTGTTACTAAAATTCTAATTTTATTTTATTTTATTTTTTAAAATTTTGGTGACACTAAAAACCGTTAGAATGAAGAAAAATCCCCTGCACCCATTTTTCATATATCCCGACACCGAAGTATGTCAATTGAGAAAATTTTACTTCCCGCACTAATTTTTCACCGTTCCCTCTACTTCCCCTCTCTCGACTTTCCTTCTACATGACCTAGTTCTCATTCCTACTACTCAATTTCTTCTTCTCTAAAAAAATTAGGGCGATCCATAGTCCAACGATGTCTACAAGTGAAGGAGACGGTCATCGTTGGTCGGCGTGACCAAAATGCCTACGAAAGCCACGGCTCTACCTTTCATCGTCGATTCCTCCACCTCCACTCCTCCCCACTCGTCCGGGCCCACCTCAAGGAAAGGGCTTGGACATCTGCGGCATCGAGATCGACGACGGCGCCAGCCCCGTCGACCGCCACCCCCTTTCGGAGGAGCACCGTTTTCTTGCTCGACAACGAGGTTAGGGTTAGGGTTAGGGTTTTGTTCTATTTTGAGACTAATTTGTTTTTTCTCTTCCAGGGGATCGCCTCCCTCGACGTCACGGTTGTGGCGTCCACCGCAATCGATTCAAGCTGAAACCAGGCTCCTACTTGGAAAATATAGGAGTCAAGCTCAAAAAAATTGTGTGTTCTTGGATCGACTCATTACCACCATAGTAAGCCACTATATGCTTTAACCAGCAATTGCAGTGATGTGTGGTTGTAATTTTATTCTTTGTGCCTGTCTAAATGTATTGGTGCCTTCATACTAAGTGATACTGAACCTTTCTTTCTAACTTTGCATATTCCTCACCATTTTTAATGTCACGCCCCAGAACCAGAATACTGGAGAGCGGGGGCAGACATAGCCAGCTACGTATATTGAAATAGAATACATCTCAACTATACGGTCACGGCTGTCTAGATATGAGGGTTTACTACAAGCCAACAGTCTCTTAAGGTCAAGCCTATTGTCTCAATCTCAAGCAAGTAATAATTACAAGATGTATGATCATTAAATATACAATAAAAGGCATCCCAAATATTACATATCAGCTGATCATGAAGCTAGTCGTACAAAATGCTAGGACTAGCAAGAGTTAAGTCATACATGATCAACCATAGGATTTGTTAATCATGTTTACAGCCCGTAGGCAGACAGTAAGTAAAAGTGCATCGAGCTAACAGGTGCTCGTCGGCTAAACGCCTCAAAAGAATAAATTTACAATAGAGTGAGCGAATCAAAATAGAAAATCCACTCGTAGCCCGGGTTCCTTCTAGTCGCCACCATCGGGCTGGAAGCTTGGTAGATCCTCGGGAGCTGCTCCGAAATCTGGCCACACAAAACCAGCTGGGTCAACCCCAGAAAGAGCAAGTGCCACAAGGGGGCCACGAAATAAGAACAAAAGCCAGCAATCAGCACAAAAAAATCTATATAATATTAATACTAGAATTTACGAAAAACATGGCAGGGTGATATACGACGAGATAACCATGGGACTATTCCGATAACCAGGTTACAACCCGTAAACCAAACAAGGACCGGGGATGTAACCTTTCATCTGAACAGAACTTGGTTTCCCACCATTTATCGACAAGATAATAATGTAAGAAATTAAGACAGGAAGCAATCTTGCATGGGATCAAGACATGACTAGACTGGTTATACCTCATTCAATCAATCACGGCCAAGCAGATCCTACGGCTTACTACTTTAACTAACTAGGGTTATCACAGGCCTAATTACTAACAAGATGCAGTGAGATTGTTCCACAGCCACAAGCCCTGCAGACCATCCAGGCTACCCAGGACGAAAGATTAGGGTTGAATTCAGGTGGGTACATTGTCCAGGAGACAAATGTACCCTTAGGTGACATAGAGGGTGCAACACTCGACGGTGCGCTGGAAATGTGCCCTACTCGACGGCAGGCTACAGATCCCAATAGCGCCCAGGTAACGGGATTGCCTGTAGCTGTGTCATCTCTTCATGACTACTGTGTTATTCTAGTTATTAACCTTAATCCATTTTAGTAGGTACTCCTGACCATGGTACTCAGGAGTTCCATCCTAGATATGATGCAAGACTGGACAAGTGGATTAACAAGCAAGCAAGAAAGAACCACCTACGGTTTCAAGACAGGTCAAGTTAAGTTATCAAGATAAATCATATCAGGGTACTTGTCAGGAGTGCGCCACGACGGGCCACTATCATGTCAGGTAGGTCATGTCAGGAGTGCACCACCATGGGTCACTGTCGTGTTATGCTAGTTCCTTGTCATATCATGCCATGTACAATAGTCATTCCAAACATATTAAGTAAAATCAAGTTCATGACAAAAGGCGTAAGGATATAAAATGGGCATGAAATATCTAATAAAATATCAATATACAGGACAATAGAAGAGCCAAGCTTAAAGAAATAAGACCAAACTCCAAGAGCCTGGGTTAAGCAAGGGGGTCAGGGAAGCAGCGTACGAAAAGTCACGCATGCTGAGAGAGCAGCGTAGGTGAAAGTCACGCACGCTACAGGGAGCAGCTGCATGAAAGTCACGTACGCTCAAGGGAGCAGCTGCGTGAAAGTCACGCACACTCAAGGGAGCAGCTGCATGAAAGTCACGCACGCTACAGGGAGCAGTGTGTGAAAGTCACGTACGCTACAGGGAGCAGTGTGTGAAAGTCACGCACGCTACAGGGAGCAGTGTGTGAAAGTCACGCACGCTCAAGGGAGCAGTGTGTGAAAGTCACGCACGCTCAAGGGAGCAGTGTGTGAAAGTCACGCATGCTCAAGGGAGCAGTGTGTGAAAGTCACGCACGCTCAAGGAGACACGCTTCCAACAGGAAGCGTACTCAAGCCAGCGTACGCAGCGCTAAAGAGCGCGCGTAGCTCAGTGTGCGTAAGCTAAACAGCTATGCACACTGCTCACTGTCTTCTCCAAACAGCAAGAAAACCAAAGAAGAACCCAAAGCTTCACAAGTTCATAGCTTGGCCATCCGAACTCCTAATCCGGATTTCCAAAGTTCCAACTTGGGTGAAACTGAAAGCTCTTCCACATGGAAACATCAGAACTCAAAGAAAACCAACCCAAATGGATCAAAACATGTAAAATCTGAAAATAGCAATAACTTAGATCTACATCAACAGAGACTCCAAATCATAAAAACCCAAGAACTAATGTTGATCTCCATGTCCTAAACTAGCAAATGGACAAAGAAAAGAGGGTCCTCATGTAGTAGCAAGATGCACTTGCCTAGGGTTAGGAGAGTTGTGGAGGAAGGAGAAGAAGAAGAAGAAGGAAATTAACGGTGTTTATGAGGAGAGAGAGTGGTAGGTGGGGATATAAAGAGGGGGAGTTGTGGTGGGTTGAGGGTGTAGCATAGGGCTAGGGTGTTCCAACACAAAAACCGGACCAAACCGAACCATCCCCAATAAAACCGAGCCAAGCCAAAACCCAAAATACGAGAAATACCGAAATTCCACAAGTCGAGAAAAATAAAATACATGCCAAAATCCAGATACGAGTGTAAATACAAAATACAGGAAAATATGGGAAATGAGGGTGACGACTCTACCCACCTTAAAAGAATTCCGTCCTCGAAATTTAATCAAGGAGCTAGAGATTGCCACGACAAGCTACACTAAGCACAGGCAAGCTACACTAAGTAGTCCAATCATGCAATCATATAATGCAAGCAAGGAAGGGAAAATGTAAGGCATAAGAAAGATATTATACCTCACGAGTCAAACAGGTAGGGATACCGCGATCGGATGTCGTCCTCATGCTCCCACGTTGACTCACCTAGAGAGTGACGACCCCCAGCAACACGGACTAATTTAATAGTCTCGTTCTTGAGTATTTTCTCCCTCCGGTCCAATATAGACACGGGCCTCTCCTTATACGAAAGGTTGGTACCAACAACCAATTCCGAATGGTCTAGGATGTGGCTCGGGTCCGGAATATACCGTCGTAATTGGGACACATGGAATACATCATGCACCTCACTTAGCGACGGCGGAAGAGCGAGACGATAGGATACATCTCCTACTCGCTCCAGAATATCGAACGGCCCTATATACCTAGGACTAAGCTTTCCCCCATGCCGAAGCGAATGACGCCGCGGTTAGGCGAGATCCTAAGGAATACATGGTCGCCGACAACAAATTCTAAGGGACGCCGATGAGCATCGGCCCAATGGCGCTGGCGGTCCTGGGCTACTCGGAGGTGATCTCTGACCTTCCTGACCACTTCAACCGTCTGGGAAATTAATTCGGGTCCGAGCATCGGCCTCTCTCCGACATCGTCCCATGCTAGCGGGGATCTGCACTTCCTGCCATAAAGAGCCTCGAAGGGTGCCATCTGGATACTGGCCTGATAACTGTTGTTGTACGAGAATTCCACCAGGTGCAGATGATTCTCTCATGAGCCACCGAAGTCAAGGGTACAGGATCTCAACATATCTTCAAGGGTCTGGATTGTGCGCTCTGATTGACCATCCGTCTGTGGGTGATAAGCTGAGCTGAACTGAAGACGAGTCCCCAAACTCTTCTGCAAGCTGTGCCAAAAGTGTGATGTGAATCTTGAATCCCTGTCCGAGGTGATGCTGACTGGCACACCGTGAAGCCTGACAATCTGCCTGAGATACATCTCTGCTAGGTGCGCCGTCGACTGCCCAACTCTGAATGGGAGAAAGTGTGCCACCTTGGTAAGCCTGTCCACAATTACCCAAATAGCATCTCTGCCGGCCGGAGATCTGGGCAATCCGGTCACGAAATCCATGGTTATATGTTCCCATTTCCATTCTGGGATCGGTAAGGGTTGAAGAAGTCCAGCGGGCCTCTGATGTTCAGCTTTAACCTGTTGGCAAACCAAACACCGAGAGACAAACCAGGCTATCTCCCTCTTCATGCCATTCCACCAAAAATGCTGACTAATATCACGGTACATCTTCGTACCACCCGGATGAATAGAATACTGTGAACTGTGGGCTTCTGCCATGACTTCCTGTCTGATATCTCCACTGGGTACACAAAGATGCTTACCATGTCGAAGTGTACCGTCTTCATGGATATGCAACTCTGGCCTTCTTTCTGCGTCACACTCTGCTCTGAGTCGCTGGATCTTGGAATCTGCTGACTGTGCCATCCGGATTCTCTCAACTATGCTGGACTGAACCTGTAGACTGGCCATCAATGCCACACTGGTTGGAAGAACCACTTCAATTCCCATCTTCTGAAGATCTGACAATAATTCTGGTTGTGCCGTCAGGAAATAAACTCCGGCTCTCCTGCTCAATGCATCTGCTACAACGTTGGCCTTCCCGGGATGATACTGCAAATCCACATCATAGTCCACTAGTAGCTCGAGCCATCTTCTCTGCCGCATATTAAGGTCCTTCTGGGTGAAAACATACTTCAGGCTCTTATGATCAGTAAAGATCTCCACTCTATCTCCGTATAAGTAGTGCCTCCACAACTTCAAGGCAAACAATACCGTCGCCAATTCCAAGTCGTAGGTCGGGTAATTCTTCTCATGGTTACGAAGTTGACGTGACGCATAAGATATTACCTTCCCATGCTGCATCAAGATACACCCCAATCCTCTGCCTGAAGCGTCGCAATAAACTGTGAATCCTCCGGTCCCATCTGGAAGGGTGAGAATGGGAGCCGTTATCAAACCTCGCTTCAACTTCTCAAATGATTCCTGACACTCTGCTGTCCAAACAAATGGCACATCTTTGCGGGTCAACTGGGTCATCGGCGCTGAAGTCCTTGCGAAATCTGAAACGAACCGCCGATAGTAGCCGACCAATCCAAGGAAGCTGCGAACCTCTGCTACTGAGCTGGGTACCGGCCATGACTCGATAGCCACAATCTTCTGGGGATCCACTTCCACTCCTCCTCGGGTAATGATGTGACCCAAGTACGAAATACGATCGAGCCAGAACTCGCATTTACTGAACTTGGCGTACAACTGATGCTCCCTAAGTGTCTGAAGGACGACTCTGAGATGCTGCTCATGCTCTGCTTCACTCTTGCTGTAGACCAGGATATCATCTAGGAACACGATCACAAATTGGTCCAAGTAAGGCATGAAAATGCGATTCATGAGGTCCATGAATACGGCCGGCGCATTGGTCGCTCCAAAGGGCATAACAAGGAACTCCCAATGTCCATACCTCGATCTGAATGCTGTCTTCGGGATGTCCTGCTCTCTGACTCTGATCTGGTGGTATCCCGACCGTAAGTCGATCTTCGAGAACACTGAAGCCCCTCTGAGCTGATCAAACAAGTCATCTATCCTCGGAAGAGGGTATCTGTTCTTGATTGTCACCGAATTCAAGGTACGATAATCAACACATAGCCTAGACGTACCATCCTTCTTTTTTATAAGAAGCATCGGGGCTCCCCAAGGCGATCCATGGCTCCACTGCGCCTCTGGAAAACGAAAACTCTGGCTCGCCGGGGATACTAAAGACAACTCTGCCAATATGGCAGTCTATCCTAGCATACTGGTTCCTCAACCAATCCATGCCTAGAACTACATCATAGTCTGCCATAGGAAACTCTATGAATCTAGCGGGGAACTCCCTACCACTAACTACGATCCGACACGAGGAAAACACTCGATCTACTCCCATAAGACCATTACCAGTAAGTATATTGAGCATCACTGATAATGACTCGGGCTCCAATCCTATCCGTGTCACGAATCGTCAAGACATGAATGAATGCAATGCACCAGAATCAAACAATACCGAAGCTGGAAAGGAGTTGACGAGAATAGTACCTGCCACTACCTCACCTGGTGCAACTTCTTCTTCCATAGCCATCATCATGGCCTGACCTCTAGCTGTGGGTCCCCTCTGCTGGAAACCTCTCTGCCTATTCTGGGTCTGAGCTTGGGCTTGTGCATACTGCTGGAGGTGCTGTTGCTGGAATGCCTGAGACTGAGACGGCAAGGGCCTCGAAGACTGATACTGCTGCTGCTGAACTGGTGCTGGGGCCGGTCCTCTCACCGAAGAGCTAGAAGGGTTGGATGCTAATGAACCACCCCTATTCAGGCAAGCCCCTACCCTATGATCTGCTGCTCCACAAGCCAGGCACAATCCCTGTGCCCTGCGACAATCTGCCACCACATGCCCTGGCTTCCCGCAATGAGAACATCCCATCGCGGAAGTCTGCTTCTGCTTCTGCTGCTGCAGGTACGTCGGGGTCGAATGCTGAACCGACGTTACTGAGGTCGCCCGCCTCGGAGTTCCAATAGTCAATCCCCTAGCTGCCGGGGATGGAGCTGATGACTGGTGCATCTGACTATGGGACCGCTTCCTGCTTCCGGTCCTATCCATAATCCTCTGGGAGGTATACTCATGCCTCCTAGCTTCTCTCAAGACTGCATCGAACGTCTGGTGCTCGAACTGTTCCACTGCCAACAAGATCTCCAAATGTAGTCCCTGCTGGAACCGCTGAGCCCTATCAAACTCGATCGCCACCAAGGTGGGGGCAAACCTACTGAGTCTAGAAAACTCCGATGCATAACTGTCGACTGTTCTGCCTCCTTGCTTCAAGTTGGTAAATCTGGTTTGCAGGTCGTACCGAGCCACAGCATCAAAGTACTTCGTCTGGAATCTCTCTCTAAATACTGCCCAAGCAATGGGTGCCACTAATCCCATGGCTTGCGCCGCCAACCAACTGCGAGCTAGGTCCAACAACTGCAGGCGTACCACCGCCACATTCTTATTCTCGGGTGTTCTAGCTGCTTCTAGAATCACCTCGGTATCCTGAAGCCATGCATCCGTGGCAATCGCATCCTCGGTGCCGTCGAAGAAAGGAGGGTTCAATCGCTTGAAGCTGTTGGCCGCCTGGTTCCCTGGATGTCCGCCTCGGGTCAAAACATCTTGAACTGTCTGGTGCAGTGCGTCGCTTCGACGATCCTGGGAAGCTATCAAAGTTCTGATGAGGCCTACTAAGGTACCATCATCTGGCTCTGCGGGCTGGACGGGCCGAACTGGTGACTCTCCTCCAGTAGGCACAACTCTGGAGGCTACCCCGAAATGCTGGGCTTGATCTCCAGGTTACTGCTGATCCACGGGATGTGCTCCACCTCGTCGATCAGTAGGACCAGGTACAGTGCCGCTGAAGAAGACGACACAGGAAACAATAAGGAAAGGACCAGGACAGATCAATGATACAAGCATGTAATCAGGGCAAGAATTTCAGGGATTTGAAAATACGGGCGGAGATCAAGGACGAATACTGATTGAGACATCTATTCGGTAAACCCTCACATTTCTTGATTGACAAGACCTGCATGGGCCACCACTTAAACCATGTCACGCCCCAGAACCAGAATACTGGAGAGCGGGGACAGACATAGACAGCTACGTATATTGAAATAGAATACATCTCAACTATACGGTCACGGCTGTCTAGATATGAGGGTTTACTACAAGCCAACAGTCTCTTAAGGTCAAGCCTATTGTCTCAATCTCAAGCAAGTAATAATTACAAGATGTATGATCATTAAATATACAATAAAAGGCGTCCCAAATATTACATATCAGCTGATCATGAAGCTAGTCGTACAAAATGCTAGGACTAGCAAGAGTTAAGTCATACATGATCAACCCTAGGATTTGTTAATCATGTTTACAGCCCGTAGGCAGACAGTAAGTAAAAGTGCATCGAGCTAACAGGTGCTCGTCGGCTAAACGCCTCAAAAGAATAAATTTACAATAGAGTGAGTGAATCAAAATAGAAAACCCACTCGTAGCCCGGGTTCCTTCTAGTCGCCACCATCGGACTGGAAGCTTGGTAGATCCTCGGGAGCTGCTCCAAAATCTGGCCACACAAAACCAGCTGGGTCAACCCCAGAAAGAGCAAGTGCCACAAGGGGGCCACGAAATAAGAACAAAAGCCAGCAATCAGCACAAAAAAATCTATATAATATTAATACTAGAATTTACGAAAAACATGGCAGGGTGATATACGACGAGATAACCATGGGACTATTCCGATAACCAGGTTACAACCCGTAAACCAAACAAGGACCGGGGTTGTAACCTTTCATCTGAACAGAACTTGGTTTCCCACCATTTATCGACAAGATAATAATGTAAGAAATCAAGACAGGAAGCAATCTTGCCTGGGATCAAGACATGACTAGACTGGTTATACCTCATTCAATCAATCACGGCCAAGCAGATCCTACGGCTTACTACTTTAACTAACTAGGGTTATCACAGGCCTAATTACTAACAAGATGCAGTGAGATTGTTCCACAGCTACAGATCCCAAGAGCGCCCAGGTAACGGGATTGCCTGTAGCTGTGTCATCTCTTCATGACTACTGTGTTATTCTAGTTATTAACCTTAATCCATTTTAGTAGGTACTCCTGACCGTGGTACTCAGGAGTTCCATCCTAGATATGATGCAAGACTGGACAAGTGGATTAACAAGCAAGCAAGAAAGAACCACCTACAGTTTCAAGACAGGTCAAGTTAAGTTATCAAGATAAATCATGTCAGGGTACTTGTCAGGAGTGCGCCACGACGGGCCACTATCATGTCAGGTAGGTCATGTCAGGAGTGCACCACCATGGGTCACTGTCGTGTTATGCTAGTTCCTTGTCATATCATGCCATGTACAATAGTCATTCCAAACATATTAAGTAAAATCAAGTTCATAACAAAAGGCATAAGGATATAAAATGGGCATGAAATATCTAATAAAATATCAATATACAGGACAATAGAAGAGCCAAGCTTAAAGAAATAAGACCAAACTCCAAGAGCCTGGGTTAAGCAAGGGGGTCAGAGAAGCAGCGTACAAAAAGTCACGCATGCTGAGAGAGCAGCGTAGGTGAAAGTCACGCACGCTACAGGGAGCAGCTGCATGAAAGTCACGCACGCTCAAGGGAGCAGCTGCGTGAAAGTCACGCACGCTCAAGGAAGCAGCTGCGTGAAAGTCACGCACGCTACAGGGAGCAGTGTGTGAAAGTCACGCACGCTACAGGGAGCAGTGTGTGAAAGTCACGCACGCTCAAGGGAGCAGTGTGTGAAGGTCGAGCAGTGTGTAAAAGTCACGCACGCTCAAGGAGACACGCTTCCAACAGGAAGCGTACTCAAGCCAGCGTACGCAGCGCTAAAGAGCGCGCGTAGCTCAGTGTGCATAAGCTAAACAGCTATGCACACTACTCACTGTCTTCTCCAAACAGCAAGAAAACTAAAGAAGAACCCAAAGCTTCACAAGTTCATAGCTTGGCCATCCAAACTCCAAATCCGGATTTCCAAAGTTCCAACTTGGGTGAAACTGAAAGCTCTTCCACATGGAAACATCAGAACTCAAAGAAAACCAACCCAAATGGATCAAAACATGTAAAATCCAAAAATAGCAATAACTTAGATCTACATCAACAGAGACTCCAAATCATAAAAACCCAAGAACTAATGTTGATCTCCATGTCCTAAACTAGCAAATGGACAAAGAAAAGAGGGTCCTCATGTAGTGGCAAGATGCACTTGCCTAGGGTTAGGAGAGTTATGGAGGAAGGAGAAGAAGAAGAAGAAGGAAATTAATGGTGTTTATGAGGAGAGAGAGTGGTAGGTGGGGATATAAAGAGGGGGAGTTGTGGTGGATTGAGGGTGTAGCATAGGGCTAGGGTGTTCCAACACAAAAACTGAACCAAACCGAACCATCCCCAATAAAACCGAGCCAAGCCAAAACCCAAAATACGAGAAATACCAAAATTCCATAAGTTGAGAAAAATAAAATACATGCCAAAATCCAGATACGAGTATAAATACGAAATACAGGAAAATATAAGAAATGAGGGTGACAACTCTACCCACCTTAAAAGAATTCCGTCCTCGGAATTTAATCAAGGAGCTAGAGATTGCCACGACAAGCTACACTAAGCACAGGCAAGCTACACTAAGTAGTCCAATCATACAATCATACAATGCAAGCAAGGAAGGGAAAATGTAAGGCATAAGAAAGATATTATACCTCACGAGTCAAACAGGTAGGGATACCGCGATCGGATGTCGTCCTCACGCTCCCACGTTGACTCACCTAGAGAGTGACGACCCCAAGCAACACGGACTAATTTAATAGTCTTGTTCTTGAGTATCTTCTCCCTCCAGTCCAATATAGACACGGGCCTCTCCTCATACGAAAGGTTGGTACCAACAACCAATTCCGAATGGTCTAGGATGTGGCTCGGGTCCGGAATATACCGTCGTAATTGGGACACATGGAATACATCATGCACCTCACATAGCGACGGCGGAAGAGCGAGACGATAGGATACATCTCCTACTCCCTCCAGAATATCGAACGGCCCTATATACCTAGGACTAAGCTTTCCCCTACGCCGAAGCGAATGACGCCGCGGTTAGACGAGATCCTAAGGAATACATGGTCGCCGACAACAAATTCTAAGGGACGCCGATGAGCATCAGCCCAATGGCGCTGGCGGTCCTGGGCAACTCGGAGATGATCTCTGACCTTCCTGACCACTTCAACCGTCTGGGAAATTAATTCGGGTCCGAGCATCGGCCTCTCTCCGACATCATCCCATACTAGCGGGGTTCTGCACTTCCTGCCATAAAGAGCCTCGAAGGGTGCCATCTGGATACTGGCCTGATAACTGTTGTTGTACGAGAATTCCACCAGGTGTAGATGATTCTCCCATGAACCACCGAAGTCAAGGGTACAGGATCTCAACATATCTTCAAGGGTCTGGATTGTGCGCTCTGATTGACCATCCGTCTGTGGGTGATAAGCTGAGCTGAACTGAAAACGAGTCCCCAAACTCTTCTGCAAGCTGTGCCAAAAGTGTGATGTGAATCTTGAATCCCTGTCCGAGGTGATGCTGACTGGCACACCGTGAAGCCTGACAATCTGCCTGAGATACATCTCTGCTAGCTGCGCCGTCGACTGCCCAACTCTGAATGGGAGAAAGTGTACCACCTTGGTAAGCCTGTCCACAATTACCCAAATAGCATCTCTGCCGGCCGGAGATCTGGGCAATCCGGTCACGAAATCCATGGTTATATGTTCCCATTTCCATTCTGGGATCGGTAAGGGTTGAAGAAGTCCAGCGAGCCTCTGATGTTCAGCTTTAACCTGTTGGCAAACCAAACATCGAGAGACAAACCAGGCTATCTCCCTCTTCATGCCATTCTACCAAAAATGCTGACTAATATCATGGTACATCTTCGTACCACCCGGATGAATAGAATACTGTGAACTGTGGGCTTCTGCCATGACTTCCTGTCTGATATCTCCACTGGGTACACAAAGATGCTTACCATGTCGAAGTGTACCGTCTTCATGGATATGCAACTCTGGCCTTCTTCCTGCTTCATACTCTGCTCTGAGTCGCTGGATCTTGGAATCTGCTGACTGCGCCATCTGGATTCTCTCAACTATGTTGGACTGAACCTGTAGACTGGCCATCAATTCCACACTGGTTGGAAGAACCACTTCAATTCCCATCTTCTGAAGATCTGCCAATAATTCTGGTTGTGCCATCAGGAAATAAACTCCGGCTCTCATGCTCAATGCATCTGCTACAACGTTGGCCTTCCCGGGATGATACTGCAAATCCACATCATAGTCCACTAGTAGCTCGAGCCATCTTCTCTGCCGCATATTAAGGTCCTTCTGGGTGAAAACATACTTCAGGCTCTTATGATCAGTAAAGATCTCCACTCTATCTCCGTATAAGTAGTGCCTCCACAACTTCAAGGCAAACACTACCGTCGCCAATTCCAAGTCGTGGGTCGGATAATTCTTCTCATGGTTACGAAGTTGACGTGACGCATAAGATATTACCTTCCCATGCTGCATCAAGACACACCCCAATCCTCTGTCTGAAGCGTCGCAATAAACTGTGAATCCTCCGGACCCATCTGGAAGGGTGAGAATAGGAGCCGTTATCAAACCTCGCTTCAACTTCTCAAATGATTCCTGACACTCTGCTGTCCAAACAAATGGCACATCTTTACGGGTCAACTGGGTCATCGGCGCTGAAGTCCTTGCAAAATCTGAAACGAACCGCCGATAGTAGCCTGCCAATCCAAGGAAGCTGCGAACCTCTGCCACTGAGCTGGATACCGGCCATGACTCGATAGCCACAATCTTCTGGGGATCCACTTCCACTCCTCCTCGGGTAATGATGTGACCCAAGTACGAAATACGATCGAGCCAGAACTCGCATTTACTGAACTTGGCGTACAACTGATGCTCCCTAAGTGTCTGAAGGACGACTCTGAGATGCTGCTCATGCTCTGCTTCACTCTTGCTGTAGACCAGGATATCATCTAGGAACACGATCACAAATTGGTCCAAGTAAGGCATAAAAATGCGATTCATGAGGTCCATGAATACGGCCGGCGCATTGGTCGCTCCAAAGGGCATAACAAGGAACTCCCAATGTCCATACCTCGATCTGAATGCTGTCTTCAGGATGTCCTGCTCTCTGACTCTGATCTGGTGGTATCCCGACCGCAAGTCGATCTTCGAGAATACTGAAGCCCCTCTGAGCTGATCAAACAAGTCATCTATCCTCGGAAGAGGGTATCTATTCTTGATTGTCACCGAATTTAAGGTACGATAATCAACACATAGCCTAGACGTACCATCCTTCTTTTTCATAAGAAGCATCGGGGCTCCCCAAGGCGATCCACTTGCACGGATGAATCCCTTGGTCCTCAATTCTTCAATCATCTTGTACAAAATCTCCAATTCTGAAGGCGCCATTCTGTAGACTCGCTCTGATACTGGTGCTGTCCCGGAAATCAAGTCTATAGTGAACTCAATCTCCCGCTCTGGCGGCATCCCTAGAAGCTCCTCTGGAAAGACATCTGGAAACTCTTCAACTATCCTGGGCAACTGCACTACTGCTACTGCCATCCGCAATGCTGGAGAAGATGGCTCCACTGCGCCTCTGGAAAACGAAAACTCTGGCTCGCCGGGGATACTAAAGACAACTCTGCCAATATGGCAGTCTATCCTAGCATACTGGTTCCTCAACCAATCCATGCCTAGTACTACATCATAGTCTGCCATAGGAAACTCTATGAATCTAGCGGGGAACTCCCTACCGCTAACTACGATCCGACACGAGGAAAACACTCGATCTACTCCCACAAGACCATTACCAGTAAGTATATTGAGCCTCACTGATAATGACTCGGGCTCCAATCCTATCCGTGTTACGAATCGTGCAGACATGAATGAATGCAATGCACCAGAATCAAACAATACCGAAGCTGGAAAGGAGTTGACGAGAATAGTACCTGCCACTACCTCACCTGGTGCAACTTCTTCTTCCATAGCCATCATCATGGCCTGACCTCTAGCTGCGGGTCCCCTCTGCTGGAAACCTCTCTGCCTATTCTGGGTCTGAGCTTGGGCTTGTGCATACTGCTGGGGGTGCTGTTGCTGGAATGCCTGAGATTGAGACGGCAAGGGCCTCGAAGACTGATACTGCTGCTGCTGAACTGGTGCTGGGGCCGGTCCTCTCACCGAAGAGCTAGAAGGGTTGGATGCTAATGAACCACCCCTATTCAGGCAAGCCCCTACCCTATGATCTGCTGCTCCATAAGCCAGGCACAATCCCTGTGCCCTGTGACAATCTGCCACCATATGCCCTGGCTTCCCGCAATGAGAACATCCCATCGCGGAAGTCTGCTTCTGCTTCTGCTGTTGCGGGTACGTCGGGGTCGAATGCTGAACCGACGTTACTGAGGCCGTCCGCCTCGGAGTTCCAGTGGTCAATCCCCTAGCTGTCGGGGATGGAGCTGATGACTGGTGCATCTGACTATGGGACCGCTTCCTGCTTCCGGTCCTATCCACAATCCTCTGGGAGGTATACTCATGCCTCCTAGCTGCTCTCAAGACTGCATCGAACATCTGGTGCTCGAACTGTTCCACTGCCAACAAGATCTCCAAATGTAGTCCCTGCTGGAACCGCTGAGCCCTATCAAACTCGGTCGCCACCAAGGTGGGGGCAAACCTACTGAGTCTAGAAAACTCCGATGCATAACTGTCGACTGTTCTGCCTCCTTGCTTCAAGTTGGTAAATCTGGTTTGCAGGTCGTACCGAGCCACAGCATCAAAGTACTTCGTCTGGAATCTCTCTCTAAACACTGCCCAAGCAATGGATGCCACTAATCCCATGGCTTGTGCCGCCCACCAACTGCGAGCTAGGTCCAACAACTGCAGGCGTACCACTGCCACATTCTTATTCTCGGGTGTTCTAGCTACTTCCAGAATCATCTCGGTATCCTGAAGCCATGCATCCGCGGCAATCGCATCCTCGATGTCGTCGAAGAAAGGAGGGTTCAATCGCTTGAAGCTGTTGGCCGCCTGGTTCCCTGGATGTCCGCCTCGGGTCAAAACATCTTGAACTGTCTGGTGCAGGGCGTCGCTTCGACGATCCTGGGAAGCTATCAAAGTTCTGATGAGGCCTACTAAGGTACCATCATCTGGCTCTGCGGGCTGGACGGGCCGAACTGGTGACTCTCCTCCAGTAGGCACAACTCTGGAGGCTACCCCGAAATGCTGGGCTTGATCTCCAGGTTGCTGCTGATCCACGGGATGTGCTCCACCTCGTCGATCAGTAGGACCAGGTACAGTGCTGCTGAAGAAGACGACACAGGGAACAATAAGGAAGGGACCAGGACAGATCAATGATACAAGCATGTAATCAGGGCAAGAATTTCAGGGATTTGAAAATACGGGCGGAGATCAAGGACAAATACTGATTGAGACATCTATTCGGTAAACCCTCACATTTCTTGATTGACAAGATCTGTATGGGCCACCACTTAAACCATGTCACGCCCCAGAACCAGAATACTGGAGAGCGGGGGCAGACATAGCCAGCTACGTATATTGAAATAGAATACATCTCAACTATACGGTCACGGCTGTCTAGATATGAGGGTTTACTACAAGCCAACAGTCTCTTAAGGTCAAGCCTATTGTCTCAATCTCAAGCAAGTAATAATTACAAGATGTATGATCATTAAATATACAATAAAAGGCGTCCCAAATATTACATATCAGCTGATCATGAAGCTAGTCGTACAAAATGCTAGGACTAGCAAGAGTTAAGTCATACATGATCAACCCTAGGATTTGTTAATCATGTTTACAGCCCGTAGGCAGACAGTAAGTAAAAGTGCATCGAGCTAACAGGTGCTCGTCGGCTAAACGCCTCAAAAGAATAAATTTATAATAGAGTGAGCAAATCAAAATAGAAAACCCACTCGTAGCCCGGGTTCCTTCTAGTCGCCACCATCGGACTGGAAGCTTGGTAGATCCTCGGGAGCTGCTCCGAAATCTGGCCACACAAAACCAGCTGGTCAACCCCAGAAAGAGCAAGTGCCACAAGGGGGCCACGAAATAAGAACAAAAGCCAGCAATCAGCACAAAAAAATCTATATAATATTAATACTAGAATTTACGAAAAACATGGCAGGGTGATATACGACGAGATAACCATGGGACTATTCCGATAACCAGGTTACAACCCGTAAACCAAACAATGACCGGGGTTGTAACCTTTCATCTGAACAGAACTTGGTTTCCCACCATTTATCGACAAGATAATAATGTAAGAAATCAAGACAGGAAGCAATCTTGCCTGGGATCAAGACATGACTAGACTGGTTATACCTCATTCAATCAATCACGGCCAAGCAGATCCTACGGCTTACTACTTTAACTAACTAGGGTTATCACAGGCCTAATTACTAACAAGATGCAGTGAGATTGTTCCACAGCTACAGATCCCAAGAGCGCCCAGGTAACGGGATTGCCTGTAGCTGTGTCATCTCTTCATGACTACTGTGTTATTCTAGTTATTAACCTTAATCCATTTTAGTAGGTACTCCTGACCGTGGTACTCAGGAGTTCCATCCTAGATATGATGCAAGACTGGACAAGTGGATTAACAAGCAAGCAAGAAAGAACCACCTACGATTTCAAGACAGGTCAAGTTAAGTTATCAAGATAAATCATGTCAGGGTACTTGTCAGGAGTGCGCCACGACGGGCCACTATCATGTCAGGTAGGTCATGTCAGGAGTGCACCACCATGGGTCACTGTCGTGTTATGCTAGTTCCTTGTCATATCATGCCATGTACAATAGTCATTCCAAACATATTAAGTAAAATCAAGTTCATGACAAAAGGCGTAAGGATATAAAATGGGCATGAAATATCAAATAAAATATCAATATACAGGACAATAGAAGAGCCAAGCTTAAAGAAATAAGACCAAACTCCAAGAGCCTGGGTTAAGCAAGGGGGTCAGGAAAGCAGCGTACGAAAAGTCACGCATGCTGAGAGAGCAGCGTAGGTGAAAGTCACGCACGCTACAGGGAGCAGCTGCATGAAAGTCACGTACGCTCAAGGGAGCAGCTGCGTGAAAGTCACGCACGCTCAAGGGAGCAGCTGCGTGAAAGTCACGCACGCTACAGGGAGCAGTATGTGAAAGTCACGTACGCTACAGGGAGCAGTGTGTGAAAGTCACGCACGCTACAGGGAGCAGTGTGTGAAAGTCACGCACGCTCAAGGGAGCAGTGTGTGAAAGTCACGCACGCTCAAGGGAGCAGTGTGTGAAAGTCACGCACGCTCAAGGAGACACGCTTCCAACAGGAAGCGTACTCAAGCCAGCGTACGCAGCGCTAAAGAGCGCGCGTAGCTCAGTGTGCGTAAGCTAAACAGCTATGCACACTGCTCACTGTCTTCTCCAAACAGCAAGAAAACCAAAGAAGAACCCAAAGCTTCACAAGTTCATAGCTTGGCCATCCGAACTCCAAATCCGGATTTCCAAAGTTCCAACTTGGGTGAAACTGAAAGCTCTTCCACATAGAAACATCAGAACTCAAAGAAAACCAACCCAAATGGATCAAAACATGTAAAATCCGAAAATAGCAATAACTTAGATCTACATCAACAGAGACTCCAAATCATAAAAACCCAAGAACTAATGTTGATCTCCATGTCCTAAACTAGCAAATGGACAAAGACAAGAGGGTCCTCATGTAGTGGCAAGATGCACTTGCCTAGGGTTAGGAGAGTTGTGGAGCAAGGAGAAGAAGAAGAAGAAGGAAATTAATGGTGTTTATGAGGAGAGAGAGTGGTAGGTGGGGATATAAAGAGGGGGAGTAATGGTGGGTTGAGGGTGTAGCATAGGGCTAGGGTGTTCCAACACAAAAACCGAACCAAACCGAACCATCCCCAATAAAACCGAGCCAAGCCAAAACCCAAAATACGAGAAATACCGAAATTCCACAAGTCGAAAAAAATAAAATACATGCCAAAATCCAGATACGAGTATAAATACGAAATACAGGAAAATATGGGAAATGAGGGTGACATTTAAGAACCATCTATGCGATCATAGTATGTCAGTTTTTATCTATAGGAAACCTTCAAAAAAATTTTGAAGGTTTCTTCATCAATTCCAATGCCGCGTTCATAGTTGGAATCGGCAATGAGCATGTCGCGACCATGATGAACCCTGTAAATGCTCAGGCGTGGACCCAACAACATCTTCAGTCTTACATTGCCAGTACCCAGCTCACTTGCATTACTGTCGGATCGAAGTTATCTCCGGCAATGACACCCTTATCAAATCCAACCACCTCCCAGGATTGCAGTCTGTGTACCAGGCTGTTGTCTCCCTTGGTCTTACATTTTCATCATAAGAAGAACAAGAGAGGTTATTTTGATAACCTTATTCTATCTATTGCTATTGTTTTTTAGGTAGATCATGTTGGTGTTTTTGCCTTTGGACTAGAAAAGATAGTCCCACATCGGCTACACCAAATGGTGAGTATCTCAATATAATGCATTGCTTGTGTTGAGGTGTGCACATGAGGTGTAGTGGGGCACAAGTTTGTGCCATGTGGAAGTATTTTCCTAGAAGGAAAAAGGATTAAATCCAACAAGGATGCAAGTTAATTTTTGTTGTGCGGACTCGGACTCGGACGCGGACTCCAAGATGTCTCGTGCATGCACGGGAGGGTTCGGGGGGTAGGCGTGGACTGGCACACTTCTATGCTGATTGTGGGATGATCTAAAATATCAAACTCTATTTTTGAGTATTGGTATTTTAGTCCCACATCGAATAGGAGAAGAGGTGAAGTCTCAACTCCACTCTATAAATAGAGCCCCTTGGCCTCCTTTGAAAGATGCACCAAGAAGAGAGTTGAGGGAGTCTGTTAAGTCCAGGAAGCCCGTTCAAGTCTCAAATATTGACTTACGAGCGTTCCAGAAGTTCTCCTGAACTTGCTGGTTCTTGGGAGCTTATCCGTACTGCGGGTATAGCTTTGAGCGCCGGTGTTCAACACCCCAGTGAGATCCGCTCTTCTTCTTCCTTCCTCTTTCTGTTGCCTTCGAGAATCTGAGACTCAACTGTTGTTGATCATCTCTTGTTGCCTTCGAGAAACCGCTATTGCAAACGCGATTCGATTTTTTTTTAATCGTTTAGGCTACGCAATCAGCATTATTTGCATCTCTTTTTTAGGGATTGCAACTGCATTATTTGCATCTCTTTTTTAGGGATTGCAACTGCATTCTTTGCATCTCTTCTTAGGGATTGCAACTGAGTTTTTCCATCGATTGTTTGCAAATAGACCAACAATCTCAAAGCTATACGATTCGATGGAAAACACTCGTGCTTCGCTTGTCGATACCGGCTTTAACAAGTTGGAGAAATTCGACGGCGAACACTTCCAGATCTGGAAGCGAAAGGTGACTCTGAACCTTCAACTCGTGGATGTTGATCACGTGTTGGATGAGGAAGAACCAATCGTTCCAGCAACAGGATCTGCTGCTGTTCTGGCCGCTGCTACGAGCAAGCAGACGAAGTGGAAAAAGGATAACAGCATATGCAGGCTGCTGATCCTGAATTCCATGGAAGACTCTCTGGCCGAGTCCTACACAAAGAGGACTTCTGCCAAAGAGATCTGGGAGTCCGTGGGGAAGCTGTATGACGACGACGAGGCCCGGTCGAAGATGTTCATGGTTGAAAAATACCACAAATGGGTCTTTGAAGACGAGAAGACCATGCTGCCCCAAGTGAAAGAGTTCCTGAAGCTGCGCCAGAAACTGGAGGACGATAGCATGCCCCTCGTCGACAAGTTCGTCGTTGGAGGGATCGTGGCAAAACTTCCTCCAGGATGGAGCAACATCTATGCAAGGATGCATAGGAAGAAGATGGAGATTAGCCTGGATAATCTCCTCAGCGAGATTCATGTTGAGGACGAGATGCGCTCTCAACAGAAGTTGGACACCCTGTCCAAGCAACTAGCAACGGCGAATCTGGTTCAAGCCACCAGAGAGAACAAAGGGAAGCAGGCGGCTTCTCACCACAAGAAGAAGGACTTCTCGAATCTGAAAGTGAAGGGTCCAGGATTCAAGCAACAGAAGTCCAAGTCCCATGTGACTTGCTTCAACTGTGGCAAGAAGGGTCACTATAAAAGTGAATGCAAGTCCAAGCCCAAAGAGCAAGGTGAGCCTAACAAGGTTTCTTTGGTTACTAATCAGGTTGCCATGATAGCACAGGTTGCAACTGTGGGGGCAGACTTGGACTGGTGGATAGACACTGGCGCGACATGTCATGTCTGTTCAGACAAGGACTGGTTCGTCTCCTATGAGCCTACTTCCGAGAAAGTCATGATGGCGAACCAGGCACAAGCTGAAGTACTGGGGATCGGGACGGTGGAGCTGAAGCTTACATCGGGGAACATTCTGACGCTTCAAGGTGTGAAGCATGTTCCTGCAATCGCAAAGAACCTGATCTCTGGGAGCCTGCTCTGCAACGCAGGCTTGAGGATGGACATCAATGCTGGCCAAATGGTGATGTCCAAGAAGGGTACTTTCTTCGGGAAAGCTTTTCAGACTGAAGGAATGTACAAAATTCAGCTTGTTGTAACCCAGCATAATAATGTCAATGCTATCACTAGTTTGAATTACTCTCTTGAGTTGTGGCATAATAGACTAGGACATGTTCATTGTAAGCGAATAAACAAAATGTCTAGTCTAGGACTTATCTCCAAGTGTGGGGGTAAGGTAGAGAAATGTGAGATATGTGCTCAGACGAAGATCACTAGGAAACCCTTCCACAGGGTCCATCGAAGCACAGATCTTCTGGAGTTGGTTCACTCAGATATCTGTGACTTCAAACAATTCTCTACAAAGGCCGGGATGAAGTATTTCATTACTTTCATCGATGACTTCTCCAAGTATGCCTTCGTCTATTTACTCAAATCTAAAGACGAAGCATTCGAGAAGTTCAAGGAGTTCAGGGCCGAGGCTGAACGGCAAACTGGACAACAACTCAAGAGGCTGAGGAGTGATCGAGGTGGGGAATATAGGTCTCATGAATTCTCATCATTCTGCAAAGAACATGGAATCATCAACGAGACGACGGGTCCGTATTCTCCACAATCCAACGGAGTAGCAGAAAGGAAGAACAGAACGTTGACAGAGATGATGAATTCTATGCTGTTGACTGCGGGTCTCCCAAAGTGCTATTGGGGAGAAGCTGCATTAACGGCCACTTTCATTCTGAACAGAGTGCCGTATGCAACTTCCGACATAACTCCTCATGAACTCTGGTTCAAAGTCAGACCCAACCTGAATGTCATTCGAGTGTGGGGGTGCCTGGCTTATGTGAAGCTCCCGGATCTAAAGATTCAGAAGCTGGGGACAAGGACTACTAAGGCGATCTTCCTGGGGTATGCCGAGAAGAGTGATGCTCGGAGATTCCTTGATATCGAGTCAAATCATATCATCGAATCTCGCGATGCTGAATATTTTGAAGAAAAGTTTGCAAGGCACAAGAACATTGTTCTCGCGGACATTCCGAAGAATAATGAGGGTGCGGAGCAGACAGAGATCTTTATCGAACCAGTAGTCCAAGATAGAGTTGTTGTCGAGGAGACACCAGCTGAACCAGAACTCGCTGAGCCGTCAACTAAGCGAGCGAGGAGGCCAAAAGACTTCGGAGATGACTTCGTCACCTATCATGTGGAAGCAGATCCGCTTACCTATGATGAGGCGATGAAGACCAGAGATGCTATATTCTGGAAGGAGGCGATTGACAACGAGATTGACTCAATCACCTCCAATAACACATGGGTATTGGTCGACCTACCAGAAGGAGCAAGACCCATCGGATGCAAATGGATCTTCAAGAAGAAGATGAAAGCAGATGGAACCATTGACAAGTTCAAGGCCAGTCTAGTGGCCAAGGGGTTTGCTCAGAAGCAGGGGATCGACTACTTTGACACTTATGCTCCAGTAGCTCGGATGACAACTATCAGATTGTTAATTGCTTTAGCAGCAATACACAAGCTGGTGATACATCAGATGGATGTGAAAACGGCATTCCTTAATGGCGAGCTGACCGAAGAGATCTACATGCAACAACCAGAAGGTTTTGTCGTCAGAGGTCTGGAAGACAAAGTCTGCAAGTTGATGAAGTCTCTGTATGGTTTGAAGCAAGCTCCCAAAATGTGGCATGAGAAGTTTGACAAGGTGATAAGGTCAAATGGCTACAGGGTCAGTGAAACAGACAAGTGTGTCTATACGAAGTTTGCTGACGGAAGAGGAGTAATCGTTTGTCTATACGTGGACGACATGCTAATCCTAGGTACGGATTTAAGCTGCGTCACAGAGACAAAGAAATTCCTCTCGACCAAGTTCAGTATGAAGGACTTGGGGGATGCCGACGTAATCTTGGGGCTCAAGATCATCCGGACAGGCACTGGAATAGCACTGTCACAGTCTCATTACATTGAGAAGATGCTCTCTCGCTACGGGTATCAAGATCTTCCTATTATTGATACACCGTACAGGAGTGATCTGAAACTGGAGCCAAATTCGAAGGAGAGCGTCAGGCAGTTGGAGTACGCTAGCGTCATCGGAAGTTTGATGTACGCTACTACTGCCACAAGGCCTGACATAGCCTTTGCAGTGGGAATGTTGAGTCGATTTACGAGCAATCCAGGCGTAAAGCATTGGAAAGCTGTGAAGCGTGTTATGAGATATCTCAAGAAGACTCAGACATATGCACTATACTACAGCGGAGATCCGTCAGTAGTGGAAGGCTTCAGTGATGCTAGCTGGTGTTCAGAGGTGGAGAGCGAATATTCCACAGGTGGATATGTGTTCGCCATGGGTGGAGCTGCTATATCGTGGAAGTCGAAGAAGCAGACTATGTTATCTCGCTCCTCCATGGAATCTGAATTCTTTGCATTGGACGCTGCAGCAGATGAAGCAGAGTGGCTTCGGGAGCTCATGTATGACCTTCCAATGGTTGGGGCTCAGATACCGGCGATTCCGATATACTGTGACAACCTGGCGGCAGCAGCAGTGGCATCAAATGAACTCTTCAACGGGAAGAAGAGGACTGTGCGGTTGAAGCACAGAGCAGTGAACGATCTCATAAAAAGGGGCGTCATTGCAGTGATCGATGTTCGGAGTCAGAAAAACCTGGCGGATCCGTTCACGAAGGGTCTCAAGCGTCAGCTGGTCGAGGACACAGCAAGGAAGATGGGCTTGAAGGCATTCTAATATTGTGTCATTATAATCCTATCAATAAATTTTATGTTATTGGTTCAAAGAGAAATCTACCAGATATCTAATTTTTTGATTCAAGGGAGGACTATTGACTGGAAAAATATTAGTTAACAGTGGGCACTTGTTCTGCGGAACATGTAAGGGTTTCGGACCCAGAACCACTGTTGTCTACTATGAATTTTCTACGGAAAATTGATCCTGTGAGAAGGATGGCATAATGCCTTAATGAGTTCTCAGACTGAGTGAAGGTCTGTTATGCTTTACAGGAAGCATGGTGGCGCAACAACCACAAAGGAGTGTTACAACTCCATGCTACAGTGGGGTGACTCCACCATGAGGTTCCCAGGTAGGGGTAATGCCTCGGCTTTGTTAGCCAAGTTACAGGCGGCGTAGCACCGCATATAGGCAGGTAGCCTAATGTTGCATAATCGTAATAAAGAGATGTAGGCAGCACTACAAAGAGGCCGGTGTCCTCATGTTACAGTGGCATGACACCACGATGAGGTACCCAGGTAGGGGTAAAGCCTCGGCTTTGCAAGCCATGTCATAGTGGCGTAACACCACAAGGGAGCGCAAGGCTTCATGCTGGGTAGTTTGGCACTACAAAGAGGCTTGAGACCTCATGCTACAGTAGTATGACACTACGATGAGGTTCCCAGGTAGGGGTAATGCCTTGGCTTTGTCAGCCATGTCATAGCGGCGTAGCACCGCAAAGAAGCGCAATGCTTCATGCCAATGACTCTTTATATAGAACTCACCTATAGTGTATGGACAGAGATATCAGGCCGTCTCTTGAGGGTAAACTTGTAGACGCCCAAAAATTATACACTGAAACCAGGCTGGCACAAGGCCTTCAATGTGCAGCCAGAAGCACAGTTGATGTCACTATGTGAGTAGGAAGAATTGCAGTTATGGTGCAGAATTCAAGGCTTAGTCCATTCTTGTATCATGCTGTTATTTAACCTATGCGGGAAGATTCAAGTCGTAGCGACATCTCTCCTAATGCATGATGGACAATCACTGTGGGGAACGCTCAACCCATATATTGAGATATGTGGGGGATTGTTGGTGTTTTTGCCTTTGGACTAGAAAAGATAGTCCCACATCGGCTACACCAAATGGTGAGTATCTCAATATAATGCATTGCTTGTGTTGAGGTGTGCACATGAGGTGTAGTGGGGCACAAGTTTGTGCCATGTGGAAGTATTTTCCTAGAAGGAAAAAGGATTAAATCCAACAAGGATGCAAGTTAATTTTTGTTGTGCGGACTCGGACTCGGACGCGGACTCCAAGATGTCTCGTGCATGCACGGGAGGGTTCGGGGGGTAGGCGTGGACTGGCACACTTCTATGCTGATTGTGGGATGATCTAAAATATCAAACTCTATTTTTGAGTATTGGTATTTTAGTCCCACATCGGATAGGAGAAGAGGTGAAGTCTCAACTCCACTCTATAAATAGAGCCCCTTGGCCTCCTTTGAAAGATGCACCAAGAAGAGAGTTGAGGGAGTCTGTTAAGTCCAGGAAGCCCGTTCAAGTCTCAAATATTGACTTACGAGCGTTCCAGAAGTTCTCCTGAACTTGCTGGTTCCTGGGAGCTTATCCGTACTGCGGGTATAGCTTTGAGCGCCGGTGTTCAACACCCCAGTGAGATCCGCTCTTCTTCTTCCTTCCTCTTTCTGTTGCCTTCGAGAATCTGAGACTCAACTGTTGTTGATCATCTCTTGTTGCCTTCGAGAAACCGCTATTGCAAACGCGATTCGATTTTTTTTAATCGTTTAGGCTACGCAATCAGCATTATTTGCATCTCTTTTTTAGGGATTGCAACTGCATTATTTGCATCTCTTTTTTAGGGATTGCAACTGCATTCTTTGCATCTCTTCTTAGGGATTGCAACTGAGTTTTTCCATCGATTGTTTGCAAATAGACCAACAGATCATTTAAGTGAGGCAGTTTTTTTACCATTTGATATCTGAGTTTGCTGCTTAATTTCCAATATTTCAAATATAGTCGTGGAACCAATGTTGGTCGGATTATTTAGTTGTTAAAATTGGGTTAGTGTTTCATGTTTGGAGATGTCTGGTTAGAACTCCTGGTTATGATTTCTTCCCTAAAACTTTTTGGTGCTCAGTGCTCACTGCTCTTGTGCGTTATATTGTACTTGCCAATCATGCCTCTCTGCGATTCGCGTCCTCTGTGTTTCATGGTATTGGTTTGCTTGTATGCTTGATATTTGATCTTGTGCATAATTTCTTAACATCAACCAGACTAAACTTCTTCCTGTTTCATACATCACATAGTTTCTGCATTAGTCCTCAATCAAACAGTAGCAATCCCAGAAAGTAGCATTTAAATAACAGAGAAGAAGGAAAAAAAAGAGTTATTCATTTAAATCCACCTGACAGACATCACCATTGTTACCACCAAAGACGAACAAAACTGCAAACAAGAGCGACCGAACGACAGAGGTTGCTGTATCATAGAGCATAGAAAGCCTCCTCTCCTCCAGTGCCCAGATAGTCGATGCATATAACCCCATCCTGTGTGCCATGGCTAGTAATAGAGACATACTAATGTAAATTAAGCTGAGTAGAAGAACAAGGGAGAAGAAGGAATAAAAAGGGTGCAGTTTCTCAAGAGAGAGAAAGAGAGCCTGCAATGGAAGAACTGTGACTTCCATTATAGTGCTTTTAATCTTTCATTCCCCCCTCATGGAGCTGCTGGCAATAAAGAAAATGGCAGGGGAAACTCCGCCAACTGCTTGCTGATTTTGGACCCACCCAGAATGTTGTTTGTTCACACAAAGCACAAACCGAAAGTGCTATAACTTAATCCACATTACAGTTAAAAACCAGTGATATCTTCTGGCGACTGTACAGATGGAGTGTTCTCTTCCTTGAAGCTTAGCAACTGCTTATCATGATCAATACATACCTGCATCTTCAAGAATAAATTTTCACGCTACTACACTAGTATCTCAATCAAATAACTAAAGTATTCTCCTCTTTTCAGTAACCAACCTTCTTCATTCCATCTCTCTTAATTGTTTTCGGACATTTCTTTGTTGAGATAACTCATCCTACCTATTTTGTGAATTATGTACTAGTTTTTGGTTATTACATACATGGATTACTAGTGTTAGTTTATGTTAACATTGAACCAACTTGCGACATGAATTTTGGTTCTAGACATGGCAAGAAGAAAAACATTTTTCAGGGTTCAACCATCGGGATAACCTGACGAGTCTATATAACATGAGTTGTTGTGGGACTTTTACTTGATAGCTTTTTCTTCTTTAATCCTTATTGTTCATTTTGTTTTTGTTACATTGTTTCTACTGAAGTATAGGCATAGTTGCTTAAATACTCAGTACTGAGTGCCAGTGTATCGTGGCCTTTATATAGTTTTTTTCCCCTGCTCTTCTTTATCATGAATATTTATAGATATCTATAGATGGAGATGGGAAATATATGCCATGTTCAATATGATGTAGATTAACTCTTCTTACCTAGGATTTTATATTAGTTACTTGATTCCTTTGTACCTTGATATATCTAGGCACATCTTCACATGAAGCAATATTAAGGTCATAGTGATCCTTAAAGTCTAACAATTTCAGATAATTAGTTTATTATATGGACATAATTATTGAGTTGATGAGATAATGCAGATTGCTATGAGAATTCACTACTAACATCATTAATGTTTCATGGCCATGATGATTGATATTGTTCATGCAAGGGAGGCCAGCTACTGTCATGCTGAGAATGTCCTTGTGAGAGAAGGCTCTAAGCCCCAAGAAGTACGTACCTAGTCAACCCTTCCCCCCTCCTTCCTGGTCATTCCTCTTCACTAGTCCACACTCCCTCTGATCAAAGGATAGAGGAGGAGCCATCATCATCACCTCTTGGAGAGCAGCAACAATAGTTGTTGCTATTGCTGTTGCTGTGCCATGAGAGAATCCAGATGTTGCTTCCTGATGTATAGTGAGAAATTCAGGTTCTTCGTTGACGGTGCTCTCAAGTTGAGTATTGGAGATAGAGGAGGGAAAGATCATTACTTCAAGTTCGGTGTGTATGCGTAGGCTAACAACATGAAATACAAGGAATCAAGATGGAAGTAAGTTAGGTCTTGAAAGCATGTGAATTCTGACCATTATGTTTGTGTAGTTCAATTGAATGAATAAAAAGCTTTTTCAGCTCACCTCATGATATCTACTTTTTTGCTTCACAGGTGAAGAATTATTGTTGAAACATTTATCAAGGTAATGACTAAGCAAAAGTTACATTTTGATATTAGCATGTATCTTTAGATTTATATATATATATATATATATATATATATATATATATATATATATATATATATATATATATATATATATATATATTTTTTTTTTTTTTTTTTTTTTATTTTTTTTTTTTTTTTTTGCGGATATCATTCAACATTTTTATATAAACTTTAGGTGATGGTAATTCGATGAAACCTTCTCCATAACAAAAAAGAAAAGAAAAGAAAAAGACATCATAGGCCATGATATGTAGCTCTACCTCCATTCTTTTAGACACTTTATTGACAACCTGTCCTGCACCTTGGAAGATATTTAAGGATTATGTAATTGTAGGTTGTATTCCAGTTAATCATTTTGGCACATTTTGTGAACTAGTAGTAGTAGTACTGGAATACAACATGGGGAGGGGAGTGAGAACAAAATTGGCATCATGGGGAGGTGAGCGTGTTTTCCTGCAATCTTTGATGGGGGTTTCGTTTGTTAGAGGTTGATTATTATGACACGGACACAGTATGTGCTAGATAGAGTATTTTAGAGAGTGTGCTTAACTGTATGGTGTATAAAAGTTATGTTGTGCTCGTTAAAGCAAATTTATGGTCATATTTTCTTTTTCCTTTTTCTACTTGTTTTTGGTTATGAACTTTCTGATGACAGTCCACTAGCTCTTTAGAGTAATGTTGGTAATTGTCCTCTTTATTTCCTACTGTATGGTGTTTGTTCTTTTGTGCTACTCTTCTTGTCTCTAGCTCTTTGGAGTTTGTCTCTATATTTGTGCACAGAATTTTTGCATGCTTTTGAACAAGGGTGTGTGGAGGTGTTGTTAGTCATGATTTCCAATTTGTGTACAGAATTTTTGCATGACTATGAAGTCACGAATCTGTCTCTTTCCTTTGTGGGATTGCTCTATTTTTTTCAAAAAAAAATATTTTTTCTCATTATTTTTAAAGTCATTAAGTTTTATTCCAGTTTGTAGTGATTATTTGTGTTTCTACATGGTATTGATAAGAATCTTTGTTTCCCAAAATATATGTTTGTATCAGTTTGTAATACAATCATGCTGGTGGTATAGCTGAGATGGCGGGGATGAGCCATAGAGGAATGTTTCTTTCTCTTACATTTGTGTTGAGAAGAGAATGGTTCTCCTTTGTGTTGATATTGAGGCTTAGATCTTGTAATGTTATATGTTGTATTCAACTATTGTAATATGAATTTGAATTGAGAAGAGAAATGGTTCTCCTTTGTGTTGATATTGAGGTTTAGATCTTGTAATGTTATATGTTGTATTCAACTTGTAATATATATGAATTTGAATTCATGTGCATATTGATAAGAGTTCATCTTCGATTACATATTGCTTTGAAGCCTTCTGAATATAGGTTAATGGAAAATATATTGAATATTTTTTTTCAAAAAAGGATGTTGGTAACGGTTATAACCGTTACAAACGTGTAAAATAAGTAACGTAATAGCACATTTTTGTAACGGTAATAACTGTTATGAAGATAAAATTAGTAACAGTAATAACCGTGACAAAAAGCTTTACAAAAATTTATTATAGTAACGGTAATAACCGTTACGAAAAGCGTTACAAAAATTTGTCACGGCCAATTTGTCACGGTTATTACCGTTACAAAAATTATTTGTCACGGTAATAACCGTTGGCAATCACCTATTTTGGTGTAGTGAAATAAGTAGTTGAACAGACACTAAACTTATTGTACATAAAATATTTTTAGAAGTGCATAATATATAGGAATATCTTTTAAGGCTACTCTAAGATAGATATGCAAATGTTATAAATTGATATGGTAACCCAAATAGTGAAAATAATTATATTCATAGTAGTATGCTCATTTTAATGGTAAAATACTATAATACAATTTTTTTTATATTTTCTAAAATAATATGTAATTCATGTATACGTACCACTGTTGAAAGATGCTAATAATGTATAGTAATAATAATAATAGTCATAAAAATAGTTAGCACCAGTGTCAATAATAATAAAAATAAATATAATATAATATAATATAATGTAAAAATTACACCAAAACAAACAAATACACTAAACAACAAAACAATCAAAAAAAAGAAAGAAATTAAAAAAGAAATCTTAATATAAGCTGGCTCTCTCATTCGAGAGAGCAGGTGCTACGAATTTAGAAAAGGGGAGAGAAAGAAATTAGAGAGAGGGAGTGAGAAGGAGGAGGGGACGAGAGGGAGAGAAGCGTCGGTGGGAAGGGTGTTCGACAAAGGCTTCCACAAGGTGTCCGTCGGCCGGCTGCGGCGGACGCACGGTCATCTCAGGCAGCGTCACTCGCGGAAAGGCGCGTCCGCCAGGGAGGTTGGCTGACGCGGTGGGCGGTCCGAATCGGAGGTGTCACGATCCGCACCCGTTTTTCGGACGCGAGCTCGTGAGCAAGCCAGCTACGTATCAAGCGGACTCCAGCCCGACTCGAGTACGTATAAGTTGTCAAGGTTATGGTATCATGGCTAATATGGTAATCTACAGTGTATCTCAATCCACAAGAATATATAAGACAAGAATGAACAATTATGGGTCATGGTCTGTAGCCCATTAGCATATTGTCCGATTAGACTCCAAGAATGATATGAGTCTAGCTATAAAATAAGCAGAATATATCATGACATGGAATATAAAGCACGAGAGGATAATAAAGAAATATCACAATAAAATACCTGTATCATTGTAGGTGTAATCACTACCATCATGAGCCGCTAACTAACTCCATACAATTAGCTACCTGAAAAGATCATCAGGTCCTCAGGGGACATAGCAAGATACATAAAAATATGCCTATCTAGTACAGTTTAATCATGCAATAATATAAATAGGGTATAAACAGAAAATAGTCATAAGACTGACATGTGGCTACTGACAGGTAACTATGAACACGGATACAGGATCAACTATGCATAAATGAACTGCTGGAAGAACAAGAGATCAATGGAATACCAAACCCTCGCCCCGAATGTGGACTCGCAGGTTTGAACTAATCACGAACCCTCGCCCTAAATGTGGACTCGCAGGTCAGTTTCAAGACAAGTCAACCTCGCCCTATGTGTGTTCTTGCAGGTGCAAACGATCAACCCTCGCCCCATGTGTGGACTCGCAAGTTGTAAGAAATCGAAATAAAAAATAGCAGTTCAATTACACATACTTGTAGACACGAATCAGTCAAGATACAAGTGACGATACGGTACAACTCAGTCATGACACAGGTAAGGACAACTCTAGCATGAACCATAATGTGGACAAGCCTGGTGTAACTACGCTATCAAGTCAGGTAATACTGATATACAAGCAAGACAATAAACTAGTAAACATGGTATGTAGAAAACATCTGAATCCATATCAACTAGAGTAACTAAATAATAACATACTAAAAAAGGAAGAACTATAAGCATGAAAATGAACTATAGATGGAGGAAAGGTATCTTGCCTAGAGGTTGCACGTAGATCCAACAAATATAGTCAACTTCTAAGCCATAAAGTCCAAATCATCACATCTGTCTTCGAAAGCTGAAATAAACATTGCCAATATTCTCAGAATAGTCAAATTAGCTAGGATTGCCTGTCCTTAAGTCCAATTCTGGACATAGGGGCAAAACGTTAATTTTGGGCCAAAACGGTGTCCGTCGTTAGACCCGCTTTGCACAAAAAATTGTGCCAGATTCAATGGTCTCTAAAGTCGTCAAACTACATATCTACGAATTTGTTTTGATGATATGAACCCAACGGTATGTCCAATTTTAGATTCCGGTGGACCATGCACAAAATCGCCCGTTGAATCAGATCATGGGGCCCGCGAAACGGCGACCCGATCAACTGTCTCAGAATCGGACCAAACTTGGCATACAGGACCAGAAAAATGATACGGTCCTGTTGGTGCAAGTTTTGTAACGATCTGATGAACATGCACAAAGTAATTGAGAAATTTGCAAAGAGGCCGATACGGTGAATTTCGACAGATACGTATCAAATTCGTCGCACACACGCGACCAATTTGAATTCCATCAAAGCCCACACGTCCACGAAGTCGATACGCACCTTTTGATGCTTCGGTTCGCGACCACGTCGCCCGGATTGGCGGGACGCACGTCGTATCGAAGGGTTTTTCAATATTTCTATTATTTGGAAAACAGATTTTTGCTAAACTTCGGAATCCGATTTCTTGGCACGTAGTCGATGAAATCAGATTCGGTAAACTGGGTTGTGAAGCCCTATAGGTTGTCTAGGTCTGTATTTAGTTTGTTTTTGAAAACACCTACAGGTTGGTTCAATAACGGCCTTCTAATTTGGATTCCAACAACAGTTCTAATACTATATTTTCGATAGTTTTTCCAGAAGTTTCAGGAATTTCTATAATTTATTTAAGGCAAACTAAACAATTTCAGTTAAAGAGAATTATAGGGGGTTATCTAGACAATACGTAGAAATTTACAGATGGGAATTTTGTTGAAAGATCATGAAGAAAATGTTCCACGAAGTACTGTTGTTTACTGTCATTGTTGCTGTGTTTGTTTGCACCCGCACGCGCGCGTGGCTCTCTGGCCCCTGTTCGACGGCCCCCGGTGGTGCTCCAGCGTCGAGGTGTCAGCCCCAAGAGTCGTGAAGGGACAGGGGTGGGTGGCGAGGCCTTAGGGTTAGGGTTTTGTTAATATTTCCTCTCGGTCTCTCCCTCTCTGTTTCATATATACGCGCGGGATCGGGTTCTGCTTTGAATCAGTTGGGTTGGGGTTCTGTGGTCTCGTGGACCGGGTCTCGGTTGGCCTGGGCTGAGCGAGCCTGGGCCGGCTAAGGGGGTTTAAGCTGGGCTGCTATTATTTTGGTTTTCTTTCTACATGAGACTACTGTTAACTGTGCTCCACTAAAATTCATAATGTGGATTGTTTTACTAAGGTGGGCTATTTCCCTGCTATTTGGCTCTTTGTGGCCTGTGGGCCTAATAGCCCGACTGGGCTTGGCTAGACTGAGATCG